>JAEQBH010000666.1:0-600000 GCA_016808115.1 Tetrastigma voinierianum | reverse complement strand
GTTTCTATTAATTTTTAGTATTTTTATGTTAGTGCACATTTCAGGACAATGAAGCAACAATTCAAGAAGATCCTTACTAAGAACATTGTTTCAAAAGAAAAATGAGCAAGTAAAATGACCACAAGGGGGGAGTAATTCCACCCCTAAAACTCATTTTAATAAATGACAAACAAGGATCTGTTGGTGGAATGTATATTATGCTTGAGTTAAAATAGATATCTGAAAATCAAGAAAGCACTGAATTAAGAAATGACGAGTTTCGCTGAACAACCAATCAAAGGAAGTTCTGCAGCTTCTACCATGTTCATATCACTTTATGGAAACTACTCGAGCAAGAGTGGCCGCATACGCCTCTGAACGCTTTGCAGAAAAGAAAGAGAGAAATAAGTAAATTCAAAACTTTTGATTAATGTCACAACACACTCCAGTGAAGCTTATGTCTCAAACACACCTCCGTTGTCGCATACAAATTCGCTGAGCACTAGCGTCTGTCGTGAATAAATTTTTCTGTGTCGCGACAATAATCGAACATCGCTCCTTTAAAATTATATCGTGAACAACTATTTTTAATATCGCACAAGCATTAATGATAAGAAAAACCAGGCAATGGTTACACACAATTTCGAAGGGCGACCCACCTGTGGGTTGTAACATAAATAGAAAAATTAAACTCCGAAGAGCCAACTTTCTAATAAACTCTCAATCTCTCTGAACTTCATACTTAAAATTTTCACATTCTCATTCTAAAACCCAGAGCCCTTCAAAGCCCCAACTCAACTCACTACAACTGACTCTATCACACCCATTCCCGTCTCAACGAACTTTAAGAGCAGGCCTGGGGTGATGGAAAAGCAAAAAACATAATGTCTCTAAGAAGAACAGCAAGTTGGAGATAGGGAATAGATGAAAACTGAAAAGCAACAAAGAGAAGAGGCTGAACCCAAAAAGAAAAAGGGTGAGTATTAGTGAAACTACATACAAAACAGACAGAAATGAGTGAACAAAAGAGCTTTATTTCAAAGCACAGCCTTTATGGTGAATCTTTTAAAAAGACACAAAGTCACCCACTTTCAAAGAGCAAAAAGGTTATCTCTCCTTTGGCAAATGCTAGAAAAGAGAGGATATACCACAGTGAATATGAGAGGTCCAGTTATATCTTTGTGAAAGAATTGCATAACATGTGAAAAATAAAAGAGCATAAGGTCAGGTATAATGGGTAGTTCAGCCAGGTGAAGATAAACACTGCTCAATATGAGGGGTGCAAAAGATGGTTCTAAGTTCAAGAAACAACAAAGAGCCGCCGTCACTAAAATGAAAGAGGTACCTGGCCATGGCTGGCAAGGAAAATGGAAAGCGACGCGTCCCTTAAATCTATTACCTGATGAGACCGACCGTACAGCCATGGTTCTACTTTATCAGTTCCCACCCTGCGCCTCTAAGCATTGTCAAGCACTCGCAAGAAAAGAGGAAGCAAATCCTCCCATACACATTTTTGTTGAAGGTTACAAGATAAATGTAGGAAAATTATTGGGCACCAGCTCGGGTTGCTCCAGTATGCTTGCGGCAAGGTTGATTCTGCCACCCGTTTATTAATCAACAAACTCTACATCCGAGGAGTAATGAAGAATAGTACTCAGACCTGAATCAATCCCTAATCGTATCCAGTGAAAATTTCTCCACCTGAATCGTATAACTGGGTGAATTCACAAAGTTGAATGAGGGAAGGGTAAGGAAAAAGAAGTCAAAGAGAAGAAAAAGGGAGTCAGCGGTAGGTAATTAATTCAGAACATAAAACCAATGTCCATTAGAACTGTATGATCAGAGAGGCAAAAGCTTCGACTAAGTGCACCCCAGAGCCGAGACAAACCTACAAGTGAATAAAGATGAAAGTCCATGTGTGAATCCAACTAAGGCAAGATCGATAGGAATTGTTGATGTTCATGCAGCAAGATAAAGATGTATGAAAGAGACAACAAGTTAAAGACATAACTCAGTCAGGATTTATTTTGATGCAGCCTAAGAAGTGGATTCATAATTTAGAGAAAAAAATAAAGAAAAGTGAATAGTTGAGAGTAGAATGATATATAGAGAAAAGTGACGCTGTGAGGTGGATAACAGACTTAAGAGATAGAGACAATGCCCCAAGGCAAGCATGACTGAGATATCAACTGATGAAATGCCTTCCAGGACACCAAGTGCCCGTAGAGTTTCATGATACGCTGGATAAAAAGAATAAGACACTCCTGGTAACTTAGCTATGAGTTAGCGTGAATTCAAAGAGAACGCGCCAAGATCCCAAATTGGGGCCATGAAGACATTTCAAAGAAAGAAGATACCCTACCACAACCCAATCTTTGCATCAGACCCTACACTATATTCCCCTGTATGCTACAAAACCCACCTATACCATATACTAACCCATTCAATCTGAGTAGGCCAAAGATGATGTGCCATAAACAAGAGAAATAAATGAAAATCATAGCAGAATTATAAAGGTGAACTCACCCCAGAAGAGATTAAAATAATGATCAAGATGGAAGCACTAATAGAGAGGGTCAGGCAACAAAAGTTCTACCCACACCCACTTTCCTGCACTCCTCATCCTTCATACACAAAAGTTTTCCATTCTTCTTATAATAAATAAAATTTGAAGCAAAAAATTTGTGTTCAATTGTGTTTTGCCTGACGGTGTGTTTTTAATTTTCTTTGTTTAATGTTTGTCATTTCTGCCAAGGAACAAATGAAGAAAACCAATCACGGATGGATATTTGCTTATTTGTCGCAGTGATGCGTCGGGGCGAAATGACTTGGCAACAATTGTTAAAGTCATTATGTTGTGATTGAATGCAATAATCAAAATAAACTCACGATTAAAATAACACACAATAAAAATCAAATCCAAACAACCATCGATAGCATCGTGGTAGCTAATCCTCAATTGAAAAGGAAGTTGCAATTTAGCCAAAATGAAATTGAATGACAGATTTAGGAAGATGTACTCACAAAGTGGTGTCACAAAACAAAGATCGTTGATGACCTTTATGTAAACACAGTGTTGCAATGCATCCAAAAACAATTTGCCATGTAAAAATGAGTCCTCAACAAAATTTGAAAATTAGACATCTTCCAGTTCTGTTCACTGGAACAGTTCAATCTAGAACTTGTTAGATTATTAGTCAAGGTGAAATCTTAGGCAATACCACTAACAGAAGTGATATGTGCCATTCGAAGTTCGAGCCTTTCAAGTCACTCATAATATGGCCAAGCATGCACTTTAGTTCCGTAATTGAGCCAAATTGCCTAATTTCCTTCATTGAACCAGTAATTAGAAACCTCAAACCTTTCTCATCCAATCCTATGCAAGTGAATCCTTCTTGCTGCCTGTATCAAGTAATCCCAAAATGAAGACATGTCAGGAAATGTTATTTTGAATTGCATGAAAACAAAGAATTGAAGTTATACCTGTGGTAATAAGAACAAACAGTAGAAAGGAAAGAAATGAAAAGAAGAAGCCAAAGACTGTAAATTGTCAAATTGGAATAAGTTTTGTCTTGTAGCCTTCCTCTCTTGAACAATTAAGTTCATAAGGGTGTTTCAACACCTAATACCCTAATACCAACTGGTTTGGGAGCTACTAACCCAAAGTTCTCTAAGAGTGGTAGAAAGCCTAAAAAGACAAAACATTGCACTATTCCTAAAATTTTTGGCAAGTAAAAAGAAAAGCAAAAGGCCGATCAAAAGGAATCACTCAGATAAGAATGATGCGGCAAATAAATTACCAAGATGAGAGGGCGCAGTGATACATCAAGATCGGGTTTGGGGGAAACTACTTCGACATCGTGAAAAGAAAGTGATGAAGGCATAGACAAGGACAAAAGTAAAGGCTGAATCGGGTAATTTTTAAATTTAAATTCTCCGGGGCTATCCAACAATAACCTAAGCCAAACTTTACAAGCCTAAAAGACCTAATTGATCTCGGTTGTATTTGCCTCTACATTAGTGGAGACTAATATGAAAAACAAGCATATGAGACTCAATGATGTACGGTAATCGCGTCGACCCAGAAGATTTAGCTGTTCCGGCCGCAGAGAAAGCGGAAAGAAGACCATCACACACTCACGTATCAAGATGAATGACAAATTGTTTACATGTCGAAATCTCATTACCGCTTTTGCATGTGAATTGTCTTTTCCCTAAGTCTGAATTGAAAACTAAATTTGAAACCATACTGCAACTAACTAGTTCAATTCAGGAAGCCGATTCAAGAAGGATTGCAATAGGTTAAAAATGTCCTGGCATAGTGTCAATTGCTTCCAGAGCAACGAGAATTTTCTTTTCTTTGTCAGACAAGCAAAACCTTTGGTTAGAAAATTGATGAGCCTTTAAACTCATCTATTTAACTAATATTCAGCTTATTTTTAGTATATTCGTATCTATTTAATGCCAACACATGGATTATTCACCAGTCTGAGTTTATGTTTAATTATGAGAAAATTTGGTTACACAAAGAAAGAAGTGAAAAAGAGCCAACAAAGATTTGTGCTCACAAACAGTTTTGTGTGTCGCAACAACGCTCACAAATGGCTAAGGAAACTGGTCATTAACAATGATTTCTCTTTCTGTCGCAACACAAAGGACTGAATATAAAAGAAAAGCTATGTCACAACAAAGCATATCTGCGGTCACGACGTAACATGAGAAGAAACGTCAAGTCACGAGACAGCGAGAATACCGTCGCGCTGTTCTTATGTTGATGTCAAAACCAGATGGTCCTGGCATTTCACCATATAAAGCCTCCGCCGTGACACTAGAAACAGAAGAAAGCGTAGATTCGTCAGGACAAGGTATCTATGGACAAGAAATTAAAGAGCAAAGCCACATGAAGAATACACATACGCTGAAAGCCGTAATATACAAAAGGAAAATATAAGGCGTAATCTCGTCGCGACATAAAGTCCCCGGTCGCGAACATCTTCATTTGTTGGGTAACGCGGAAAAGCTCATGCCGAGACAATGTATGAAGAAGCCCGGTCAGCGACAGGTGGTAAAGAACGCGCGTCACGACACTAAAAAGGCAAGGTTTCTCGGTCCCACAAAGAAACAGAGTCGCGGATAAGTGATGCCGACGGAAACGGGACCGTTGTGAGAAAGAGTTCAATGTCATGACATACTCAGTCAAGAGAAGTTTTGATGTCACTTTCATATACTGGCGGCCACACGCCGTAAACAGGTTTCGAATACGTATAAACAAGGTCGCTGACATTCTTCATCTCGCACAGTTATTCAACACAATGGAGAAGTCTGCCACCATTATATCGATGTAACGCTCTTTTACCTTTTAAAGACCTGTTCATTTCAAGAACATATTCATATACCTATTTCTATAATATATGAATAAATTTAGTTATTCATTTAAAACATAATTATTTTCATGTATATATGATATCAATACCTAATCACACTCTTTGACATAAAAGTAACATATATATATATAAAGAGAAGAAAGAGTGGTATATATATATATATATATATATATATATATATATATATATATATATATATGGAGAAAAATATATGGTATATATATACATTCACTCAAATACAGGTCTATAATTTGCTCTTGAATGTTTTACATTTTTGATATGTGTGCCTCTGCGCATTTCATGCCTTTTCAAATACATTTTTACAAAATTATATCTTCTAGTTCAATTCTCTTAAAACACATTCCATAAATATCCAAAACAAAATGAGTCAAAAATATATTCTTCTCATGAAGACTTTTACATCATTGAATTCAATGCAAAATATCATGAATGGAATGATATGCATCGGACGGAGTATTTACTTATACTCCGCGTTGTTTGACAGTGACTTTGCGTTTGATGATATTTGATCCTACTACTTTCTACTTGGTACCTGCGCGTTGATAAAAACAACACGTTAAGCATTTTCTTGCTTAGGTAGTTCCAGCACGTATTCTCTTATTTTAGTTTAAATCAAATCATGCAATTTCATAAGACAATGCTTTTCTGATTTCTTTCTCAAATGACCAATGCATAACAATACATACATATGTTAGGTATTTCCATTTAATCAATTACAATTCATCGTCATCTCAAAACGCAGTACATTTCTTCATGTGCAACAAATCATTTAGATCATAAATCATGAATAGTTTTTCGTTTACTGGCTATCATTTTTCATTTTAGCTCTTATCGACCTATATGTAAAAGCTGGGTACGTGATAACTGATCACTCGGGACGTTCCGAAATCAGTCGAGCGTAAACACGGCTTGGCAAAAATATATACTCGGTTGGTGTACATTACCGATATCATCCTACCGCGCTTCGATCAATATGCCAAAGCAATAGTATCGTTGTTCGACTCTTATCAGATAAAACATCATCTTAACTCGAATTTTACTGTGGTTAACATTCTTTAAAGGTGTTAAAATCTATTCTCATTATAAATTTCCGGCAATAGTATATATATATATATATATATATATATATATATGCTTTATGTATACTGAAAATAATGATTTTCACATTCGCACCTTTTCGCGTAAACTGCTTTCACAAGCAATTGTCTCAAATCACTAAAACAAATCATTTCAAACACAAATCAATATGCACTTTCTGCCAATCATATCTCGAAATTCAAATCATTAATTATTCAAATATTTTAGAATAGAGGGAGGCTTTATAACAACCAGAAAACGTCGCTTGATTCCAATCTTCTAATCTCACTTCAATGCTGGCTTTCCTCCCTCACAACCCCTATTCAAATACAATGACAATCTCCCAAGAAGATATTAGTCGGTTATTCTAGGAGTTTTTGGTTAGGTTGATGTCTACCCAATACCTTCTTCACTTGCAAAATTTTCTCAGGGACACATGAACCATATTTTTCATGCTTCCTTCCAAGAAAATTATTATATCTCATGAGCCTGGACTCTGGTATGGCGTTGACTTAGAATCATCTCATTTGGATCACCCAAACTCAAGTTACGACATTTTATCTCCAAACTAGTCGAAAGTGCCAAGCTCACTGTTACTCATCATCAAGTATATTCTCAATTTCAGGGGTCTAACTCCATATATTGGTAATGAATTCTTTCTAAATATTTGAATCTATGGTTATAAGGTTTTTCTCCAATTAATCCTCCAATTTGACTACCACTAAAATTAATTTATTGCATTTTACATCCAAACTACTCCGCAGCACTTAAAAGGTAACGTAATGTTTCCACACATAGCCTGGTGGTTCATACTTTGTAAAATTAGGGTAACAATTTGCATACACTTCCTTAAAGTAAATTATTTCATAGAAGTCTATTTTACTCCATAATTTGAATCACTCAATTTGATGAGTGAAACTCAACTTATGGCCAAAACACCAGCAAAAATACTAATCTAAAACGTAGCATACCCGTGAGCTACCCGAACTCACCCTTTTTAAGCCTATTCGAGAGCCTTGAGCATGTAACAATTGTTCTGTCCTTCTATAAATTTGTATCCTATCGCTTATGGTTCTTACCAATTGAATCACTACATTGGGATGATTATAGAACTTAATCTATAGCCAAAACAAGAACAGTGGCTTTTCGCCGTACTTTTGACAAAGATTTCCTTTGAAAACCCAACATTTTCCCCTGCAGCTCACCCTCCCAGCCCTCAATCCCAACCCAATAACACAAAGAAACCCAAAACCTAAACTAAACTATCCACAACACTTTTGCCACAAAGCTGGGTTTTTCCAAACCCAAAACACAAGAAAAGAAGGGTTTAGCTCTGTTCCCTACCTCCCCAAACTTAGATTCCTCTCACGCCTGCATGTCCTTCGTTCTTGATCAAATCCTTGTTCACACGGAGAAATCACCATCTTTTCCAGCACTTCAACCGATGATGCCCTCTAGCTCTCCCACACAAATGCCCAAATGAGAGTTTTGTCTCTCAAAGACAAAAATGTGGTATTAAATCCCCATGTCTCATAAGGCCCTTGCTTGGCTACACACACAAATCCCCATTTCTCTATTTTTTTCACTTTAACACTTCATTTCACTTCTATTTTTATTTCAAGTTTCCTTTCTTATCATATTTTTAATAGCCATATTTTTATTTAGGACTATTTAGTCCTATTTGATATTTTTACTAAATTCATTCGACTCAGAAATTTCTGTAGCAAAGAGTTTGCTCGAGCATTTAAATCTGGAAAATTTATTAATTTAGAGCTATACCCTAAACATAGGCTAAAAAATGATATGAGTATAAAAAGTACTAGGGTATTCAAAGTGGGCCACAAATTTAATCGTTACGCCATAATACAAAGATATTAAGAGAAGGTCTTGTCGAGACATAAAAACTAGGTCGCGACAGAAAACATGTACAACACCAATAGACTATGTCCACATAAAAAAATGAAGCAAACAAGAAATCAAAGTTATGGAGACAGATCACGTAGACGCACTTTCCAGAATGCCAGAAATGCCAAATAACACGGCGTTATCGCAAATAAAACTAAGAGAAAACTGCTAACGCCACTACAAACTAGGTCAATGGCTATAATTTGCAGCGGAAGAAGTCGATCGTAAAACAATGTCGCAACACACCGTTAATCAGCAACATAATTGTTCCAGTAAACACACTCCGAGGTCTGTGTCGCGACACAGAATAGACAAAACAATGCACTCCATAGACAAAGCAAATATTTGCATGAAAGGATCAAGGTATCGCATGGAGCGGTAAACATACAAGAAACAAATATTACTCCTATAATGCTCAAGCATGCAATAGAGAACTGCAACAAAGAATTAAAGTTTTGTCGAGACAACACTTTCAGGTCGCGACCAAGAATGCAAATTTGTGGCCAGACTTTGAAACCACACAATGGAGCCTCAATTAGTGCCCCAAATCACTGGCTGAGAAGAAACAACACTGATTTGAGAGGAAAGGTAAAGAAACAACAGTTGGTGGAAACTAAAAGTTATCTGTATTTATGACTTCTTTTTCATTATATTTTTCTCATTTTTCTTATTTTTATTTATTAGAACATAAGAATAGAGATTACCTAATCTTATGTTTACTAGACTTTGAAACATAATCATGTTCCATGTTTTGTAGCTTTGTTTATTTTGCTTCCAAGATCAATTCTGAATAATCGTTGAATTTAACAGTCTGCAGAAGTTTAATTTATTTTCTTTAGTTGATTACAATTGCGTCGAATTTCTTAACTGTGATTTCATGTATATTTAACGCGACCCGCTTTCTGAAACTCACTTCGCTTAGGAAAGATCCGATGTTAGTTATGTCCCTCTCCCCACATGTTTCATGAGATTTAGGATTTAGAATCTGAACAACCTGATGTTTGAATTTTGGTGTTGCCTTCATTAGTTAATTAACCCAATATTATAAGTGCAATCTTATAATCATCAAGAGACCGGGTTGGTCAGCTCATTTCCAGGATGCCCCATGAGTATTGCCGCCAAAGCCGAGATCAGGCGCGACACACTAGGGGGTATGCCAGATTGTTGCATTACAATCAATGAGCCTTCAAAGACACATTTAGATAACTCATCAACACCGAATGCCCATAATGAAGAATTCAGCTAAAGTATGGATCTACGACTAACCACTGTGATTCTTCCCGGTCTTTGGTGGTCACATCCTTCGATCCCTGTTAGCTTAGATCTAATCAACACAGCAGAGAACTCTTTAAGATCTCAAAGGATGAGACATCATTCATCTGTGAGATCCAGCAAATGGCCTTGTCTTGGGAAGAAACTTTATAAATATAAGAATAAAGAAGTATCGAAAAGAAAAATACCCTTATCTTATGTAGAATTTATTTACAAGTAATTGGTTAGATACATGTTTCAGAAATGAATAATGCATGACTCTCATTTAGTAATGTAAGATTATATAGAACACAAAATGAAAATACTTTTCATAAGCTTTTGACATTTTCAGATTCCAATTCATGAAAGAATAGAATTAAATTATGTTGCAGAATCAGACACACTCTCAACAAAGAAAACCTGCCAATGCCTCCCAGTTAAGATCCCACCAATGTCTTCAGCTGAGAGTCCCAGTGATCAACTTTCTTGGGGTCATCAGTGACGCAGAAATTAACAACTCTGAAGAAGGCATTTGAAAAACTGACATGAAGTCTGGAAGTCCAAACAGAGTGAAACTGAAAGAACGTCGTGCAGCTGAATCCAAACTTTAATCTCCTGAGATCATGATGATCCAGAATAATTATAGTCCACTTACACGTAAAGAACCAACTGGTGAACATCACCAAACAATTTTCATTGAACTGTAGTCGAAACATTTTATTAAAAGTCATGTACGATAAAGTCAATCTTCATCAAATATGCTTTGATACCATCGGGAATAGTAATAATCTTTTTGAAAGCCTATAATTATAGTATATAAACCATCAACAGAAAGCCGTTTCGCGTTTAGATTAGACATAATATTCATTCGTGGTGAAAAAGTGGCTAAATCAAAGTATATAATTTGGTCAACAAGTTTTTGGCTCGTTGTCGGATTAGATGGTAGTTGAACGGCACCGTAGTAAATAGTGGCAGAAATTTGTATATATAATTTGGTCAACAAAATCGAGTGAATAGGTTCGGGGTGCCAATGATCAGGAAAAGCAGTCGCCCGCCAAAAGCCCGACAAAAGCAAAACAAGCTCCAACCATGCATACATGTAACCTCATGGATCGCTTGACACTTTTTGTATTAAAACCGTGCCAGAAAATTAACCTTGTATAATGTTAATAAATGTTTTAGATATTAAACGACTCATATAAATGCCACAACAGATATAAAGAATGGAGCAAATAAGAATGTTTATTGAATATAAATGTGGGTGATATGAAAATTAAAATGATGGGCCCCCTGTTAAACCCATTAATAAAACGAGTGGTATTTGCATCAGTGTCTAAACACTCAAAGATGATAAAAACATGTTGACATCATGACTTTGCATGTAAAGCAAAATTAAGAAAAATGAACATATGAAAGATATAAAGCATCTTCTCATTCTGCATGCTCCACAAGAGAGATGAATGATTTATGGAGCAGAGACTGATTCTCCAAGACGGATGTAAACCATTCGCATTAGAAGATTTGAGTGGAAGCCTTCGGCGACTCGACATATGTAATGGCTGGCGAACGTAACCTATTTAGAGGTGACTGGTCATTTGCAAAGAGAAGTGAAAACTCAAGAGATTCACAAATTACCCTGTGTGAATAAATTCAAAACCACAGAGCATGCGCTCAAAACTAAGTTACAGCAACGACTTTATATGACTAAAACGGTCCAACAATGTAGAAATCATGTCAAAGATTTTGTCACATGAATATTATGTGAATATTCCACTCATTCATGCTGATTTATCAAGAGTGAAGGGTGTTCAGACGGTAATTACACAAGATATGTGATGATTGAACCTGACGACTAAGGAGTCAGATCAAAACAAAGCAATGATCACATTGAAGATGAATTTTGAAACAAAGATTCAAAAACAGCTCGATCGGTTCTCGGGCCATGTGGATCTAGAAATATTTGCTCTCCGATGGTATTAAAACATCGAATCAATATATATGTAAAAGTCTTGAAGACTTTCATATAATGCAAATCAACTTCTTAGTCTTCCTATGGCTATTAGGTTCTTGAAAAGTGACTAAAGAACTCATTTCTGCCTAGCATAGAAATCAGAATCATTGGGTCCTGGCACCATATCCTCCAAGCATGACACCAAAGCTTTTAAGTGTGTCTGTGGGTCTTATACTCAACCAGACATTGCTTTCTCAAAGTTTATCTAATACAAGATAATTTAGTCTTCACCCAAAAGTACCTGAAAATTAATTAACATTTATTAACATAGTATCCCGTGACATGATAGTGACGGCATCCAAAACACTTTGGTCCCATAATTTTTCTACAGGTATAAAGCACCTTCTGATCTCACACAAAGCTCAATCAAAGGCTGGATATATATTTACTTTTGGAACAATTTTATAAACTGAGTCGCGAAAATAAAACAGGCAAAACACCCTTCAACACTTTCGTGCCATTTGCCATGGCGAAGTTAAGAACGCCAAGCGCTGGTTTGAGATCCATGATATAAATACATAACACTGTGAAAATTTAGCGTGATTTACGCCTTCTATTGGCGAACATAAAAAACAACCGCTATGAGCGAAGATAGTCGCCATGCGGTAATGCAAATGTGGTCGCCAGTTGATATATTAAAGGTGATCAATGGTTACTACGCTCACCAAAAACTCTTCATACACCGCGAATCTCCGTGAACAAGGCAAAACCCAACGTGCAATGATGGGGTAATCGCGACGCACTAGCCGGATTTCATCGGCTAAAGCCTTGCCCACAACAACCAATGAAACTGTACACCGATTGGAATGCGTTAGTAAAAGATCTTCCACAAAACAAAGCACATACTACTATTATGGAGAACTGTTAAAGATGTTAGTATGCCATCCTCCAGACTCTTCCTCCGCCTAGGTTTCATCCCACTAGCTTATCATAAGGTTTTCACCTTAGACAAAATCAAGGTTCATATTGTGGAGGTCAATTGGGTGAGTGTTATAAATGCATTCATCAGAGAATGGAATGGACCATATGATTTAATGGTAACTGGCTTATGATTTATTTATTAATAATACGAAGACTTTTATATATGGATCCTATAATGACAGAAAAATATAGTAAAAAATTTATCTTGAGCTCTTCTGACCATTTTCCTTTCTTTATACAGTGAGAGTGAACTTTTTATCACCGATATAACAGATATCTTGCAAATCAAACAATGCCTTCATGTTAAGAAAGATCCTATCAAGTCTCCGGGCAGCCACAATAATCGAAATTTGACGTTATACTTTGATAAACATGGCAATAACTTTACCACGAGCCGCCTTTATTATTCTAACTTTTAAAGATCCGGCCAAAATCACCATTTTGATCGTGATGCAACGTGTGCCATGAATGAACATGGTGGTGCCATTATGTTGTTTTAGCCGCCGCGATCGAAAATAATAATATAAATAGTTCTTCATGTTTAAATTTTTGCCTTCTTTTGAAACATATAGATCATTCCTTAGATATTTCCTCTCTTGTTGATTCAAATAGTTAACTGCCAATACTTGTTTTTATAAAGAAATACTTTTTAAAAAACTGAATCTTTTAGTTCCATTTTTGATGTTCTAAAGTATCTCAGTCCCATGAATCTGAACAAAAGCTGATGATGTCTCTTATTCAGAATAAACCGTAATCTAAAATCATCTTTTTAGTTCTGGCTGATATTTGGTCAAATGATACTTATTGATTTAAACTCTATGAATCATAATGGAATCTTGAGTATTTTACCAATACTAGCAAAAACAAACTTGGAACAAATGATTTCTTCTTCATATGACATCAAACAATCAGGTTGGATCTTCTAGAATCTCATGTTGTCATGAACCGTGTCTGATGACCCAAAAGCATTTTTATCAGGCATGAACTGTGCTTCGACACCCGAGACTTTCAATGATGCACTTATAGTTCAAAAAAATTTAACGAGCGGTGACAAATTTTTAAATCTCACGCGATTTTAGTTGTACTAATGGTTTCACAAAGCGCCACATTAATATCACAGACTACTTTTACAAAGATTGCGCTCACAACCACCTTATTTCGGGAACGTATTCAAGGGATAGGTAAGAAGTGCCTAATCTATTCACCCACCCAGCGGATCTTTTTTTATTTCGTTTAGAATCAGATGTGTCCACTAGATGGTCCATGTATGCCATCTTTCTACCCGAAATGTTGCATTTTCCGTGATTTAATGTTTTCAAACACCGCCTCGGCGGTCACCTTCTTATCATCCTATCAAGACAATCTCGCCTTCGATAATGCCGGTGAATTCTCATCTCGTGCTTCTCTTGATTATCATGTCCATTGAATGATGTCATTACCACTCAATTGCCTGGCGTTCGCATTTGCTAATAATGGGCGCTGACGCGAACCTTTATCAAACGCTTCGTCTAAATCATGTAAACCATTACTTTACCACCAACAAGCCTTTTATTGGTGCAAAGGTGCTGATTATTCATGTCGCGAATTTAGTTCCACGCCGCCTGACACCCATCCGTAAGATTTATCCCTATTACAACTTGTTCTAGGTTATCAACTCATACGATTACTAGTTTATGCAGCTATTATACTCCCTTACAATCCATTCACTTCCAACTAAACTAGGTCCCTCAATCGCAGCTCGGTACTCACTCGCTTTTCATCCTAATCACATTTGACCCAGGTATCAGCTTCTTCATACAGCAGGTTTTTACTACCTACTGCGTGATTGTATTTTATTTGGAAGATGTTTTCCCGCCATTAGGGGAAGAAAGCCATCTGGCTAAAGAACGCTGAGAAACAAAGGCTGACTGAACTATTTTTCATTCACCACTCCCCCAATCTGAATTAGAGTCCAAAAAGATAATTCATTTATAAAAAACTATAAATCGCTTGCCCGATGTATTTATTGATTCAATAAAGGCTACAAAACTACATATACCAGCTGCAACATCCCAACACAGATTGAAACTCCAATGGGAAATTTAGTTATGGCAGGCTAACAAAAACAACCACAACAAAAACGAGGCCTATCGCTCCAAGATACAGTTCCTTAAGAAACTTCAACCCTCCCAAGACAAACAAAATGTAAAGAAAGAACAAAACAGAGGATGAACTGACAACCCTGTAGAGGCACTTCAATTGAACATTTATCTCACGAGATCGCATCGGGTACATAACAATGAAGATATATCATTAATATATGTACATAAGGGTAAAATAAGGGGATCATAAAATACTACCCTTATATGATGATTTTTCTCTCTCCAACATGCGTGATATCATAAGCAATGATGAAGGACTGGGCACACGGTCACAAAACATGAATGAATGTCAACGCTCAAATTACAGAAGGTAAAACTGTGGTTAAAGAAAATCCAAACAAAGTTAAAATCATCAAGTTAAGTTTTATATGTGGCCGACCAAAGAGTTCAAATACCTAAAGAAAATAAACCCGTCGACATCGTGCTTGATCTTTGTACAAAAGAGGTGAAATGGTGTGAGCATGTGCCACGCCTGCAGCCCAAGGCTTCCTCACAAAAAGATGGCAGAACTGATTATATATATCGATTCTCTCGTGAATGGAGCCACAACTAAATTTCGTTATTTAATATATTTAGCTTCATGGCAGCCCCGAATGACTGGCAGCACAAAGTACCATGGATGTAGTCACAGCAACTTATTTATATGGACTATGATGCTATGTATTAATTTCGTGGTATATGAAACCTTCGAAGGATCTGGGGCCACTTAAGTAATAATCAAAACCACGGAGCATGTATTCAATCAAGTTACAACGATTCTAAGGCAGCACTAAAGAACCGTTGAATGTAGTATAATCGTTAAGCCGTGAGATTTCGTCAAGAAGCGATATGTGAATAATTCAATTTGCCTATGCATTTTTATCAAGAAAGTAGCAACCAGATTTGGAAATGATGCACAGTATGGATGATTGAATTTGATGCCGAGACTCAAAAGATTTCACGTAAAAATGTTCATTCAATAAAGAAGATTTGAAATGAAAGATTCGGGGAAAAGAGGATATTGTCTCGCCTCAAATTATCATCATTATTTAATGAGGATGAATCCATCAGAATCATATATAGAAAAGTCCTGAAACGCTTCTTATATGGATAAATCACACCCTTAGTTCCCTGATTACATAGGTCACTTGAAGAACGTTATCCATTTTACTTCTGGGGCAAGAAAATGAAGAATCGCCTCGTCCCTGGCACATCAGCATAGTGCAATTGTTTGACTGAATTTACCTCAAATTATGCTTCGACTGCATATCGCTTCTTAATTAATTTCGTATCAAGATAGAAAGCCTGCACCCAACTAAAAGGCATTGAACAAAATTAAACATGTATTAAGATATCTTTGTGGGACATGTGGTGCGATTTATTTATTCCAAAACATTAGAACTGAATTTTTCTATGTTATGCAAATGTAAATATTGGACCTCACAAAGCTCGATCAATATAAAGACATATCAATTATGAAAATACTATTATATCCTAGAGGTCAGTAAAACAAATGTCATGGTGCCACCTCCTCCAACCATTCAAATACCTTTCCATGCACAAGCTGGGGTGCCTGGGAAGGTGTTTGGCTAGATCCATGATACAACACATCATAAAATCATGTAGACTATCTTCTAAATAATAGTGAAACAAGAATATATTATATGAATAGGTAAATGCTGTGTGGTAATGTATGTCGTATAAGATATTAGCTGTGATCGAGCTAAGCACATTTCACCAAAATTCTTCTATACCATGCGAACTTCATAACAAGTGGAGTGAAACCCACGCGTGTAATGCATATGACAAAGCCCGTGTTATTTTGAACCCTATTTATTATAGGTTTTGAGTGCTGTATACAACGGTCGACTAACCAGATCGCTATATTAAGGTCCCTACTATTTAATGATCACATTTTGCAAAATTCAGCTTTTGCTAGCTAATTGCGTCGTAAATTGTCGAAAGCTCCAACGCGCACGAAGAATTCAAGTCAAACTCAACATCATGCATCAGTGATCGAAGGAAGAAAGGCGTAAACGCGTGAGGCGAAAACACCACCGCAGAAGTTTCCCGCGAAAGACCGTTCTGCTTCCCAAGATCGTTTCCTTCCCCGTGAAATTCTGCTTCTCCCGTATTTGCTTTACTTGTTGTTTTTAAGGTTAATTTCTTCGCTTTTCCTTTTCTACCCTTTGTCAGATTCACTTATGTCTTCGAATGTATATTTCACTTGGTTTCAAAGCTATGTCACGTGCGTAACACAGAAAGGGACTACTTTTTTGATGTAATGTTAGGTTCCGCGCTCCCGCTTTTTCTTTTCCTCATCTTTCTCTCCTTTCGTTACGCCAAACACTCTCTGAGATGATAACTCCCAGACGCTTGCCGTTCCTCTTGAAGATGCCAACAGGCAATCGTCAAGAGGTACCCCAACTCTCCTCAGCGCTGGCCTAGCTTAGCTTGGCGCGATTGCCAAGCTCCGCTTCACTTATAAAGCCAAACTCGGGTTTCCGCTTCATTTTAATGTGTATTCGGGTAAGCTTTTTGGGTTCAATGGATACTTTCACTCAGATCCATCGAGTCGCCAGAGTCAAGGTTCCCAAGAAGTTATCTGGGATTAGGGTTTTCGAAGATGTGTTTTCACCTGTGAGGAACATTTATGCCCATTTAAATGCTATGTTTCAAAAGGGAAACGGTATGGTTTAGTTTTACAAAGCCAAACAAAGGACTTGTCGAGGACCACAGGTGTCATGCTCACGCCAGTGAAAAGGAATCAAAGACATAAAGTTAATAGCTCTAAAAACCCTAACTCCAAAGGTCAGACTTTCTACATGAGCCTTCTTATTTTTTCAGATTTTGGCTTTTCTGTTTAAAACCCCAAACTCATCGCTTAACCAAACCTCGAAAAATCCAACAATCACTAAATGACTTCCTCACTCAAATCAGCCAAAATGTAAGAAAACTCCATCCCCTCGTGTTCTAATTTCTAGACCACTACACGCGTGGTACTTTGACGCGGCGAGGAACTTAGGATATAAATTTTGTTGATTCTGCATCACCCTACCGTGGCAACATCAAACACGCCGCTGTTTGGATCGTGCCGAAGTGGTTTGACGAGTTTGTGGAACACGTATCCCCATCACAAGTTTTTTAAATTTTCTTTATATCACGCCGCTTGTATCTTTTATTTTCATTTCAAAAAAATACAATATTCGCAGACAGCGTTATGTCATCCCCGCCTGTGCCTTGATAATCGCCTGGGCAAGCGAGATCGTAAACGCTGAATTTGAACTCAAATGGGAAGAGGGATGGGGTGACGGCCAAGATGTGGCAAGGGTAACCCTGTGAGCTTACATGTCCATGAGGGACTATAGAAACCAATGGATGAGTTCACCATATTATAGTGCTTGCTGAACCATATCAAGATCCACACAAATTCCTCATGGGAACCAAGACCTCCACAATATTCACCTCCTAACCTCCCACCATATTATGCCCCCTCACTTCTCGAGAACGGTCCTGATCCAACAAACACAATGTCCCCAATTCGGGAAGCAAAATAAGTGGATAATTTCATAGAGGAGCAAAGGGCAGTGGATCGTCTGTTAATCTAGAAACTGGACATGTCAGATTCCTTTAACAAGGAACGATGGTTCCAAAGTAATCGATCCACCCAAAACTGACACCCGGGTGAATCCATCTCAAAGTCGTCGTGTTTGTTCATCAAGAGGAAACATAAGAAAACCGTATGAGGTTCTTTGACCGACACGGCGATGGAAAGAGTTTCGTTTACAGCAAACACTGGCAAACTTGAACTTATAGCGTGCCGCTGTCTGGTCTAGCAGAGGGAAGAGGCAAAGCGGTGAAACCTCCTAATGTTGGCTGAGGAGGGTAGTGGAAAGGAAGAAATAGAAAAGCCCCAAAAGTCCACTGCCCAAGCCATGAAATGCCCACTGCCCACTGACCAAGTGTATATCCTGCCTGCAGCCCAATCCCAACACAAAGAAGCACCTACCACAAAGGCCACATCAATTGCACTGCCTGTCCTACAAAAATTCAAGAAATTAGTGGCCACTGTACAGGCCTTTGCCACTACATCAAAAACGACGCAGAGTGTTCTATGTACCGCATGGCACAGCTGGTTGGTTTCGTGTCGGTTCGATTTGGAGCACCAACCCTTATTTCTGAGCTCACTGTTACTCCTTGCCTCCAAAGGCTTAGATAAACAAAGGCCTGGGGAGCATGTCTCCTGCTCAAGTTTTTAATTTTTCTTGGCTTTATTTTATTTTATCAGAGTTTCATTTTGATTTCTTTAATTTTCTTATAGATTTTCTTCTTAGTTCCTTAGTTAATTATGTTTTTAAATTAATTTTTTGTTTTTCTGAATTCTTCCAATTCTTTCTGATTAATTTTTGCGCTTATAAATTTGTGTTTTGAAACAGCAATCCAACACAAATGTGAAGCTATGAGAAGTTTTTCAAGAACTATACACAAATTTCGCACTCCAGTTAAACGCGCAATTTCACATAGATGGAATTTTTTCATGTATTGTTAATCACAAATATTGTAACGCAAAATGAACTAGTCAACAATTATGGCTTCCACATGTTAGAAAAAACACTAATGTCGCTTTTATTTATTTATTTTATATTTATAATAAAAAACGTAAACATATTTTTTTTATATAATAATTTTTTGAAAAATATATTTATTTACGCTTTATATATGTTATTATATTTCTTTTGAATAAAAAAGTTCCTCTTCAAAATTGTTTTACAGATTTTTAGTTATTTTATTATTTTTTATTAAGAATTATTTACTTTGATTTATCAAAAAATTCAAAATAGTGCCTTTCGCTAGAATAAAGTATTTTCTTCATATTAAGTAAAATTTTTCGCTATAAACTTTTCACGTTTCCAAATTTTGTTGCTTATAACTTTTCCATCCGAGTTCGTTTTAGCGTTTTTGAAATTTGAAAGATTAGAGTGTAGAATCGCCGTGAAGGAAAGAATATTTTATTTATTATGAAAGCATTTCCTAAAATGTCTAACTTGTCACTTTTTTTCCTCTCTTTTCTCTTCTCTAACTTGTTTATTTGAAGCTCAAACGGGAGGAACAAGGTGTTTATGGAAAGCTTAAAGTCTCCTATCCAGAAATGATCACATCTCATCAAGGAGGTAACACTTTTATTTTCACTTTCTCCCAACCGCCCATACTTCAAACTGATGTCAGTCGTGGTGCGTTGGCAAGAAGGGCTTTTGCATTATGTTTGTAATACTTTGTTATAAGTGCTCCATTTGTAAATGTCTGTGGTTTTATTGGTTCCTCTATAAAGTCAAGAGTAATTACACAACTTACCTTTTCAAAATTGACCCATTTTGCAAACCAAAATTTGCAGGTTTTGCCTAGCTCATAGCTTCAAAACACAGTGTCTCCAAGAACCCAATCTTGCCACGATGCCAGATTGGTCCATGCTTTGCCAGAGATGAATGATTAGTTGAATCCTTATTGATTTCGACATTTTTCTTCCACCTTTGAATAAATTCACACACGAGCACATTAGGGTTTCCTAATGATAGACTGAACTGCCACAACCTCCTTACTCAAGAACCTACCCTAGTTTCATTATCGCCATTATTATAGTTGGGTAGACCGCTGAAAGAAGGCCAACAACGTCAAAGAAAAAGAAGAAAAAGAAAAAGTAAAAAGAAAAATAACATAAAAATCTTAACGCCGCCTTGGAACCTTCTTCAGCATCAAATCCAGGGTATGGCAGAAGCCTTTAAAGCCCAGCGCCCCGGAACCTTCACTCCGTCGGTCACCAGAATTTAAGTCACACAGCGGGTGGATGGTGGAGTTTGCAGCAAGTCGTAGCATGGAGTCTCGAAATCATTCGGTCCAGTGGTGAAACCCCGCATTTTCGTGGCCCAAAAGACTCCTTTTTGGCACAGCCCCGGCTCTAACGCTGGGTCACCAAGATCCTCAGCGACTTTGGTGAAGTTCATCTTCAGCACGACCGCACAAAAGAATTTTAACAAGAGGTAACCCGATCTATTTAAATATAGAAGTTAGCGCAGTCAGTGGTAGTAGCCAGGTCAAAAAGTAAATGGATAATAATATCATGAGAGCTCATCAAACGAAAAACACTTTAGATTTTGGTAAGTTTCTGGTTGATTCAATTAAGAAGGAGGCTCTTACGCACTGAATTTGTATGGCATCTTATTCTCTCATGATAGCTATCGTGGACACCGCAGACATTTTGTATTTTTGCAAGTTAGGTATTACTCATTCACAACCTTTTTGAAATAACATTTGTAATCGCACGCTTCGTTGTGTTTATATGGTTTTATTACTTTCTTCTTTTTTTTCTCGTCATAAGGGACTAGCAATGTGTAGAAGAAAGTGTGTGAATAGTCAAAAAAGGCTTTTGAACTTATTAGAAGAGAAGTTTTGAGTGCTTTTTGTATACTAAATCATTCTAATTAACCTTCATTTATAATGATTAAGGTGTCCTACTATTTTAATGATCACATTTTGTGGCAAATTTTGCAGTTTTTGCTAGCTAATTATGCCGAAATTGTTGAGTCGATCCAAGCACGAAGAATTCAAGTCAAACTCAACATTGCAAATCAAAGATCAGAAGGAAAGAAGAGCAAAATGTGAAGAAAAACACCACGCAGAAAGCCCCCGCGAGCACTGCTTCCCGCCTCCCAACACCGTCTTCCCTGCAGCCCCCTCGTTTCTCCGTATCTCTCATGCACTTGTTGTTTTGTTAAGCAATTCTTGGTTTTTCTCCTTTCTACCCTTGTTATATTCACTCTGCTCGATTGTATGGTACTCACCTTGGTTTGTAAGGCCACATGTCATTTGCATACACCTGGCAAGGGATTCATTTTCATATAAATGTTAGATTCCAGCCCGCCTTCCTTCCTTTCCTCATTCCCTTCGGCTACCAAACACTCCTCCGAGGATGACAACTCAGTTAGATGGTTGGCTGCTTCTTCCTCCTTGAAGAATGCCACCACCGGCAATCTGGGCTTGATGCAACGCACGGTCCTCTGCTTAACGCACGATTTATAATGTTAAGCTCCTCGCTTCTCACTTAGGTTAAAATCTCTTAAGCCTGCTCTTCATGGTTTATGCCAGTTCAATGGATACTTTCACTAGATCCATTGAGGCTCGCTTAGTTGTCTCTCGCTAGTTATCGATTGGGTGGTTTCTTTAGATGTGCTTTCACTCCAAACATTTATGCCCATTTAAATGCTATGTTTCAGCAAGGAAAATCATAGGAAGGCTTTAGTTTTTTTAAAGCTAAATGAAGATCCGGTTCGGGAAAGGACTATATGTCATGCTCCCCAATGCAAGGAAAAAGACCCGAGGACATGTTAGTCGCCCTAAAAACCCTAACCCAGTGGCCTGAGACTTCAAGGAGTTCTTTTCTTATTTTTCTGCATTTTATTTTCGCTTTAAACCCCAAACCTCACTGTTTTTGAACCAACTCCTGAAAATCCAAATTTAATTCAATTAAACATTTCACTCCAAATCATTTGTACAAAGAAAAACCCATCCCCTGTGTTCGAATTTAGACTTACCATATCAAGTAAGAGTTTCGATCGTTTTCTTTAGAGTGAACTAGGATATAAATTTTGTTGATTCCGCATCACCTTTAACGTCGGTGCAATTTAACTGGTTTAAGGTCCAAGATAACCAGCATATTTATTTAAAAAAAAAAGCCTTACTCCACTACAAATAGTCCAAGAAACTTGTACACAAGATCGTATGTGTCGTGCAAAAGATCTTCAAAATGAAGTATTATGACACTATCAGGGGGAGAATTGTTAAAGATGTTAGTATACTGCACTTTTTTTCCCTTCGTCTGTGTTTATCCGCTAGGTTTCCATTTAGCAAGGTTTTTAATGAGACACAGCTAACTATCTAGTGATGGCTATTCAAGAGGGAGTGTTATAAATACCCCAATGAGAAAGCCAACACCACACATTTACTCTGAATTGTTATGGATGTACTTGTTATTGCATTAATGAAGACCCCTATATATATGGGATCCTTGATAATGAAAGAAAAGGAGAAAAATGACCTTTAGAGTTCTCTCTTTGTTGTCTCAGTTTCTCTATTCCTTTCTTCATTGAGAAATGTGAATGACCACACATTTACCGGTGAATCATTATGGATGTACTTATTATTGTATTAATGAAGACCTCTATCTATATGGGATCCCTGATACTGAAAGATAAGGAAAATTGATCCTCTCGGAAGTTCTCTCGTTTCTCTCAATTTCTCTTCCTTCAAAATAGTTTCTATAAATGAAATGGATCTTTGGTCAATTCAAGCGAACTAACAACCATGGGGGAACTAAGAGGGTGTAATTTATCCATATGAAAGTGCTTTAGGACTTTTTCTGTATATGTTGATTAATGGATTAATACACCATCTGAACAATGCTCGATTTCATGTGCCGAGACAATTTTTTTCCCTAAGATCTTTCTATATTTCAAATTCCTTCTTTGTTAGTCAGAATTGTTTCATATTTATAATCAAAGATCCTTGTAATCAATGCAAAACTGTCTTTCATATACCACAATAATTGAAAATCAAAAAAGCATTACTTTCTCTCATAAAACGCACGGGCAAATCGAATTATTCACATGCACTTTTCTAGCAAATACTAGCTTAAACGATTATACCACATTTGACCAAACTGATCCAATTGATACTTTCTTGATAAAAACGAATGGGCAAATTGAATTATTCACATATCCTTCTTTGAGCAAATATTGGCTTAAACGATTATACCATATTTGATCACACTATTTTAATCCATATAAAGGTCGTTGTAACTTGATTGAATACAAGCTCCGTGGTTTTGAATTCATTACTTCAGGTAATTTGAATCCTCGTAAGACACTTTCTTACATATATTAGTATCAATAGATCCATATAAATAGGGATGACTAGCATCCACCGCCATATCGTTCCTCTGAAGACCGCAAATATATTAAATGCCACAAAATGTAGCTCAGATCCATTATAGAACACGTCTCCTCATAATCAAATCCATGTTTTGTGAGAAGCCTTGGGCCACAAGGTGTGCTTTATATCACACGATTTCATTTTTCTCATTTCGCTTTTGTACAAAGATCCATCTATATTCAAATGCAGTATTATATCTAGTGCTCGAATCCACAAGGGCCCGGGCCACCTCTCGCTTAGCTAGTGATTTTAACTCAAGTGAACTGATCTCTTCTTTCCCATTTTAACTCAATTATTTCGACGTTGACATTCATTCCTACTTCATCGCTGCCATGATGTCCATAGCCACTGGGAAAGAAAATACCTATCTATAAGGTACTTTGAACCCCATATTTTACCCTTATGTATATAATTAATAGAGGATTCTTTCATGAGTTATTATCGGAACAGCACTCGGGCAGTAGATAATCGTTCAATTTCAGATGTTTCATGTGGGTTATTAGTTCATCATTTAATCCTTTCATATTTGTATGCTCTTTAGGAGATGATGATCATTGAATTGTGATAAGAAATAGAGAACTTTATTACTGGGCAACAAGAGAACCTTGCAGAGTTAAACTATAATTTCCTGCCATAATATGTTATATAGATATAAGAGTATATATATATATATATAGTATATATATATATATATATATAATCAAATGGATATCAACTATTTGTTGTAAAATACAATGATTATATATATAATTATTTTATGGCAATGATGTGGTGTCATATAAAGAGTTGAAACAATGAATCATAATGGAAATGAGTATTTACTTCATTAAGGTGGCAAAACAAATCTTGAAACAATTGATTTCTTCATCATACGGATTATATCAAACAATATTAGAATTTCTGAATCATGTTGGCAAAGTGAACCACACATTATATGACCCAAAACTGCTTTACTTGGTGTTAATGCAAATGGACATACTCTGACTTTTCAATGATGTCAGAGAGTCACCTAATGCAATCAATAAACGAAAGTGAAAAATTTTTAAAATCACATAATTTTAGCTTATATTGCTTCGATCTCAAGTAAAAACACGAGAGCAGGACCACGCCTTTATAAAGATTGGGCTTTGAACCCTCGCATTTTTAACTTATTCATGTGATGTTGAAATGTTCACCCACCTAGTGGAGTTAATTTTATGGTTTTAATTGATGTGTCCACTAGATGGTCTCATATATGCCTTCTTTCTACCCGGAATGTTGCATTTGCAAAATTACTAGTCCATATAATTCAGCTCAGGGCACAATTCCCTAATCATCCTATCAAGACAATCCATCTTGATAATGCTGGTGAATTCTCATCTCAAACCTTCCTTGATTATTGTATGTCCATTGGAATAGATGTTCACGCCATCACTTGATTGTTGTTCAAGAAGTGTTCGTATTTAGAAATCAAGTGGTTAACTTTTTATCAAAATACCCATATAGTTTCTAATTATTAAACTAGTTACTTTGAACAATTCAGGTTTTCATACTTTATCAAGATAGCCTGTGCTTATTATTCATGCTGCGAATTTAATTCGCCTTCGTCCTACAACCAATCAAGATTTATCCCTATAACAACTTGTTCTAGGTTATCAACCTAATATTTCACATTTACGTGTTGTGTTGTTTATGTTCCCCTTGCACCCACTCATCGAACTAAACTAGGTCCTCAACGCCGTCTTGGTATTTATGTTGGTTTTCAATCTTCATCTATTATTAACTATATTGACTTCATAAAGGTTTTTATCGGTCGTCGATTAACATTTAATAAGACGCTTCCGCCGTTAGGGGACAAAAGCCAATTCAAAGAACGGCAGAATTTATACGAATTGAACTATCTTTTTCATCTGAATCACCCCCCCCCAAGGCAAAGCAATCTAAATTAGGTCCAAGATAATTACTGTAAAATTCGGAAACGACTGGTCTGATGATTATCATTCAATGGTGATATAAAATCATATTATACCAGTCAATGATCTCCAGCATAGATTGAAATTCCATAAAACGAATACTGGTCAATGAGTCAAGCAACAGAATTAAAATGTTAATGACCGTCCTTCATTGGCTCAAAAAGATACACCCTAGAAAAAGGAAAAGTGTTAAATTCAATGCTCCTGAAGAGCATACAAATGTGAAAGGATTAAATGATGAACTAATAACCCCTGTAGAGGCATCAAGTAAACAATTATCTCATAAGATTGTACCGGTACATAACAATGAAGAGATATCTATTAATTATATACATAAGGATAAAATATGGGATCAAAATACTACCTTTTTATACTATGTTTGTCCTTCAGTGGTCAAGACAACAGTAAGTAATGATATAGAAAATCTTTATCAACTTAGATTACATACAACTTTAGGGCTATAGAATAACCAGTTTTATAGCTTCGCTATAAAATTTTCTTTTATAAAGAAAGAAAAGGAAAAAGAAAAATGGTAGTACCATAATACCTTACTACCGGTTTTGTGTGACTTTTGTCTATTCAGCTTCATGTTGATAACGTGTTATAAAGAATGAAGAATGGAAGAGAGAAACTAAGAGAAGAAAGAGAGGCTCTGCGTCCTTTTCTTTTTCTCTTCTTTCTTTCATTATGTCATGATCCTATATATATAGTCTTTCATCAGTGTCATATTATCTATATCAGTCTGTACCACTAAATATGTGTATGGGAATAAATTATTTATAATTTATGCAAACATTTCCAGTTATAAGAACACTTCACACATTTACCTGAATCATTATGTATATACTTATTATCATATTAATGAGGACCCTAAAAAATATATGGATCCCTTGATAATGAAAGATAAGGCGAATTAACTTCAGCTCTTTCTTCTCTCACCTTCTTCCTTCATCGTTTCCTTTATAACACTATCAATAACATTTCATTTTTCTCTAGCTCTCGCTTTCTGAAAAGATCAATCAAGAATCTCAATGTGTTTTATATCTTTAGGGTGTTTGTGATGAAATAAAAGTCCAAACGCAATAGAATTAGGTTTTAAATTTTTTTTCGTAAAATCTTATTTTCGCAGAACCCATGCAAACACACATATTAATATCAAAAAAGATGAAGATCGTATCTACACCGTTATTGTTATAGGAGACTACTGGCCAGTAGGGCTGAGAAACAACCCCCACTCAAGGTCTTCAATTCCGCCCTCCTTCCTCGAGGTGTGCCACCAACCACATCTGTAAACTGAACAAATACACTCTAGTTTTTCTGCCTAGATCTACCTTGCGTACTCAACACATGAGACAAGGGATCTCTATGTAGCAGATCCAGCAGAGGAAAACTCCTTTTTTTCTTCTCTTTTCTCTCTTTTTCATTGCCAGCAAGGGTTTCTTATTTATAATCAACTCCTAATTGCATAAATATCCAAACTGTTCTTGATGAGATTTTCAAAATTTTTCCCCATACGGTTCGTATTTGATATGAATAGTCGCATCACTGTAATTATAATCCTAACTGCCTCCCAGTTAATTTGTAATGGGCCCCATTATTACTTTTGACTCGGTAACTGCCCAAAGAGATAATTTGTAAATACCCGTACTTGCTGTTACTTAATCTATAACCAATATTAATTTGTAAACATTCTAATTAATACTGCGGAATTCGGTGAATCGTCCAATATGACTGAAACAGCCCAACATACTTAATTATAACCGCCCAATATTAATTTGTAATGCCCTAATTAAATATGTACAAGCCTTGATCATAGAGCTGTAGCTCTATTCCAAATCATGAATCGCTCATCGTAGTAATATGAGGTGGAATCGGACCCACACCTCAATTCAAGTCTAATAAATTCAATAATTAATTAAACTATTTAATCAATCATCATTTAGACTTATTAATTTCGCAGTTATTCCACTAAAAACTTGAAATTGAACTCTTGTCTCACAAAGATCGATTTTATCACCTGGAATCTGCAGTGTTCATTGGATTTAATCATTACATGCGCCCATTCCTCCAAGAAGTGGTTCATAACTAGAGTCGGGTGAAATTACCGTTGCCCCCTCTGACTGATAGACTTGATCCTGTTCCATTAATCAGATTGAGAACAATAATATTTTTTTGTAAACCCACAAAGATAAATTGTATTTTTTCAAATCGTTTCTGGGCCTGTAAATCACACACTGGGTGGAACCAATTGTCTAAAGTTCCATAGGAAGTGGTTGGATTCCATGTCCATAGTTCACATTCCCACAGCCTTATGTACACATCAATGCCTCCAAGATACAAGTATTGGGGAGTCTATTCCATAACGGGTTTTTAACCCATGATCCCAAAAGGTTTTCAGCTACACAAACACAGAGTCAAGACCACCCATCAGAATTCATCCGCATATGATCACCCAGGGGGCTGCGCCGCTTGAATTCTTGAGACAAAACGGTATTTAAAAGAATCTCGAAACTCGCGCCTTGGTCCCGTCTTATAATCTTATTATATATGGAGCCTAATGCCTTTAATGTCGCCACATTAGTGACCCGATTAAGGTCACTTCATTCTCACGATATTGACGCCCTAAGAGTTTAATTTGAAAGGATCCCCAAACTTCAATTAATTTATTACGACAAATTTGATTTAAATCCATACTGATCCTCCCGTGTACTCAGTGCACCATGTTATGTTACATTACAACTGGACTTCTTTCCGACGCTCACCTATACATTATGCACAAAAATAGCTAAATGTAATAAATACGCCGACACTTTTATTAATTTCATAAAACATAAATACAATTCATGCTTTATAGGAAAACATTCTAACACCTCCCACTCGCTTAAAGCACGTGAGAAATGTCTTTTAAACCCATCCCAACATAGGCTTAATTTCAAACGATTTTGTGTAACGCTCGTGAACGAATCACAAGGTTGTCTTGCGATGCTATCTTCATAACAGCCACGCCACCCCGGTGCACGATCTCTCTAATCAGATGATACTTCCTCTCTATATGTTTCCTGCGGACTCCTGTTCTTGGAGTTTAAGGCTGACACCCCACCGTTGTCACAGAAAGGGCTCATGGGTTTATCCATTTGGGAACAACTTCCGACCAGAAAGAACTTTGAGCCAGACTCGCTTCTTACCGCTCACAAACGCTTATATATTCAGCTTCCATGGTAGAATCTATATGTTGGATTGTTTGACACTTCTCCATACCACAAATTCCCCACCACCAAGAGCATCGACCCGCACGTCGACTTTCGATCATTCTTGTCCCCGACATGAAGCCGAATCGCATATCCTATGGGATTCAGTCAACACCTCGAGTAAATCAACATATAGCCGTTCTCCTAAGGTACTCGAGAATGTGCTTTACCGCAATCCGCGCCCAACCCAGGCTGGATTGGCAATCTACGACAATTCCTAATGAGCAAAGGGGTATGTTCATCTCAGACACAAAGATGGCATTACATGAGGCCGCCACCGAGGCTAAGGAACCCGCCCATGTCCTCTTCTCCTAAGGTGTCGTAGGACACCAAGCCTAGAGAGGACACCTAGCTGCCTGGGCCCGTAGGTCAATCTCCTTCTTGGAATTCTCGCATCGAACCGAAAGACCCATATCAATATAAGATGCTTCGAGACGCTGCCGTGAGCCCTGCTCGCATCCCTATGATTTGGATCCCAAGTACATAACTCGCTTATCCCAAATCTTTCATTTGAAACTTTTAGGATTAGCTTATTTTTACGCCGATAATAATCCTATATCATTCCCAATGAGTAGGATATCATCTAATGCATAAAGACCAAAAAGACTACTTTGGTTTCCTTTGATGTACTCTAAGGCAAGGTTCATCAACATTTTGCTCGAAACCGAAGGTTTTGATCGCCTCATCAAACTCCAGTTCCAAGACCTCAAGCCGCTTAAGCCCATAAATGGACCGGCACTGCGCATTTCTCGCTCTTGGCCTTCAACTATGAAACCCTCTCGCTGCATCATATAAATGCTTCAACAAGATAACCATTCAAAAGTCGCTCTTAATGCCCATTTGCCATATCTCATAATCGAGCAATGCAATGGAAAGAAGGGAAGAATGGATTTAAGATAGCATCGGGAGAAAGTCTCTTCACAATCGACTCTCCTTGTGTATAGCTCGCTACTAGCCGTGCTTTTGAAAGTCTCCCACTTTCCCATCCACCTCTTTCTTATAGATCCATTTGCACCTAATGGGCCCGAATCGACCGTAAAGATCTACAAGTTCGTACGCAATTGGAATACATAGATTCCATTTTCGTTCCATGGTCGTTAGCCATTCGTCTCATCGTGATCATCCATCGCATGCTTCTGTATGACAATGGATCGCCATCATTAGCATTCTGGCATAAATTGAACATTTTTGCTTCACCTGCCTGTAGCTTAATTGTTGTTTAGAAACCCTCCCACTTACGTCAGGTGCAATGACATCCCGTATAGGATTTATAGTCTCTTGTTACGCTCCCAAGAATCTGGCATCGGTCGTGGATCTCGACTGGACCGATTGTAATTCCTCTAAGATACAACCTCTACTTCGAGGCTCAAGTTCACATGTAGTCATTTTCAAGAAAGGTAGATTCGTTGATACAAATACTTTCTACCTGAGGATCGTAGAACAAACCTCCCTCAGGCTTTTGCAACCAACAAACAAACATACTCGTTTCTCGCGGCTTCTAATTTCCTAGCTCTTCCTTTCATCACATGTCAGACACCCCATATACTCTGGATATGACGAACCGGGTTTACGACTCACCCATAACTCTTAAGGGTGTGTGTTAGATAGACTTGCAGGGACCATATCTGCGAGACCGCAGCTTGCAGATATCCCCGTAATGATAAGTGGGCAATGAGGAGGTGCCTCATCATGTAATCTAACCATGTCAAGCATCACTCAATTTCTTCTTCTCGCCATGCCGCTCGCTAGGCGCTCCAAAAATGGAGCCGGATATAATTCCATGCTCAATTAGGTGATCCTGAAACTCAGATTATGAATTCCACCTCCTCGATCCGATCAAGGCACAATGATTTATCAGCCGTTTTCATTCCGCTAGGAATTCTTAACTTTCCAAAGTTTCAGATTTCGCATAAGGTAAACATACTGCATCAGAATAGTCGTCACGAAAGTGGACGGCTATTTGTGATCATTTCTAGCTTGGACATATCTGGGAGGTTCGCAGACATCCGAATGCGCTGTCTGCGGTTCCTTTGCCCTAAAGCCCTTGTCGAAAGATCTTCAGCTATTTTGCCTCCGCACAGGATTCACAGAATGAGATTGCCAACTTTTAGCTCTTTTAAAGGACCATCCTTACGTTAATCCTAACTGTGTTTATATGTCCTAACCTTAGGTGCCAGTACGTGTCATCACATCAAGAATCTTTTGCTTCTTAGGCTTAGATGTTCACCTTAATGTCATGTTAAGGAGCGTCGCTTGTTTGGCCTAAAATGTAAAGCTCATTGGCTATTTGTATGACAAATGTTTAAACCATTTCTCGAAATAATAACTGACATTATAAAATGAAACAATAAACAATTGTTCATACAACTTAGAAACTGAAATCAAATTTCTCCCGAACTAGCAAAAATTTCTGGCCAAACATTGTTCAAACAAAGAAATTTATTCCTAATTCTAAACGACCGTTCTATCGCAACCCGCGACATGTCGCCCATTTCGACTACCATCGAGCACTCCCCATCGCCAAGCTCCTGAAGAACTAGCTATCCGCAAAGAAGAACAAATATGGTTATTGGACCGAATCACCCGTAGATTGACTATCAACTTCACCAGATCGCTTTAAAACCAGTAAATCAACACTCTTTTTCTCCGTCGGAGATACTTGTTACAGCTTCTTTCCATCGCCCATCGACTCCACGCGGGAAACATTTTCCTTTGGGTTTCTTTTCTTGGAGTCTTTGGAGCCCTTCTTCTTATCGCTTGCTTTGGGAGCAGCCTGCTTCTTCTTTGGTCTTCCTGCAGAGGCACCCTTATTGTTCTTCCTATTCTTCTTATTGTTAGAAGAGGATGAGGCCTTGGTTTCAGCAACATTTGCCATCCTTTGTCCTCGCTCGAGACGGGCTCGAAGGTTTGCACCATTCCAGCGGTGGGTTACATTGTAGTCCAAATTTTGTTCATAACATACAGCACGCACCATGGTAGAAACTGTGGAGGAGGAATCCAAAGATATACTCCACGCGCCATCTATTATGGCCCCGTGCGCCTCGCCTCATTTATATAATTAGCCGCGTTCGTAACATGGTCACGAAACTCGGGAGTACCTTTACTCATCTTCGCTGCTCATGTACTTTCTAGTAGCTTCATGACGCGATCGTTCTGGATTGTTTCCTAACATGCTTCCTTGAGGAATCCATAATCTCAATGGCGCTTCCATCCTCTCATGTTTTAAATTTAAGCACGTCTAACATCGCTAGCATATAAGCCCGCTTTGTTATCAGCTTGAACTAACGCTCATATGGTTCTCGCACACCACGAGCAGACTCGCCGTGTGTCTCGCAGACTTCGCGAGAACAAATCATTGTTCTCGCACTAGCACGATATTAACATTACTTCTTCCACTTTACAAAATTATCGCCTAAGTAAGGATTCATTCGCGAGTAAAGCAATTGGCTGTGGTTTGAGGCGCACATTATTGGCCAAATTAAATAAAAACGTATTTATTACATGCAGCAGAAGAAGCATCAAATATATTTTGGAATAGTAAACGTGATGCATGAATGCATAGAAATTAAAACACATAAAACAAAAATACTAATCCAAGGTAAGGTAACCTACAATTAATATCCCGCCGTAGTGGCAAATATACTAATTATAAATTAAATTTGAGACTATCTCAAATTAATAAATGAGACTCAAAATATCTCATATTTTCCCTCATTTATTAACTACCTTTATTTCTGTCAAGATACAATTAACCGTTTAATTGTATCTTCTTGAGTGTGACCCATCATTTCAGGTTCTAACAACTTAACCTAAGATGTTTCACGTAGGTAGGTTAATCTTGGAATACATCATCCAAACCCTGTCACATAGGAAGTGCAACGATGATATTAGCTCAGGACACCCTCCGTAGTGGAGGACGTAATCAAGGCGGCCACTAGGCGCCACCTAAACCTCACGGTGTTGACTAACGATGGACCGTAGGCGCCATTGTCACATGCCCTCTCCCACTCAATATTTTAAACTTATGTGTTTTCAGCTTATAAACATCATATGTTTTATTATTATATCCTATATAATTAATTACTAGGTGACAAGAATCTAATTTATTAAATAGGCGTATAGGAGTTCAATCTAATTGGGCCTAGGTTTATTAGTTAAAACTAATCCACCCAATTGGGCCTAAATCCGCTTTGTAAACCTAGCTCCATAGTGAAAAGGGCCTAATTAACTAACTTTAAGTCCAAACATATTTGGGCCTATTGCTTATTTTACCATCTTTTAACAAAATCAATCATTTTATATTAAAATTGAATAATCTAGGTTAAACGGGCCTAACTATTAATCGCGTAAGCCCAAATTAAATTAAATTGAAATTACCAAGTTAACTATTAAACTATATATCCATTATTTAATTTATTATTCAGCGGCAAATAAACAAACATTCCTAGTAGAACATGTTTCTAAAGGATGGTATGCATGATGCAATATGGTGGGCATTCATGTATGACATGTTATATGCATGCATGTTATTCGAATTGCATCTCATACATTTGATAACATAAAGTAAATAAATAAATAAATAAAAGCGGGTCGTGTTTCTGGGGTATTTCTAATAATTACAACCTTTGAAAAAAATGGAAAAAAATTTAATTTATATAATGGGCTTGCAATTACATAATTCCTAAAGTCAGCCTCCATCTTCATGTCCAAGCTCGTTGTGTAATTTCTCGGGTCCATCAATAATACCAAAAAAAAAAATACAAAAATCCTATGCCAATAATGGCTTACACAAGATCTAGTGGAAAATAAGAAACCTAACCTAAAAACACCATATAATTAACGATCGTCATCCATCCATACACAAACACAAATAATCACATTAAATATGCCGCACGTCACCATGCATGAATCAAGAAACAATTTTCTTAAACACAATAATATATATATATATATATATATATATATTAATATGGTTTACATGGACCGCCTGATACTAAGTGATGGAAATAAATCAAAACGTTAATGAATTAGGGTTTTAAATTTTTTTCGAAAAATCTTATTTTCGCAGGAACCCATGCAAACACATTAATATCAAAAGGTGAAGATCAGATCTATAATTGCTATTGTTATAGAGATTTGTTAGCTAAGTGTGGTCAAACAACCCCGCACTGTCTTCAATTCCGCCTCCTTCCTCGAGCGTGCGCACTAACGATTCGTGATCTTGAACAATACACTCTAGTTTTTCTCGCTCTAGATCTACCTCGCACTCAACAAGGCTGAGACAAGGGACCTATGGAAGAGACTCTGTGAGACTAGGTATGGAAAAAACTCATTTTTCTTCTCTTTCTATCTTTTTTGATTGTAAAGGGTTTCATTCTTATAATCAACTTAATCGCATAAATATCCAACCAATTTGGATATTTTCAAATTTGCCCATACGGTCTTTGATTAATATGAAATAGTCACATCGATTACTCATAATCTCAGAATCGTCCGCATTAATTTGTAATTCTACTTATTTCTTTTAATCTATAATCGCCCTAATATTAATTTGTAAATAAATCCCACTAATACTCTTAATCTATAACTGTCCAATATTAATTTAGTCCTAATTAATACTCTTAATCTATAACTGTCCAATATTAATTTGAAACAGTCCTAATTAATACTCTTAATCTATAACTGTCCAATATTAATTGTACGCCTCCCACTAATAGTACAAGCCTTGATCATAGAGTGTAATTTATTCCCAAATCATGAATCGTCATTTAGTAATATAGAGGTGGAATCAAATTCATGGACTCGTAATTTCAAGTCTAATAAATTCAATAATTAATTAAACTATTTAATCGAATCATTTTAATTTATTAATTTCGTAGTTATTCCACTAAAAAACTTGAAATTGAACTCTTGTCCTACAATATCGGGATTTTACCTGAATTCAGAGTGTCCATTGATTTAATCATTACATGCGCTCTATACTCCAAGAAGTGGTTCATAACTAAAGCTCGTGAAATTACCGCTACCTCTATAATTATATCTTGATCCTTAAGTTCCATTAATCCATTAGGTAAACGCCATTCTTATAAACCCGTTATAAATTAGAGCTCTCAAACCTGCTCAGCTTCTAGAATCAACACTTAAGGAACTAACCGTCCAAATTCCACATAGTGAAGGGTCGATTCCATGTCCATAGTCTACATTCCTACCGTATACATCAATGGGCCTCTAAGACACAAGTATCAGCCCATTCCATAACAGGTTTTTAATCCATGACTAAAAGGCCCAAATGATATAAAATAGGAGTTCTATGATTTCATCAGGATTGAGATCGATTCAAGATATGATCATCTAGCTACACATGAATTTTTTACAACTCCATTTTAAAAGAATTCAAAAACTGTGCCTTGGTCCTGTCCTATATAATCTTATTATATATGGAGCTCACTTAATGTCGTGCCACATTAGTGACCCTGACATGTCACTTCATTCTAATGATAGCTGACCGCCCTAGTAAGATTAATTTGAAGATCCCCATACTAAATTAATTTGTTACTTTACAATTTGATTTATAATCCATAACTCGATCCTCTCTCGTGTATAATCGTTATACACCGAGTGTTAGGTTACATTAATAAATCAGATTTTCGACGCTTCATTCATACATTATGCACAAAAATAGCTAAATGTAATAAATACGACACTTTTATTAATTTTTATAAACATAATACAAATTTACGCTTTATGGCACTATCTCAAATGGGGCTTGAACTACTGTCTAAATACTCTGCTTAGCCAAGTGATTTAACTCCGTTTGGAATTGCTTCTTTCACTAATCAATCATTTCTATTAATCAACATTCATTCATATTTTGTGGCTCCTGATCTTCATCATTGCTTATGATGTCCATAGCCACTTGGAAAAGCACCATCTAAGGTAGCATCAATCCCATATTTTTCCTTATGTATATAATTAATAGATATCTCTTCATTATATAAAATTAGATACAATCCCTTTCATGAGATAATTGTTCAATTGATGCCCCTTATAGAATTATTAGTTCATCATTTAATCTTTCATATTTTATGCTCTTTAGAAGTATCGAATTTAACACTTTTTCTTTACTAGGAATCAGATTCGGAGCCACCAGGTCGCTTCCCGTTTTAATTGCGGGCTTAAGCTCATCGCCACGCTTATATTTCAATTTTTCCATTGGAATTTCAACTATGTCGATATTTGCAGCCGTATATGTGATTTTATAACCTTTGTTGAATCAATAAATGCATAAGGCAATCGATGGTAAGATTTGCAAATGAATTATCTCGACTCTAATCTCGGGATTGTTTCTGCGGGGCTAAGATGAGAAAAAGATGATTCAGTCCATGTAATTTCTTTCCATTCTTTTGGAATTGGTTTTTCTCCCTCTAATGGCGGGAAAACATCTTCATTAAAATGACAATCTGCAAATCGAGCAGTAAAAACCTCACTTGTGAGAGGCTTAATAGAGTTAATAATGTGATGAAGACTGAAACCAATATAAATACTAAGACTACGTTGAGGACCTTAGTTTAGTTCCGGGATGAGGGTAAGGGGAACATAAATAGCACAAACTAAAACACGAATGTGAAATATTAGGTTGATAACTCAGAAATGTTGTAATGGGGATAAATCTGACTGCTTGTAGACGAAGGCGAATTAAATTCGCAACATGAATAATAGCATGCCCCATGTCGATAAAGGCAATTTGGTATTCAAAAGTAATGGTCTAGCAATTAATTGCAGATGTTTGATAAAGGATTCAGCCAACCCATTCTGAGTATGAACATGTGCAATTGAGTATTGAACATCTATTCCAATGGACATACACAATCAAGAAGGCTTGAGATGAGAATTCACCAAACATTATCAAGATGAATTGTCGGATAGATGATCGTGAATTAAAGCCCCGAGTCAATTATTCGGGCTAGTATCCGCAAATGCAACATTCCGTAAAGAAGGCATACATGAGACCATCTAGTGGACGCATCAATTAAAACCATAAAATAACGAAAAGGTCCACTAGGTAGGTGAATAGGCCCACAAATATCCCCTTGAATATGTTCTAGAAATGAAGGGGATTCAGAGGCAATTTTTGTAAAAGATTGTCTAATAATTAATTTTCCTTGAGAACAAGTAGTACAACTAATATCATGAGATTTTAAATTTTTTCTACTCGTTAATGATTCATAATGATTCTCCATATGAAAGCGCTTCAGACTTTTTTTCTCAGATTCGTTGATTGATGGATTAAATACACCCATCCTGGAACAATGCCCGACCAGAAAGCCGAGACAATATTTTGTTTTCCTAAGATCTTTCATTTCAAATTCCTTCTTTAAGTAGTCAATTCTTTTGATAAGATCTTTTGGAGTCCCAATCAAATTCAAATCATCCACATAGTGTCACAATAATCAAAACCAGCTTGCTACTCTTCATAAAAACTCATAGGCAAATCAATTATCACATATCCTTCTTTGAGCAAATATCGCTTAAATGATTATACCACATTCAACCAAACAGTTTTAATCCATATAAAGATCAAGCAAATTTAATTGAATACATGTCTGGGTGGGTTTTCTGAATTTATTACTCGTGTAATTTGAATCCTTCAATGATTTTCATATATACATTAGTATCAATAAATTCATATAAATAAGATGTGACTACATCCATCAGTCGCATATCAAGTCCTTCGAAGACCGCTAAATATATTAAATAATGAAATGTAGTTGCATCCATTACGGGAGAATACATTAATCAATTCCATGTCTTTGTGAGAAGCCTTAGGCCCCAAGGCGTGATTTATATCTTACGATTTCATTTTTCTCATTTCACTTTCGTACAAAGATCCATCGATATCCAGTAGGTTTTATATCTTTGTGTTTGAACCATCGGGGTCCAAATACCTCTGCTTAGCTAATGATTTAACTCGTTTGAATTGCTTTTTTCCATTTTAACCAATCCTCATTTCAATGTCGATGGTTCATTCGCCTTCATCATTGCTTATGATGTCCATAGCCACTAGGAAAGAAAAAACATCATCTATAAGGGTAGTATTTTGATCCCATATTTTACCCTTATGCATATAATTAATAGATATCTCTTCATTGTTATGTACCTAAGACACCTCATGAGATAATTGTACAATTGATGCCTTTGCAGGGGTTATTAGTTCATCATTTAATCCTTTCACATTTATATGCTCTTTAGGAGGATGCTCTTCAGGAGATAATGATCAGGGAATTGTGATAAGAAATAGAGAACTCTATTACTAGGCAAAGAGAGAAACTGAGAGCAACTATATCCATCATAATGTTAGTATATATATATATATATATATATATATATATATATATATATATATATATATATATATAGGAAACTAAAATGGATATCAATCATTTCATGATAACACGAAATGATGATTTATATAACACATGTTATAAGCAATGATGTGGCATTATATACATTGAAACTATGAATCATGATGGAAATGAGTATTTACTCATTACTAGGCAAAAACAAATCTTGGAACAATTGATTTCTTCATCATATGGATTATATCAAACAACTATTAGACCTCTTGAATCTCATGATGTCATGAACCACACATTATATGACCCAAAATCATTTTTACTATGGCATGAACCCGCTTTGACACCTTCGACTTTCAATGATGCTGGCCAGATACTCAAAATTTAACTAGCATGCATTAACGAAGACAAATTTTAAAAATCTCATGATTTTAGTTCTATCGCTATTCTCAATCTGAATTAATTATTAGACAATCTTTTACAAAATTGCGCCCTAATCCCCGCATTTTTAACGTATTCAAGGATATTTCAGGTTTATTCACCCACCTAGTGGACCTATTCACCCACCTAGAGGACCTTTTCGTTATTTTATGGTTTTAATTGATGCGTCCACTAGATGGTCCCATGTATGCCTTCTTTCTACCCGGAATGTTGCATTTTCCAGATTACTAGCCCAGATAATTCGGCTCAAGGCACAATTCCCTGATCATCCTATCAAGACAATTCGTCTTGATAATGCTGGTGAATTCTTATCTCAAGCCTTCCTTGACACAGATGTCCATCGAATAGATGTTCAATACTCAATTGCTCATGTTCATACTCGCACCGGTTGGCTAAACTTTATCAAACGCTTGCAATTAATTGCTGTATTCATTACTTTGAACACTAAATTGCCTTTATCTAAGATGGGGGCATGCTATTATTTATGCCGCGAATTTAATTCGCTATTCCCACAAATTAATCGGGGCATTTATCCCCATTACAACTTTTCTAAAGTTATCAACCTAATATTTCACATTTACGTGTTGTGTTGTTTATGTTCCCCTTGCACCCACTCATCAAACTAAACTAAGTCCACAATGCCATCTTGGTATTTATGTTGGTTTTCAATCTTCATCTATTATTAACTATATTAAGCCTCTCACAAGTGAGGTTTTTACTACTCGATTTGCAAATTGTATTTTTAATGAAGATGTTTTCCCGCCATTAGGAGGAGAAAAGCCAATGCCAGAAGAATGGCGAGAAATTACATGGACTAAATCATCTTTCATCTAACCACTTCACAAAGCAATCTTAAATTAATGTCCAAAAGATAATTCATTTACAAAATCTTGCAAATCGATTGCTTGATGCATTTTTTTGAGTCAACAAAGATTACAAAATCACATATACCAACTGCAAATATCCCAACATGGATTGAAATTCCAATGGGAAAATTGAAATATAGTGTGACCAATGAGCCTAAGCCACAATTAAAACGAGGACGACCTATTAGCTCAAAAGATACAATTCTGTAAGACCCGAGAAAATTCAGATTTTCTGAAAAATGGCAAAATCGTAATTTCGGTCAAAATTCGAAATTTTTCTAGATCTCGGATGACGAAACGGATTTCATCGTTGGAATCGTCTCACAAAATCTAGCTAACACGTCAAATTTCGTCGAATTCCGAGATAGTCGATATTTGCACATTTTTCGATGCATCGAGTATCGGATACCGTAAACGAAATGTGAGGTGAAAAAAGTCACCTATAACATGTACTCATGTGACACGTGTTGCATGAGTAGAGAGATGATGGAAATGGAAGGCTGAGATAGTGCCAAATGTCGAAAAATCCAAAGCTTGGGGACATAGATGGCATTAAATAAAAGAATAAATGATAATAGGACAGAATAGCTAATAGTGTCATCTCTGGCATTCAAAAGGAACGTAAAAACAGAAGGAGGAAACTATCTACAAAAAGAGCTTAGGCTTCTGGTTTTGAGTGAGAGCGAAAGTGACTTCTCTCTGCTTCGCGATTCGACCGCCTGACCGCCAGACAAAAGGAAAGCCGCTATACGCGGGCAGGGCAAACGCCGCTGCGGGTACCAGCTTTTGTGTGGAGTTTCGACAAACTTCGTTAGGTAGGGGTTTTCTCCTACTTGAAGCTACACTCGCTTAAGTGTTTTGCAGAGTAATTGAGTTGGTTCGAGGTCTTAAACGGAAACAGCAGCTTGATCGGGGTTCCAAAACTCGAACCAAATGTGGAAAAATATTTAGGTTGCTGTGGACCCGTGATGGGTGGACTGTTTCAAGAATTCTTGAGTCACAAATTTACACCATAAATTATGTTGTGATGTGCATGAGGCCTGAATAATATGGATTTCTAAGTTCACAAGGTGGAACCGATGTTGGTGATCGTCGCAAACAAAAAGAATCCGAGGGTTTCACTGTTTACGTGAATAGTGTTCACAAAATATTTTGTGAGAAAACGTGTTTGGTTGAGTAATTCAAATCGAATTGCTCGTGTTTGTTAATTATCCCATGTGAGCTAATTCTTGGAGTAATGGATTGTGAATTTGCATAACATGTTTGTGTGGATTAATCATGTTAGTGTATATCATGTTTTATTTATTAGCATGTGTCAGATAATTTGTGTTGAAATGGCATATGGTATCATATACCGGTAACCTAGAAACTGGGGTGTGTGTGCATGACATGAATTTTCTTTAAAAATGAAAATGGCTGCGCAAAGGAATTTTCACAGATGATTTTCCGTAGAATGGTGTCGGGGAGATGGTCCTACACTACACGCTCTGAGGAGCCCATGTATTGTTTTGGCTGCTCCCAACACATTCGCCCCGAGGTAGTCCTATATTTTTACCGACACTCAGAGTGTATTTTCAAGAACAACAAGTTTTGTTTTGAAAATGATATTTTTTCTCATACATAGCAGCAAGTGTGAGGGAGCCTATGGAGGACTCCGGAAATGGGTTGGTCATTTAGATATCTGGCAGATCATTACTACTTGAGTGTGTGTTTATTTTGATCATTGCATACATGCATTTAGGGTGGGGAGTAACCCAATTGTAGGTGATTCCACCATCATGATAAATTTCACCCTGTCGAGGGAATATATTATTTCAGGTACAGGGAGCGTACGAGGAGACGACTCATCTTAGAGACCGATTTTGAAGAAAGCCGTTGTGCTTTGTGTTTTAGTTACTACATGTATTAGAATGTTTTAAACTTTTAATATATGTTGTATAAGAGTAAATTATTAACTCTTGAAACTATGGTATAGCTGGTGTATATTTGAAATATTGACGACGGGCCCAAGTGGGCCGCTTTTACTCATGTATACGCTCTTCTAATGTTGATGTTGGACAGTGTTCTCGGGCAGAGCACCCCGTACAAAGGAGACGCTGCCCGATTTTTCATAAGTGGTGTCGAGTTACCCGATATCCACGATTATTCCGCTGGTCGACGGTCACACGACCTGCTCTTAGGGCGCCAATGTGCTGGCATCGAGCTAAGGTAAACGATTATCTTGGGAGCTCGATGGGTGTAGAGCATAGGTAAACGAATACCTAGGGCTTGGGGAAACTTGGGCTTAGGCCATAGTCGTGTAAGAACATCACCACTTGGTGTGGCTCGATGTAGGTTTAGGTATGCGATTACCTAGGAAGGCACGGGACAAAACTAGAACACTGCATGCATGTGTTTAGTGTGTGATTGTGTGATTGATTGATGAATTGATGTGTGATGGTGTCTATACCATGTTGTATATGTTATGATTGTTTATGTGCTTAGTAATTAGCACATAGAAGTGTTAGAAAATTTTTAGGAGTTTAACAGTGTGTAAAACTAGAAAAAGAAAAATAAATGAAATGAATTTTAATAAATTTATTTGGTTTATTGGATAATAAAATAAAATTTTAATAAATTTTAAGGTTGAACACTAGGGTTAGTGTGAGAACAGGAGGTTGAGAAATTTTTGGACAAACTAGTCCATAATTAAATGAAAAAAAAAATTTTTTTTGAGAAGAGGAAATTTTTTCGCTTTATGTAAAACTAAAGAAAGTGAATAAATAAATTTTTATAAATTTAATGGGTATACCGGGGAATGGGAAAAAAAACGAAAAAAAAAAGTGTGTAGAACTGTTTTGGGCTACTGCCCATTTTAACATGGGCACTGGGTCACGATACAGCCATTGTATCATGACATGGTGAGGCCGAAGGTGGTTTGGGCTCGAGAGGTGGTGTTGTCACGATACAAAATTTATCACCGAGGCAAATGGGCTAGCCGATCAGGTATCGCAAGAGTCGATCAGACGCAACATGGGTGAGGTGTATTGCAGGTTGGTGGGATGGTAGGCTGTGTCACAATACAAATTTTGTATCGTGACTAAAAGGCTTGAATGGTCGAGGGTGGTGCCAACACATGCTAGTGTATCAGGACAGAAAGGCAATTGCTAGAGTTTTTGCGGTCACAATACACCGGGCAGTATTGCACTGCAGTGGGCAAAATAGCTAAGTTTTGTATTGCAATACACATATGTATTGTGGCTAGAAAGGGTAAGCATGAGACAAAGTAGCTTGTATCAGCGACCTAGGCCACGACACCCGCCAGCGCCGAGGCACACTCCACCATCGACACGGCCGCCTCGCTCATTTACAAGGCGGGGGGGCCAAGCCGCAACACGGCTAGCCAGCGCCAATTTTACACGCACCTACGCTGCAGCCTAGGCGCCGCCGCGGCGCTGTGCTGTGCCAAGTCAAAAGTAATCGCACTGACTCGCACCCGCTTTACTCGCATCGCTTCGAGTAACCGTTCGGGATTACCCGGCTCATGAACACTGTTCATCACAAAAAATTTTCAAAAAAAATTTTTTTTTTGAAAAATTAAATAAAATGAGACCAAATTTTTAAAAAATGAAAATTTCAGAAATAAAATTTTTGACGTTGATTATGATTTGATACGTGGAATCAGCTTGGTTCGCACGCTTATAAATGCAAGGACATCAGATATGAAATGTTATTCTGTATGAATAATGTCTCAAATGTGTTTATGCCTTAGAGATACTCGTATCGTATTTAACCTGGGCCATCGAACCGTGTAGATGGTTAGTCGAGGGCGAGGATCGAGGGCGTCCACGAGGCTGGTCGTGCACCACCAAGATTTGATTCAGCCTGCCGAGGTCACGGTAGGTATCATGCACAAATATAGTACGTGCTGGTATAAGGTGTAGTCGGGTGAGGTCCAAGTAACCTCCTGAAGCAGTGGCACATCATCCTCCGATTCATTGTGGGGAGGAGATCCAATGGTAAAACCATTGGTTCATGTATAGAGAAGGTGTTGGGAGGCGCGAGATTACCTCCGACGCTACCGATCGTACTACCTGCCTGGGCCTGCAGGCGAGGCCCAAGTATGGTGGAATAAAAGACCCCGGACCAGAGAGGCGATGACACGGCAGAGTTTCATGAGCTGTTCATGGGTAAGTACTTTCCTGAGACTAGGAGGCATGCAAAGGCTCGGGGAGTTCCTGTGAGCCGGCAGGACGATGACTGTGATGTGGATTATGGCTAGATTCATGGAGCTAGCCCGCTTTGCTTATATCGATGGGCCACTGACATGGCCAAAGTCGAGATTCGAGAATGGGCTAAAGGTGTCCATTCGAAGGATCAGTAGACTTCGCCTACAAGACATGGACTCCATGGTCGACTCCGCCTCACCATAGAGAGAGAGATCGAGGATGCTCAAGCACTGACGGAGTGTTAGTGTCAAGAGAGTTGAGAGCGCCTTTCTACTGGGAAGAAGCCTAGTGGCTTCAGTTCACGAGGGTTCCGTGAGCCATGACCATCCGAGTCGTGACGATCGGGGGAGTCGCCGGCCAAAGAAAGGCATAAAGGTGCTACCATTGCCGCCAGCCTGATATACAGACGGATTGCTGCCCCTCAGAGAGATGTGATCTCAAGATTTCAGGACAAAGATAGTCCTGAAGAGCCATAGACAGAGAGGGTGCAGCTTTATTCCACCAGCCACTCCCAGCCGGGGGTCGAGGAACTCTGCTTTCTTAATCGTTAGGTGTTATACGAGCAACCAGTAAAGACAAAATATGGGCCGCAGGGGACAGAGTGCTGGCCTGGTCGCACAGAGCCCGCAGCCGCATGTCGAGGACCTAGGGGAGTGTCTACGCCATCATGCCAGAGGCTGAGCATACAGATCAGCCGGACATACAGGGTACGTTTTATACCCACACTTATTTTTGCATCATGTTCATCATTGTTGCACCGCGCGTGATAGATTTAGGCATAGAGGTTGAGGCCTTTAGAAAAGCTGAGAGATTTCTTCCCTAGGATGTAGGGTGAGAGTTAGTCAGATGTGTCGAGATCGTGAGTCAGGGTCTCAGCGATCTCGCTTTCATGGTGGACCTTAAGGAGGTAGTATATCAAAGCTCATGTCATTCTTGACATCGAAGATTTGACAGCCATCGGGTTGTCAAGAATCGCACCTTAGCCTGCTGACATACCCGGCACGGTCTCGAGTCGGTGGAGGCCACATATGCACGCGATTTTGAATGCATGCGTAGAATTCCTCGGACGAAATTCTTTTTATGAGAGAAATGCTAATTCGAGAAAATTTCCAATTTTCTCAAAATGGCAAAATCTTACTTCGGGTCAAAATCCAAAATTTTTCTAGATTCGGGATGACAAAAACATTTCATCGTTGGAATCGCTCTCGCAAATCAGCTAACACGTCGAATTTCATCAAACGGTGACGAACGGTATCAAGCTGATGCATTGAGTATCTGATACCGTAAACGAAATGTGCAGTGATAAAGTCACTTATAACTCAGATCATGTGACACGTAAGTTGCATGGAGTAGAGAGATGATGGAAATGGAAGGCCGAGATAGTGCCAAATGTCGAAAATCCAAAGCTTGGGGACATAGATGGCATTAAATAAAAGAATAAATGATAATAGGACAGAATAGCTAATAGTGTCATCTCTTACATTCAAAAAGGAAAGAAAAACGTGAAGGAGGAAACGGATTCATAGTAGCTTAGGTTTTGGGTTTTTAGAGTGAGAGTGAGTGACTTCTCTCTAGGTTTGTGGGCGATCCGACCACTCTAATTGGCCGGGACAAGAAGGAGCTGTCGACGGGCGATGGCACGCGTGGGTACTATTTTAGAGTTTCCACCAACTCCGTGGAGGTAGGGTTTATCCCATTTGAAGCTACACTTTGTTTAAGTGTTTCTAGAGATGATCGAGTTGGTTCGAGGCCTGAACGACTGGCTTGATCGATTCCAAAACTCGAACCGAAATGTGAAAAATCTTAGTATCATTGTGGACAAACCGTGATGGGTGGACTGCTCTGGCACTCGAGTCATAATTTACACCATACCATATCATGATGCATGAGGCCGGAAATGGCCATGGATTTCGAGTTCACAAGGTGGAATCGATGTTGGGTGATTGGCCGTGAACAGTAACCCGAGGGTTTCATTGTTCACGTGAATAGTGTTCATAAAATATTTTGTGAGAAAATTGCTCGCCTGAGTAATTCAAATCTAATTGCTCGTGTTTGTTAATTAGCTCATGAGCTAATTTTTGTGTAATGTATTGATAATTTATACAACATGCCAGATCAATTATGTAAATATATTTACATGATGATATATTCGCATGTTTTATATAAATTGTGTTGAAATGGCATAATGCATTTATATGCACCGGGGCAAATCTAGAAACTGTGTGTGTGCATGATATGAATTTTCTTTAAAATGAAAATAGTTGCGAAAAGGAATTTCACATGATGATTTTCCGTAGAATGGTGTCAGAGATGGTCCTACAATTGCTACGTCTGAGGAGCCCATGTATTTGCTTTGAAGGTTCTCCAACACATTCGCCTGAGGGTAGTCCTATATTTTACCGACACTTAAAGAGTGTATTTTCAAGAATACAAGTTTTGTTTTGAAAAATGATATTTTTTTCTCATACATAGCCTTTAGCAAGTGTGAGGTCGCAGCACCTAAAATGTCATCACAAGATTCGCAGTATTCACTACTTGAGTGTGTGTTTATTTTGGATCATCGTGACATGCACTTAAAGGGGAGTAACCCACTAGAGATTCACCTTTCATCACGATAGCTCACCTCGCGAGGGAATATATTATTGCAGGTACAAGGAGCGTACGAGGAGACTCCGCCATCATGTAGGCCGATTTTGAAGAAAGCCGTCAGGGCTTTGTGTTTTAGTTGGATACATGTATTAGAATGTTTTAAACTTTAATATATGTTGTATAAGAGTAAATTATTAACTCTTAAACTATGGTATAGTTAGTGTATATTTTGAAAGTATTGATGTACGGGCCTGGCGGCTTACTCATGTGTATGTCTCGATGTCAGATGTCAGGGACAGGTGGTTCTTGCAGCTCCCGCATAAAGGAGACTCTCGCCTGATATAAGTGGTGTCGGGTTACCCGACATCCATGATTATTCCGCGGGTTGACGGGTTGTCAACGGACCCTCGAGTTTTGGGGCGTCACAAATTCCTAGAAAAAGGAAAATTGTCAAATTCAATCTCCTGAAGAGCATGCTCCTAAAGAGCATACAAATGTGAAAGAATTAAATGATGAACTAATAACCCCTGCAGAAGCATCAATTGAACAATTATCTCATGAGATTGTACTAGTACATAACAATGAAAAGAAATCTATTAATTATATACATAAGGGTAAAATATGGGATCGAAATACTACCCTTATAAATGATGCTTTTTCTTTTCTGGTAGTTATGGACATCATAAGTAATGATGAAGATTAGGAGCCACAAAATATGAATGAATGTTGATGTCGAAATGATTAGTTAAAATGGAAAGAAGCAATTCAAACAAAGTTAAAATCACTGGCTAAATGAAAGGTATTTGGACCAGTAGTTGAAACACCTAAAGATATAAAACCTGTTGGATATCGATGGATCTTTGTATGAAAGCGAAATGAGCAAAATGAAATCATGCGATATAAACCATGCCTTGTGGCCCAAGGCTTCTCACAAAGATATGTAATTGATTATAAGGAGACATATTCTCCCGTAATGGTTGCAACTACATTTCGTTATTTAATATATTTAGCGGTCTCTGAAGGACTTTATATGCGGCTAATGGATGTTATCACAACCTGTTTATATGGTTCTATTGATACTAATGTATATATGAAAATCCCTGAAGGATTCAAATTACTTGAAGTAATGAATTCAAAACCATGGAGCATGTATTCAATCAAGTTACAACGATCTTTAAGTATGAAACAACTTTGGTCGAATGTGGTATAATCGCTTTGAGCCAATATTCGCTTCAGCATGATATGTGAGTAACTAATTTGCCCATGCGCTTTTAATATCAAGAAACTAGCAACTGGATTTGCAATTATTACGGTATATGTGGATGATTTGAATTTGATCAATTCCCTAAGAGCTCATCAAAACAATTGATCAGATAAGATACTCGCGGGACATGTGACATGGGATTATTTTGGTTCCCAAAACATTGAACCACAATTTTTCTAAGATGTGATGCAGCCATCTTTCGGACCCTCATAAAGCTCGATCACAAATAGGATATATATTTACTTATGGAAATACTGCTATATCCTGAAGGTCTAAAAAAAAAAAACAATGGTGGCCACCTCCTCCAACCATTCAGAAATACTTTCCATGCATGAAGCTAGTCGAGAATGTGTTTGGTTGAGATCCATGATACAACACATCATAAAATCATGTGGATTATCTTCTATCAAGAACAAACCAATGGTATTATATGAAGATAATGATGCGTGTATTGTGCAAGTCAAAGGAGGATATATTAAAGGTGATTTAACTAAGCACATTTCACCAAAATTATTCTATACTCATGAACTTTAGAACAGTGGTGAAATCAATGTGCAACAGATAAGGTCTAGTGATAATCTAGCATATTTATTTGCAAAAACCCTGCCCACTACAACATTTAAGAAACTTGTACACCATATTGGTATGCGTCAGGTAAAAGATCTTCAAAATGAAGTATTATGTCACTATCAAGGATAGAATTGCTAAAGATGTTAGTATACTGCACTCTTTTTCCCTTCATCCAGGTTTTATCCCATTGGGTTTTACTGGCAAGGTTTTTAATGAGACAGTACTAAGCATCTATTGATGGTCATTCAAGGGAGAGTGTTATAAATAATTCATTGAGAAATGTGAATGACCACACATTTATCGGTGAATCATTATGGATGTACTTATTATCAGATAATGAAGACCCCATTTATATGGATCCCCGATAATGAAAAATAAGGAGAACAGAGACCTCTCGAGTTCTCTCTTCTTCATGTTTCTTTTTTTCCTTTCTTCATTCTTTATAACACTTTTAACAAAATACATATTATAAATAGAGTTATATAATGTTTTTATAAAGAATAACATAAGAATAGGGGGTGGGAGATGAGTCCTAAACTCATCTATATATTAAAGGTGATTGAACTAAGCACATTTCACAAAAATTATTCTATACTCATGAACTTTAGAACAGTGGTGAAATCAATGTGCAACAGATAAGGTCTAGTGATAATCTAGCATATTTATTTGCAAAAACCTTGCCCACTACAACATTCAAGAAACTTGTACACCATATTGGTATGCGTCAGGTAAAAGATCATCAAAATGAAGTATTATGTCACTATCAAGGATAGAATTGCTAAAGATGTTAGTATATTGCACTCTTTTTTCCTTCATCAGGCTTCATCCCATCACCATCGGGCAAGGTTTTTAATGAGACAGTACTAAGCATCTATTGATGGTCATTCAAGGGAGAGTGTTATAAATAATTCATTGAGAAATGTGAATGACCACACATTTACTGGTGAATCATTATGGATGTACTTATTACTGTATTAATGAAGACCCCTATTTATATGGGATCCCTGATAATGAAAGATAAGGAGAATAGAGACCTCGAGTTCTCTCTTCTATGTTTTTCCTTTCTTCATTCTTTATACACTTTACAAAATACATATTATAAATAGAGTTATATAAATGTTTTTATAAAAGTAAATAAATACAAGAATAGGGGGCGGGAGATGAGTCCTAAATCTCATTTTATATTTTTGAATCCATTTTTCTATCATATTTGTGGAAGTTTATAATTCATTTTAATGCCGAATTATGAATATTCAATTAACTTTGTGTTTTCAGAGGTTTTGAAATGCAAAAGAAGCAAAACCAACAAGAAAAGAAGAGAAAATCGCTTGAGCGTAAATGTCGCGACATAATTTCAGAATGTCGCGACATAATTTCAAGATAACCAGCAGAGCTATGTCGCAACAAGAAATGATATTTTGCAACAAAAAATGATATTTTGCAACAAAGAAGAAGCTGAACTCAAGATTAGAAGCGAAGATTGTTGCGACATTTCACAACTTTGTCGCAACATAATATGAGAAGAACTGAATGATAAACGTTGCAACAAAGAAAGTGAATGTTGCGACATAGTGGAATCGGATTTAATTCTTGCCGAGATTCTTTGTATCTTCCGCCGCTACATTTTCCAAAGAAATGGTAGCAGATATCTGTCACGACATTTTACAACTATGTCGCGACATAGAGAGTTGAAGAAGGAAGAAACTATGCTAAAAATAAATTATGTCACGCATGTAATGGAAGAGTAAATGACAAGTCAAGACAAGTTGGTTGCGATTAAAGATTTCATTGTTGCAACAAATGCTTAGCTGAAGAACAAAGATCATGAAGAAATAAGCACAAATATTTTCAAAGTCCTGCCGTGAAACATAAAGTTCGGGATTCAAAGAATAAGACAATACACTATGTCGCGATGATAAGTTTTATGTCGCAACAAAGAACATCATGCAAACATGAACTCTTTCACAACAAAAGAAAATTTTGTCGCGATAAAGGTTGAGAAGAACCATAGAAAGGATGTCGTAACAGAGTTCTTTATGTTGCGACAAAGATAAAGAGCTTAAGGCAAAAATATCTATTGTGACAACGGAAAGCTATGTCGCGACATAAGTTGAAGAGAAGCGCCTAGAAAGAGAACTCAAATACCATTAAGCACAATGAGCAAAGAGTACTTTATGTCATGACATTTTAAAATTATGTTGCGACATAAACAAAGCTGTAGAGAAACTCACGCCGACAGAAATTTTATGACACGACATTTTTTCTTGAGCACTGTGAGAATGAAACGTCATTGCGAACAAAGTTTTTATGTCGCGACAATGACAAGACAACTTCAGCCAAACTCTGTCGTGACATTTTCAAAGTCTGTCACGACATAATTCAAGAAGATGGAACAAAACTATGTCATGACAAAAACTGCAAGCCACGACAAATATGGAGAACAAAGATTGCAGCTATGTCGATACAAAGCAACCTACTGGGCCAAATTTTTCGGGATCCACAATTTCAGCCTTGAAGTGCGACCCATCATTTGAAAATCTATAAATATAAGCATCTAGGGCACTGTGTGCAACTTCCGCCAAACCAAGAACTTCTGGGTAGCTGGAGACTCCTTTGTATATTTTTTTATTTTTTTTTATTTTTCTTTAATTTTCTTTTTTCATCAATTTAGTTTTAGCTTACATTTTAGTTAGTTCTTTTGGGATCAATTGATCCGTGTGAAGTCAGTCAAAGTTCATTGTAAAATTTTAGTTTTCATTACTGTTTGACTTGAATGGAATTTGGAAAATTTCTAGAGTTCATTTATTTAAGTTCACTTACAATTTCATTGAATTTTCCTGATCAGTTAGTCACTGTTATTTGTAATCCGAGTTTGAAGAAATTTAGGCTTCCCTGCAGTAATGGATCGATGTTAATTGTTGTTTTCTACGCAACTTGAAAGAACATCATAGTTCGAAATCTTGAATTTATTTAATTGGTATTGTTCTTGAGATTACTTGTTCAGAATATTAGTAGCGTGTACCCAGAAAAGGACTATATCTTGCTCTGATTTCCAGGAAGCCCTCTGAGTGACACGGAGATGGAGAATTCTAAGAGTATGGAGAAGTTAGTTGGGGGTATGTTAGACTAATATTATGGAACTAATGAACTCTGAAAGATTACTTCGATAGATCACCAACTTACTCATGGTGTGAGGATAGTTGGATGTTGATGTATCGTTTAATTTATCAAGAAAGGTTTCTCCTCTATCGATGAAAGGATCTTGATCTGTTGTTAGCATAAGATCTAATTGTATTTTAAAACACAGGGGTCAGTTGACAACCGTCAAACTGCGGAATAATCATGGATGTCGAATGTGACACCACTCATGAAAGGGTGAGCGGGGAGTCTCCTTTATGCGGGGAGCTCTGAGTACAAAACCTATCCCAACAATTTACAATGACCACACAGGGTCCACATGCGAGTAAAATAATGGTCACTTGGGCCCCTGCATTAATACTCACAAAATACATCAACTATATACAATAGTTCAAGAGTTAATAAATTACTGTAATGACCCGCACCAAATAATACAAGTTTGTAACACGTTTGACCAAGTTTGATCAAGTTTGACTAAGTTTGACCAGATTTGACTAGGTTTGACCAACACTTAGTATGTGGACCAAAGTTGACTTTTTCAAGGATGAATAATTTTGGGTTGACTAAGACACCATTTCGTAGGCCTCGTCGACACGAGTTCATAGACGGGTTGAACGTCAAAATCCGACTTACGGATAAAAAGTTATAACCCCGGTAAGTTCAAACGGCAACATTTTTATCGATTATTCGAAAATTTGTTTCAATTTTTACGAAAGAGACCCGGGCCCTATAAGCATAACTTTAGATTCCAAATGAAACCTAGCCTCGAGACACTTTTGAACTCAAAGCCACGGAAGAGCTCCTCAGTGAGACGGAGTTAGACCTTTTGCTCATTGGAAGCGGTAGAAGTCGGACGGGCGAGGCTGCCGTAGGAGTTACTATCTTTGCGCGGACAGGAGGTGCGCAACCTCCCGGACCAGTCACGTGGAGCCAAATTTCCGGCCAACCGCGCCGGACCCAGCCGTGATAGGGCGGCGAAGCGTGGTAGCGCCATGGGTCACGGTATTTTCTTGATTTTTACCGGCCATTTCCGGCCAGATTCGGGCCACCCCATAGCTCCTTTCCACCATTTTGGACCGCTTTGAACTCATTTCCGTGGTCCACTTTCTCCCGATTCATCACCGTTTGAAAGATATGACAAAACAAATTCGGCGGTATTGGATCGAGTTTTCAAGCCACCACAGCCAACCTTTGGACCAAGGTGAGGCTACTGATGTTTTCCTGGTCTCTTGGGCTTTCCATTGATATGTGGTTTGTAAATTTTGGACATCGTTTGGTTAGGTTTCCATTTTTAGGTTGTTTCGGGTAATTACCAAGAAGTCGGGACTGAAATAGAGTACCAATTGGTCAAATTGGACAAAATTGAAGTTGGATTAGTGAAATTGGATGTTTTTAGGAATTATTGGACGGTTCAATTTAGAAATTGAGCTCCGGGTGAAAACCCCAATTTGGTGTCGGGCTTTATAAGGCTGCTGTGTAGTGGACTGTCGGAGTCCAATTGGGATGGTTTCATAGTTCTAAAAGTGATTCTAAGGCCTTCGGGGTATTCCAATGTTGTTGGTTTAGTTATCGGAGCCTAAGTGGTGTTTTATTTATATTACAGGCACTCATGCCGGGCCGGAAGACGATCCTGCAGGGGAACAGGACTGAACGTCTATAGTTGTGAGTGGTTTATATGCTTTTAAAATGATTTGGGTTTTATATTGGTATATCTATTGTGATTAAATATTTTACATATATCTTTTTGATCAAATGGTTAGTTTGCATACAAATTTGATTATTGGTTACATATAAAACAAGTTATCATTTCATGTGAGATTTTGTCAACATTTTCAACTGTTTGGGAAGTTGTATTGGTTTCTTGAATGGTGTGTGGTATTTAGATATTTGGGCATGTAGATTTGGGTTTTCGCCCCCTTGAGAAACTATTCTTTGTATGAAATGGATTTTGAAATATATGTGTTTAGTAAATGGTTAAGGAATATGGTCATTTAGGGTATTGTTCAAATTTCGACATGAATTGAGGAACTAAGACCTTCAATGTAGTTGATTGAGTTAATGGAAAGTAAGTTCATAAGTTCTTAACCTAAGATACGGTGACGTTGGAAAAAGGTGCACGTGAATAAGAACATTGAGTTAGAGGTTATAAGGTGATGTACCAGATTGTCACTAGGAGATTGGGTTGGAGTAATTATATTGTAGACCTTTGGGTTTTTACCGCGTTGACGTGAAGTCGGTTTGATCGGCGGTTGGGTAATGCGGGTTTTTACCACGTTGGCGTGAAGTCGATTTGACTGACCCGGCGGTTGGGTATTACGGGTTTTGCGTTGACGTGAGGTCGGTTTCACGATCCGGCGATTAGGTATTACGGGTTTTACCACGTTGACGTGGTGGCGGTTTGATCGACGGTTGGGCCGATACAGGTTTTACACGTTGGCGTGAGTCGTTGCTGATCCAGCAGTTTGGGTGATGCAGGTTTTTACCACGTTGGCGTGGTCGGTTTGACCTGAAGCGGTTTGGTATTACGGTTTCGCCACGGTGGCGTGAGGTGGTGGCGGTTCAATCATTATTATTATTTACCACGACACCTTCGGGGGTTGAGGGTGTGAGGTGGGGTGTCACGGTTTATGGAAGTGTATGCTAGTGCAGTTGATGAGTATGTGGCCGCGGTTTATAAGGATATATGGTGGTACATTGTGGGTACCCGGAGGTATAGTACGGTATATGATGGGTATATGAAACGGGTTATGATGAGTATGGTATGGTATATGATGGGTATACATGGGTATGGTTTATGATGGGTATGTGGTATGGACGTTATTGATTTATCTTTCTGAATATGGTACAACTATTTGATACTCGTGGTTATGGTGCATTTCATGGTTATTTTATTACATGATGACTATACATGCTTTATGCTTGGCTTTATGTTGTGTATAGTTCATAGTATAGTTTTAAATGACTTTGTGTCGGCCTAAATTGTTGAGCATGAATTGTATATGTTGGACTTGGGGTAAAGTTGGGTTTTTGTGAGTGTTTCTAAAGCAGGGAACTTTGAGTGAGTAGGATTCTTGGAAGGTGAGAAAATGAAACTGCTGCTTCCAAGCCTGGATGTGCTTTTCTCAGCGGATTGCTTGTTTAATGTTGAAGTACCGTTTCACCAGTCAAGAAGTTGGTAAAATTCCTGCGGATTGACATTTATTTCTGGAGTATTGGTGCTTTATCTTATCATATCTTTGGATTGCAGGACACAACTCATTGCCATTATGTTGTGATGCTGGATATGGGCATTAATGAATCAAACTCTGGATCTTTCTTATCTTTCATCTTGCGTTATGACCATTGGACAGATGAATGATGGTTTCATATATTGAGACATGTAGTGCTGGACATTGCCTCACTTGGGTGTTTGTTCTAGGTTGTGTGGACTCCACCTGGTGGGTTTGAATTTGGAAGGTATCAGACGATCATCAAATCTTATTAACACCTGGCAAAATATTTGTTTGATATTGCTAAAGTGAAGAATTTCCGAAACCGTTCAAACATTTTGGCGACAAATACCCAGCGTTGAAAATCAGCTTTCTGTCTTGCTCCACCTTTTTTGGGAAGCCAAGTGATCTAACTGAGCAGACAAATGACTTGAATGAGTAAAATGTTTTAGCTCTATGTAGGTTATCATATCTAAGATGCACATACCATGTGACATTTACAACATCTGACGTTGTGTTCTTGATATCACATTAATCTGTATCTGAGTCATCTGTAGACTCTCTGCCATATACAAGTGAGATGATAAAATATCCAGTTTTCAAAACAAGCTTTTGTTAACAGAAAACTCACTACCCAAATTCGAGTCAAATACATTGGACTACCCCTCAGGGCGAATTCTTGGATATTTCATAGGTGTAGATTCGCCTCAGAGATGAAGCGTTGGGCTGACTCTCGAAACCCAATTCTTGAAAATCTTCCATTGAAATTCATTTCACAAACATTTTTCGTTTTCTTTCAATTTCATGTCATGCACTCCTCACCAATGATACAGGGTGCCCGATTACTTGGAATGCATGATACCCGATCGAAAAACTGTGCTAATATATTCATGCATATATATATTAACATAATTAATCAAACAAATCGTATTTATTAAATTAGCATCGATAACACCAAAATTAGCTCACATGGGGCTAATTAGCAAACACAAACAATTCATTTTGAATCACTTACAACACACATTTTCACACCTGCCAAGAAAATCCGTCACTATTCACACACGAGCGGTGAAACGGGTTTGACCTTTGTTCACGTACCAAAAATTTGGGATTTTCTCCAGCTCGGTTCAAGGTTTGTGGTCGAATTTCTGGGTACAAATCAAGCCTCGAGAATATCTAACCATAAACATGGCTCTTAGCCAAAGAATATACAAGTAGGAAGATCCCTACCTCTTGGAGTAGTCGGAACTCCACCAAATCGGTGTCCACGCGTAGCCCTAGCCGTGTAGATCCAACACCTTCTTTCTCAGTATTCGAGAACCGATGGTCAATTTAGAAATCTAGAGAGAAGGAACTCTCTCTCTCTCTAGAAATGAAAAACCCAACTCACTGTGACGTTTCTCCAGCCCACTGTCATTTTTGGTCTTCAAAATGGAGAAGATGAACACTATTTTCTTTTTGTTTTATTCTCATTAACATTTGCAAAAATTCCCTTAATGTCCCTTTATCTTGATTTTGACATAGCACCAATCTAGGCCCATCATCATCCTTTCATAATCATCTGCATTATTATTCTGTAGTGTGTAATGGAGTGACTTTGTCGCATCCATGTCTCTTACGAGTCATTTTATATTTTGAGCACGCGATTGCCTCGAAAAATGTGAAATTCATTTGTCTCGAGATTCAGCGTGATAGCTAAATTCGCGAGATGATTCAACGATGAAGTCACATTTCATCATCAGAGATACAGAAAAATTTTGGGTTTTGACCAAAATTACGTTCACCCTTTTTCGAAGGTGGAATTTTCGAGTCTTATTCTCACTTAAAGAATTTCGTCCCGAGAGTGCGGACAATCACACTCACATGCATATCATGACATGCGGCTATACCACATGTATGTAAACTAGTCATTTAGTATCAAACTGACTAAACCGTGCCCTTCATCCCTAAGCAGTAGGGATAGGTGGCTGCATCGTGTCCTCGCTCCCCACGTTGACTCCTCAACTCCACGGTCTTTGCCACGCACCCTCACGAAGCCTCACGGTCTCGCGTCATAAAAACTGATCCAGTATCCACAATGCACACTAGTCCTCTCGAAGGTCCCATCGTGTCAACCTCAATTGTCTAAATCACTACTTCATTTGAATCGGGTATACCTTCGAACGAGCGTGAAATACCTCGTGGACTGATATCTTTGGGCGATAAAGCCAGCAGGTACCTTCGATTACTACCCTCTCAGTATCTCGAAGGGCCAAATAAACCTGTGATGCTTCCGGGTGCTTAGAGCATTCCTCTCTCTTGGGCATCCCTTCAAGAGAACGTGATCTCTAACCTCGGAACTCCTAGGGTCGACATCTGTACATCAACATAATACAGGGCTTTGAGCCATGAGAAGACGTTGTTGTTGTATCAAGCACACCTTCTCGGAGGTGTCTCTGTCGGTCGGGACCGGTGATAGAGCTCTCTCACCTCGAGTCCAACATACTTGATGATACATGGCCTCCATACAATGCCTCGTATGGTGCCATCGTATACTCGCGATAAGTACATTGTTGTAGGCGAATTCCACTAAGGGCAAGTGCTCTTCCCAGCTACCCTTATGATCCAGGACGCATGCTCGCAGCATGTCCTCTAACACCTGTATAGTCCTCTCTAACTGACCATCTGTCTGTGGGTGGAAAGTTGTACTCATGGTCAGCCGTGTGCCCATAGCCTTTTGGAAACTCTTCCAAAAGTGCAGTAAACCTCAGTCTCTATCCGACACTATGGATATTGGTACTCCATGTAGCCGAACTATCTCTCGAATGTACAAGTTGTGGAGATCTCTCCGATGTGAAGGTCATCCTTGCGGCTAGAAAATGTGCCGACCGTGAGCGATCCACTATCACCCATCATCATGTCTCTACGGTGTTCTGCTTGAAGTGGATCATAAAATCCATCGTGTGCTCCACTTCCACTCGACCACCTCGATGTTTGAAGTAGCCCCACGTGGCTTACGGTGTTAAATGCCAGCTGCGACCGTGAGACATCGTCGAACAAAGTCCCCTACGTGTCTCTTCATTCCGCTCCAGTAGTACTAGCGACGAAGATTCTGATATATCTTCATGCCACCTGGATGCACGGCAAATCGAGAGCAGTGAAACTCCTGAATCTCCTCTCAAATCGTGGCAAGAGGGAACCACTGCAGTCCTCTATCACGAAGACTACCATACGTGTGGACGGTCAACCCTCATCACCTATACTGGTATGCAGGTCCTTAATGGACACTATCTCCGCATCCTGCCCCTAGGACTCAATCACTCTGCTCATCAGAGGTGTAGCTACTAAACTCCCCAACGTACCTTGTTTGCTTTCGAGTTCATAGCTTGAACTATCCACGGAGTCTCGAGCATCCAGCCATTCCACAGGATTATACTAGCGATGCTCCTCGTGACATTTGTGCATGACCACCCACATTTGTCTTACCAGGATGGTAATGCAAAGTGAAGTCATAATCCTCTAGGAACTCCATCCATCTGTGTTGCATCATTTTGAGGTCCCATTGCGTGAAAATATACTTCAAACTTTTGTAGTGCGAGTGCGCGAGATTGTTAAGCCATATAAGTAGTGGCGTAGATCTTCAGAGGCAAAAGCTTCTGTTGCCAACTCCGTATCATGTGGGGTAATTACGCTCATGACTCTTCAGGCGACGGGAACCATAAGCTACTACCCTCGGTTTGCATCAAAACACATCAGTCCAGCCCTCGAGGCATGTCGCTATGTACCCACATCCTGCATGCAGGACTATCAAGATAGGATTTGAAGTAAGCCTCTTTTTCAACTCCTGGAATGTCTCCTCGCATCGGTCATCCCAATCAAACCTAACCTCCTTCCGGGTCAATCTCGTTATAGGTGCCGCTAATTGGGAGAAATCCTCAATGAATCTCCTGTAGTACCCAGCCAATCCCAATAAACTATGTATCTCGAAGACTGACTTCGGCCTCTCCCAACTCATCACGGCTCGGCCTTCTGCAGGTCCGGCACGTTTGTGGCCCGACACCACGTGTCCAAAATCTCACCTCGGTAAAGTAAAACTCGCACTTCTTGAACTTGGCGTACGGTGATGGTCTCACCGACAGCTGTAAAGCGATTCTCCAAGTGATCCTCATTAGCTCCCACTCTGGCTGGAGTAGATCAAAATGTCATCCACGAAGACTCACGATGGCTGATCCAAATAGGGTTGGAATACCCTATGCATGAGGTCCATGAATGCCGCTGGCGCATTCGTCAATCCATAAGGCATCACTGTAAACTCAAAGTTCCCATAACGCGTCCTGAACGATGTCTTAAGGATATCTATCTCCCTAACCCTCAATTGATGGTAACCAGTGCGAAGGTCTATCTTGAAGTAGACTCGCGCTCCTCTCAACTGATCAAACAAATCGTCAATCCTCGGCAATGGGTACCGATTCTTTATCGTAACCTTGTTCAATTGTGATAATCAATGCAGTCGAAGGTCTTGTCCTTCTTCCTGCATAAGCAGGCGGATGCCCCCATGGTGAAGTGCTCGATCTAATGAACCCCTTGTCCAGTAACTCTTGTAAATTTGGACTTTGGTTCTGTAACTCAAGCGTTGCCATCTGTCTCGAGTCATAGAGGTGGGCGAAGTACCGGGGGTGTAACTCGTGCGAGTCTACAACCCTCCTTGAGGAGGCAATCCGTAGCTCATCACAAAAACATCTCATACTATACAAAATACTAAATTATATAAGTCCAGTCTCACCTTGTCCTCCTAGGGTAATTCTTGTAGCCAACCCGCCAAGCATCCTGACGCGGACTCGTACGCTGTGCGGGGCCAAAATATCATACTTGTCCCCACGAAATACAAAAACGCGAGTACCCGTCCTGCGTGTAGGCGATGAATTCTCGCACACTCACATTCGATACGCGACCACATGTTTGTCAATCCAATCCATCCCGAGGATGACGTCGAACTCACGACATGTCTATGACCCTCGGGTCGCTGTAAGGTAGAATCCCGAGATCTCTAACTCCACAGCTGGAAGAAATATCATCCCTATCCTCGCCACACAATCCCTAGGAGAACTCACATACAGGGCTCCTCAGAGGCCTCAACCTCCCAGAAGCCCAGCTCTATCACAGCGATCACGGCATCTCTAAGGTGTAAACACGGCCTGAGACCATATTCACATCACAGAAAATTTTTATACACTATGTCCGTACATTCATAGGTAATCTGAACAATAATTTCATATTTTAAATCATATGCAACAAAAAAATTTATTTTATAAAATTTTACTTTATTTTATTTTATTTTTAAAGAATTTTATTTTATAAAAATATATATATATATATATATATATATATATATATATATATATATATATATATATATATCTCTCTCTTTATATATATATATATTTTTTTTTTTTTTTCATTTTCGGTAGAACCAAAAATATTTTTTTTTTTTTTTAAATATTTTTTTTTTTTTTCCTATTACACCTTTGTAAAACCCGGAAAAATTTTCTCCTCAACACACCATTTTTTCATCTCCAGGTAGCCTCCTTGCTACTCCTGTCAGTAAGCTTGAACACTTTGCAATTCATACAAACTCAAAATTTCAAGTTTAATTACAAACTCTTTTCTTATTCTGCACTTGGAATTTTTATCAAAATTTCACAACCACAATCTGTTCAAGTCAAAGTAGACTCTTGTCCATAAATTTTTTTTTTTCGTTTAATTCTGGACTATTTACTTTAAAATTCCTCAAACAACTTGTTCTCACTAAACCACACAGTGTTCAACATTTTTTTTTCTATGTGCTATTCACCAAGCACACAAATTCACACAATTCATAACACACAATCACCTGACAATCATCGGAGTGCACAAGGAATCATAGTGATCTAACCGTGCCCATCAAGTCCTAGGTAATCGTATACCTAACTTATTGACACTAAGCTCTAGGTATTTATAAACCTAAGCTCTGATACCAAGCTGTGAAGTTGGTATCAGGACTAAACTTATGGATACACCCACCGAGCTCCCAAGGTAATCGTTTACCTTTACTCGATACTGGGCATGACACCCAGAAACTTGGGGTCGTTGTGACCGTCGGCCTGCTTGGAATGTCGTGGATGTCGGGTAACCTTTACCCTCAGCAAGAAAATCGGGCAAAGTCTCATTTGTACGGGAAGCTCTACCCAAGGTACAAAACCTTTCCTAACAATTTACAATAACCACACAGGGTCCACATGCGAATGCGAGTAAAATAATGGCCACTTGGGCCCCTGCATTAATACTACTAAAATGCATCAACTACTATCTGATAGTTGGGGGTTAATAAATTACTCTTTATTCAACATATATTAAAGCGTACAATTTCAATACATATTATACAAAATGAAAATTTCAAAGCCACAATCGACTTTCTTACAGCGGTGGCCTCTAGTGAGCGTCGTCATCTGCCACACTCTCGTACTTGTAAATGAAGTGATCCCTCGACGGGGTGAGCCAAGCCAGTGGTGATAATTTCCTCACGTGGAGTTGCTTCCGCTAAGTGCACATGTCATGGCAAACAGCCATCAAGCATTTGCATGAACTACTCGAATGTCACCACATGACCAATCCACGTGTCTCGGTCTCGCAGGCTCCCTCACATATGCCTAAAGTAGAGATCTGAGTAAAATATCAGTTTTCAAAACAAAAGCTTTTTGTTCTTGAAAACTCATTGCAATTGATAAATACATTTGGACTACCCTCCGAGGGGCGAATTCTTTGGATATTTCTCAGAAAGCAGGTCATGGGTCGCCTCAGAGATGAAGCTTGTTGGACAACTCTCCAAGGAAATTCTTGGAAATTCTTCCACTTGAAATTCATTTTGAAACACATTTCATTTTCTTTCAATTTCATGTCATGCACTCACTCCTAATATTCTAGGGTGCCCAAGTGCATATGGAATGCATGATGTTAATCCCAAAAAAATCATGCTAATATATTAACATGCATATATATTAACATAATTGATCCAAACAAATCATGTTATTAAATTCACATCAATAACACCAAAATTAGCTCACATGGGCTAATTAGAAAACACAAGCAATTCATTTTGAATCACTTACAACACACATTTTCACACCAAGAAAATCACGTCACTATTCACACGAACAGTGAAACCCCCGGGTTGACATTGTTCACGGCCACCAAATTTGGGATTTTCTCCACTTGGTTCAAAGGTTTTGAGATCGAATTTCCGACTAAATCAAGCCTCAAAATATCCCTAACCATAAACATGGCTCTTAGCCAAAAGAATATCTAAGTAGGAAAGATCCTCTTGGGTTGTCGAACTCCGACAAATTGGTCCACGTAGCCCTTCGGAGTGTGGTGGCTTTTTGGCTGCTTGCTCAAGTCGAGTAGATGGTCGAATGGCCAGAATCTAGAGAGAAGGAGCTCTCTCTCTCCAGAAATGAAAAACCCAACTCATGTGACGTTTCTCGACCCTGTGTTTTGGTCTTCAAAATGGAAGATGAACTAACTATTTTCTTTTTTGTTTTATTCATAATTAACATTTGCAAAAATTCCGTAATATCCGGCTATCTTGATTTTGTGGCTTGCTAATCTAAATGTTATCTCATCCTCTCTCTAATCATGCAACATGTGGTACATGAGTACACATGTATTAGGTGACTTTTGTCACATCATGTCTCTTCACGAGGCAGTTTGGCTTTTAGACACACTAGTGCCTCGAAGCGTGGGGAAATTTATTGTCTCTAAATTCGATGAAATTCGTGGTGGCTAGAATTCGCGAGATGATTCCAATAGTGAAGTCCGTTTCATCATCCGAGATCTAGAAAAATTTTGGGTTTTGACCGAAATTACCGTTTTACCCTTTTTCAGAAAATTGGAATTTTCTCGGGTCTTACACTAATCAAGGAGATAGAGAATTTTATTAGATTCGATGGATGAGTTACCAATTAGATTGGAGAAAGCTTGCATTATCCTGTTTATTGGGGCAAGAATTCTTTAGTCTCCTAAGATTTGGGTATGAAGTACTAAAAATGAAAAATACCCAGATCTTAGAAAGAGGATTATATTCTACAAGTAACTGATTAGAATCATGTATCCGAAAGGAACATGGATCTCTAATTAGTGAAATTTATGGTGTATGGAGAAATCCAAACTATACTACTTTGCATCTTTGACAAGTTCAGATTTCAAACTAATGGTTGAACAATGTTATAAAATGATGCATAAATTTATAATTGTACACTAATCCATTTCCTAGTGTTAACTTACCCATTGAACTTTCCAATCCAATTATTTTGAATTCTTTATATATAGTTATAGAATCTTATTTAGTTTTACTTTTTCCTTTAGCTTAAAAAAACCAAATCACTTTTAACTTTGGAGTTCAAATTACAAGGATCTTCAGGTAAAATGGGGTGGTGATTTTAGATTTTCATCGATCTCATTAGAGCGATATCTAGACTTAAATCCACTTTATTACTTGTAGCTTGTGCACTTGTAGTGATCTAGACCAAAACACATTTTCAAATGAAGCTTGCTCATCTAAGGCAAATAACATATTTTATATCTTAAATCAGTCAACAAGTTTTTGAAGCCGTTGTCGGGGACTAAATAGTCTTTGGTGGCGGTACCAGAAGTTTGGCACACATTGATCTCATCATATTTAGTCAATTTCGTCTTCAACAATTAGTCAGTTTTTGGTCTATGTTAAAAATAAGTCTATCAGTGGGCCTATCAGGGCGGGCTTTAAAAAGCGAGGCTTATGGACGGAGGGCTTAGGCGGGCTTTGAGCGGGCTGTGGGTGGGGCTTCTAGGAGGCTGCGGGGGGCGGAGCTAGGCGGGCCTACGGGCAAGATTTTGGGCGGGCCTGAAAGCCGACGGGTCGGGCCTAAAATGAAGCCTGCAACCTAGCCCTTCTAAAAAAGAGCTTGGCCCTCTCGGGCTTGGGTCGGGCTTTAACCAGTCGGACCAGGCTAGGCTCGAAGCAAGCCTCGAGCCTCGGGCTTGTTGAAGACCCCTAGGATATATTTCAAGTCCTTGCATTCACAAGTAATGCAAGACCATTTATCCAATATATTAAATCATATTTATCAACAAAAATTTTATTTCGAAAATTTCATTTTTTCAAAATTTTGTCCCATTTTGTTTGATTTTTTTTTTATTTTAATTTAATTAAAAACAATTTTTTTTTCTCCAGTACACCCCAAATAAATTTATGAAAATTTATTTTCTTCATTCTTTAACTTTACACCTTTGTAAAACTTTTAGAAAATATTACTTCTCATCATATAATTTTTTTCACATTTCCAGAATACTCACAATAAATTGATAAAAATTTATTTTATTCAATTTTCTTCAGTTTTTACACCTTGTAAAACTTGAAATATTTTCTTCATCTCTAAACCAAAAATTTAGTAAGAATTTAGTTCATTTTCTTTTCTTTTCGATTCTACTCCTTTGCTTCAAAACTCTCGAAATGTTACAACACCTTAAAATTTTTATTAAGAATTCTATTTTTGTCATTCAATAAACCAAATAAATTGATTACAATTTATTTCATTTCGATTACACCATAAACTCCTAAAGATTTGTTTTCCAACATAATAAGTGCTAGTACCTCAGCACGAAACATCATAACATATCACAAACCATGTTATAAACATCATTCACTATAACATACAACTCATATTATACACGCAATCAGCATCCACAAATAAGGACACACAATGCATGCGGTGTCCTAGTTTTGCCCCGTGATTTCCTAGGTAATCTTATGCACGAGACTCAGCATCGGGCCATCAGAGTGGTGATGTTTCTTACACGACCTCTGGCCTAAACCCAAGCCCCTCAATCTCTAGGTTTCTATAATATACCTATACTCTGCATCAAACCACCTAGTGAGGTGATGGATACCAAACAGAGCTCCCTAGGTATTCGGTATACACAAGCTCTACGATGCAAAGGCTGTGACGCCCCAAAACCCGGAGTCCGTTGACAACCCATCAACCCGCGGAATACTAGTGAATGTCGGGTAACCCGACATTTCTCCATAATCGGGTAGAATCTCCTTTGTGTCTGGGGCTCCTACACCCCAAATATTCTGTATAAAACCTATCCCAAACAATCCAATGACACACAGGGGTCATATACAACTAAAGGCGAGTAAATAATGGCCACTTGAATTTTAAGTATCACTCACAACATATATCAATATGATCACAACATGAGTAAAAGCAGGCCACTTGGACCATAAACGATACCCATAAAACACCAACTATGAATCAACTATATCAATAGTTTTAGAGTTCAAATGTTTTACTCTTATACAACACATATATTACAATTAGAATTCTATGCATGTAGAACATCATAACCAAGAAGCCACAATCGGAAACTCTTTATGGCCCATTCTGGGTAGAGTCCTCTTTGCACGCTCCTGGCCGCAGCAAATAATATCCCTCGGCGGGGTGAGCTAATGCTCGATGGTGGAATCACTTCAGTGGGATGCTCTCCACACCTAAATGCGGTCTGTGTTCCAAAATAAACATACATTCAAGCAAATGCATGATCCTACTTGAATGTCTACATGACCAACTCAGATCCCGAGTCCTCACCGACTCCATCACACTCGCCTAAGCCTCGTATGAAAATTATTATTTTGTTTGTTTGTGGACAACCCTCCGATGTATATATATCAATTGGGCCGCTCCGACGATTAATATATTATTTGTTTGTGGACTACCCTCCGATGAATATCAATTGGGCGCTCAGAAGCGATTGATATTTTGAATTTGGACTACCCTCGGAGTAATTAATATTTTTAGACAACCCTCCGAACCATTTTCTCTGGGCTAAGTCTCATGCGCTCCTACAACAAATGAAGTGATTACAGACCAGAAAAATTTCATCCACAAATGTACAAATTTCGTCCATAAAGATAATTGTGGACGAAAAATAAAACGTCTCTAAAGGCTCGTCGGTAAAGATAATTGTGGACGAATTAATGAAACCGTCCCTAAATATTATATGATTGTGGACGAAAATAAGTTTCGTCCACAATAGGTTATATATCTGGGATGACATTTTTTGTCCCTAAATTTAATAACTATTCGTCTAGAAAGGATATTTCGTCCACAAAGGTTGGATGTTAAAAGTTGAATGGACCATTTTTGGGGACGAAAATTTTTTGGTCACGATTGATTAAATTAGAGCGAAAACTATTTCATTCGAAAGGGTTGAATTATCAGAATTGGAGACGAAAACTTTTTTGTCCACAAAGGGTTGTGATCAGAATTGGTGACAATACCATTTTGTCCACAAAGGGTCGAATGATCAGAATTGGGGACAAATACCATTTCGTCCATAAAGTGTTGTAATCAGAATTGGTGACAAATACCATTCCGTCCTGAGGTTGATTATTGTTAGTATGGATGAAATTTGTTTCGTCACAATTAGTATGGAAAAAATTTCACCACCTAAAATTTCTTTTGTTTACTATTATATACAAATAAATTCTATCTATTATATCGATTGTATAAGCAATTTATTAATATCTAAAATAAAATTATATAAAATAACATTGTCATAAAACATAATGTTGTGATTAAAAATATAATCCATGCATAGTACCCATGACATTAATAAATTAAGTATTTAACATAACAAGAACATAAAAAAATTATATTATAACATCTTAACATGTTCTATGTTAAATTTCATATGCCAAAATCTAAAACTCAAGCTCCGAGGAAACAATCGACTAGCTAGTGGAATCGCATCTCTTCTCTTCCTGCACCTACAATGGACAACAAAGAACATATCATTAATAATAAAAGCCAATTAGAAAGTAAACTTTAGGGAGAGTAAGAAATTGAATCATTTCCTTACCAAATCTTTCTAAGGAAATATTAAGGTTGGTGGGCCAGTAGGCTGTGGCGAGAAACATATCAAACATCATATAGCAGCGTTCAAGCGAGCCTCCCAGTTTTCTTGATTTATGGCGATCATCCCAAACTCTCTTGATTTTCCAAAGCAGGCTAGTCAAATAATCCTACTCCTATCCAACCAATTTAACTATCTCACATCTTTCTCTTCAAGGTTTTCCTCGAGCTTACGTATTTTGGCATTTGAGTTGAGTTCCTTTTTCCTTTTGGTTTCGGGCCATATCAGAGACCTTTGATGTAGCGGATCTAGTTCAAGAATTTCGATCGCAAAATTTCATCGGGACTTAAAGCATTTCCCTTCTTCTTTTTAAGATTTCTCTAACAGTTCCATCATTTCCTTCTAAAATTTAAGAATATTAAAATGAAGATTAATATGTAAATCATGACTTAGAGTTAGAATATATAGCATAACAATTATACTTACATATTTTGACTCTGCCACTGGAGTCGACCATCCTTTTCCTTCTTTAAAATGTGTGAACTTGTAAAAAGAAATTCGATAACACTCTTCCCCATCAAGTAATTTCTCACTCTAATACATAAAATAACATGTCAAGATAAAGTCACAAGTCAATCAATTAAGAAACTAAAAGTTTTGTTAATTTCCCAACAACCACAATTCATTTGAACAACAACAAAGCAAATAGATCCTTGATTATGATACATGTTTAGCTTGCTTCGGTTGGCAGCATTTTGAGCACATTTTGCCTACAATGATTAATTGCATCAATAACAATTCCAAAGTGATATCCATTAACTAATTAATAGATTAACATTTTGATAATATACCTTAACAATAGGATCATTCCAATATGTGCAAAGAGTTTCCCAATTATCTTGTGTCAAATTCTCAAAGTTTGGCTTGTTTGCTTTTGCATCCTCAACTGAATCAAACTTTTTAAAATGCTTATGCAAAGTATACCGTGCATTCCGAGATCGGTGTTTCAAAATTTGTTGAATCTTATCAATTATGCCATCGTCTTCTCCATCAACAATATCTAGCGCATACAATAATTTTTTAAGAACGATGATAAATATAGATAGAAACATGTAAAGTAAATGAAATTGGTAAATTATGATAAAACATGAGTGGAAGTGAAATTCAAGGTTTGCATCTTGTCACTTATTTTAAAAGAAGAAAAGAGTCATTGCAATAAAAACAACTACTTTAAGATTCTAAAAAATAAAATAAAACACTACTGCAGCAATAGGTTGAACCCACGAAAAATACCACACAATTGGTTGTCCTTAACTTACTGCTTCTTTACTTCTAAGAAAACAATTTGATAATTTTAAACTTCAACTTAATTGCATAGTAATACATAACTAATTCCTTTACTCTATTCAACATCTCCTATGGATTTCTATAGCCAACTTCACAATAAATCGATGTCTTAAGAAACAAATTGGGAAGGTGACCTTGAAAAGAAATTGAATATCAAGTAGCTATGCTAGAAATCACAGTAAGAATTGATAAGACATTGTTATAAATATAACATGAGTTCTTTGGATATTTTAGAATTCCAACGAATTTGGTGCAATTTAAAAATATTAACTACTTTGCTTTTAGAAGTAGAAAAGGTAGATATGCCATCATTCTAATACCCGATCCTTTTAATGACTTTACAAGGGGTCAAAAATGCCTGATTATCAATGTACATTGATAAAGAAGTTTGAGCATATACTCCCACATGAATAATGGTAACTTGGCAAATTATATTTGGTGAGAACAAATGTACCAAGAAAAGTTTGTTGACTTGGCAAATTATGATAACATTTTACTGCTGGAACTGAAACATCCATGAATAAGGACGAGAAGGTGAAAGCGGCCATGGAAGTATTCCATGCTTAAGGAATATACGAAGAACCCTTAAGTATCAAGACCGTGTAAACACGGTGAGGAGCAATGGAGATCAAGGCCACTAAAATAGCACACAAAGAAGGGTTCGGATTATTATATATAAGGATAGATTTTTCGCATCTTGAGTTTGTCCTAACACTTTGAGGATAGTCATAAAATTTGTGGAGCAATTATGCGAATGAAGTACAAACAAACAACCTTTGTCTGATTCATTCTCGTATATGATATACCGGCTTCGTAAACTTCACCTTGACAAATCAAACATTTGATTGAAGAAAATTATGTAGCATTTGGACGAGAAAAAATTGTCTGAGCATATCGGTAAACACAATGTTATTTAGATGCTTCAAGTGTGAGTTTTTTAGGGACAGAAAGATGAAGAAGCGCTCTAGATGTCAATAATTTTATAATCAACAAGGAATCCACAACCTACATACTAATGGTATACCTCCTTCTTCTATAACCTGATGCATGAACCTTTGGATTTCTAAATGATGTCGAGTTGCAAATATAGAATATATTTTCACTTACTTCAAATGATCCATTGCAAGATTAAAATCATCATCATCATATCATGCCATTTTGTTGTACGGTATGCTCTAGATATGAATCCCAACTGATTTGAAAGCTTTGTCGATTGAACTCTATTAATTGGCCTTCCTTTTTCTGCATCGATAGTAATTTTCAGCTTCTTGCTTGTTGCTTTGTTCATTTTTCTTAATCCTTTGCCTCGAGTGCGACCTCGTTTGGCTCTAGTTTCTGTTGAAGCTATACAATAAATTTAATGGACAAGTCAGTTTTGTTATCAATGATTTATGAAAAAAATAGAATACAGCTTGATAAATTCAATGAATAGATTACTTCTTACCTGCACTACTACTTTGATTAGGTTGATTGGACTCTGTTTGAAGTTCTAAATTAGATGGCCCTAATTAGAGGAGTTGGAGGGATGCTCAAGTGATTCGACCCGATCGGAATGTGTTAATAGAGTAAAGTGCAACTTGTGGATACATTTGGAAGGGTACTAGTTGTTCGAGCATACTTCTTGCGACGACGTAGCAAGAGCCATTTTCTCTCAGCACATTACAGGTCAAGCAATAAAAATGAGACTTAACTCTTTTGGCATATTAAAGCATAACTACAACTTTATGAAAGAAACAACTTAAAGCACGCACAAATTAAATTACATGAAATGGAAAGATTATTAGTACCCAACATCCATATCTTCATCACTAATAAATTCAACTTCTTCTTCTTCACTATAATGCTCTTCTAAGATGTCTTCTTCCTCCTCATTAACAAATTCAGTTCTTATATTGTTCTCAATTATATTATTGTCTAAAATTTCAGGATCCATATCATCTCTTAGCAATAAATCCATTTCTTGAACCCCAACATAATGAACATTCACTTGCTCTTGTAATTCATCTTGATACACTTCATCATTGGAAATATCCATGGAATCATTTTGCATTTCCGGAACATCAAATACATGTCTATGCTGAAACTTTTGCACAACTCGCTAATTCTTTCCCAACTTTGTAACACCCCGTCTGAGAGTCTGAGTACATGACTTCTTTGTAGGGGTGTATAAAGAGTACCAAGTGTCACTAAAATATTTTGGAGACTAAAATGTAAAATGAGAAATTATGGAACCGGAATAATGGTATTAAACCAAGGGTTACAATGGTCATTAAGCAAAAGAATATGAAAATCAAAAAATTAAGTTAGAGATGGGCCGTAATACATTAAAAGTTGCAATTGCAATATTAATGAAAAGATGAGGGCTAGTTGCAATTTATGATAAGTTGATATTTTAATAAAGAGGAAAATAAAGCTAGAATTTGTTTGGTCTCAAGTTTTGCCACTATGGCTTGTAGGAGAAAGAAGAGAGCCAAGAGGAGGAAGAGAAGAGGAAGAAGGAGGAGGAGAAGAGCAAGATCAAGGTATGTGTATGATGTTTGATAAAGAATTGGTGGACCTTAGGTAGTGTTCTTGGATTTTCACCTAAGGTTTTGTATTTTGAGGTTCCAAAACACCAACTCACATGTTGTGGAGTTGTTTTTAGATGATTTCCAAAGTTAGTTTTGAGGTATTATGAATTATAGAAGTTATATGGAGTGAATTGGCATCAAAAGAAGTGGGAGAAATAACAAAATCTGGGCATTAAAGTTGTCTTCTACGGTACAATTTGAAGTTGTACGGTACAACCTGGATACAGTCGATTTTAGCCCAGGATTCTACCCAGAGTACAACGAGCTTGTACTGTCGCGACTTATTCTGGTTTTCCTCTTTGTTCGCCCGGTTTTGTATTTTGTATAAATTCCCTCATTTCTTATCCGATTTGAGTGATTGGTAGGTACGTAAAATAGACTTCAAGGAGAACAAAACTTAAGAAGTAGGAATCACCCAAATTCTGATCCTAAGTGGCCCAAAATTCACTCAAAGAAATTAGAGTATGTGCAAGAAAAATTCCTGCATCAGCTTTGGACATAGAGTAGTCCGGGTTGTTTGGATAACTTGAGTTTGATTAACTCGAATTGGGTGATTCAGTTGGAATAGAACCCTTAGAACCTTAGCTTTGAAATAGTATGAAAGAATGACTAAGTCTAGGAAGTATGTTAAATTATGCACGATTAATTTTCGTCGTATTCGTTGGAGTGTAGGTTAAAAGTAAAGGCGGGATAAATTGGGCTGTGCTCCAAGTTAAATGAAGCAAGGGTGAGTGTTCAAACTCGTTTTTCCAAATACTAGTGTATTATTATTATTATTATTATTATAAATTGTTACACTGGTATTTTCATGGTTTTGAATGCAAACCATTTCAAGAAGCAAGTAATGAATTAGAAAGCAAGCAAATGGTTTTAGGTTAAACAATTTTGAAAGACTTGGTAGTTTCAAATTGCAAAACCATAATTAAACAAGTAAGTCAATGGTTTTGAATTGTAAACCTACATTTTCAAACCAAAAGTAAGCAAATAAGCAAGTAAGCAAATGGTTTTGAAAAGTTAAACCATTTTCCAAGCAAGCAAGCAAGTAAGTCAATGGTTTTTGAATTGTAAACCATTTTTCAAGCAAGCAAGCAAGTAAATGGTTTCAAAGTGTAAAACCATTTACAAAGAGCAAGCAAGCAAGAATAATTGTTACGACGAGGCCTTAATTGCTAGCCGGACTTTTTGGTGACACGTGCTAGAGCATGGAACTCCTAACTAAGTATGGTGTTGGCGACACGAGGTCAATTCCACCATATTCACGGAAAAGGTGGCGAACAAAGGTCTTCAGAAGCACGCGGTTGAGCCACGAGGTTCAGAGTGTTCACTAGGGTATGATAAGCAAAAATAGGCCTCCATTGGTTGATGTTTTATAAGCATGATATGCTGTTTGAAAAATCAACCATTGGTTCTGATCGCCAAACCCAGGAGAGTTTTAAAGCAAGCGGTTGAGCCCGAGGCTCAGTTTAGATTTCAACGATCGGTTGAGCCAAATCTCGTGGGTTTTATTTTCAAAGCATGCGGTTGAGCGAGGCTCTCGTTTTATGAAAAAGTTTGAGAAACTTTGAAGCAAAGATTTGTGAAGGTTTTAGAAACTTTTCAAGCAAAATAAAACAAGCAAGCAAGAAAAATTATGAAGTTTATAAACTTCTAAGCGAAACAAGAAATAAGAGTTTTACAAGCTTTTAAAGAAGAAAAATAAAGCAAGCAAGCAAAGAAAAGTTTTGAAAACTTTTAAAGCAAGCAAAGCAAGAAAAGCTTCTGGAAAATAATTGTAAAAAGGAGTTTTACATTTTGAGATGTTTTCCGGAAAAGCAAAACCTTTTATGAAAGCATACCTCCAACGAAGGCTCGTTTAGCTCATTGGTTTTATTTAAAAACTATTTTCGGTGCAAGTACATGTGAGCTATTTGGAGCACAATAGGATTAGTCTGACATCGGTTAAGTCTTTGTGTATTAATAATGTTTGTAAGAACATACTTTGAATTGTATATGGAACATAATATGTACATAGTTTAGTGTGATGGGAATGTGATGGTATCTTTGGTTGCCCATTTTTGGATATAGTGTAAATTGGATGTGTCTGATTTGGAATTAGACTATGTCTGTGAGTGTACTTGAGTTTTCATTCTTAGATTTTACTAAATCTAAGTTATAAATTAAAGAAAAATTTTATAGGAGGTTTTAAGCGGCCCGATGCGGGCCGCTTCACGGGGATTTCTAGTCGTTGGGAGTAGCAGATTTGAGAGTTTACCAGTGAGGTGGCACCTGCGCTACGCCGGTAGGGGGTGGGGTGTGTCGATAGTATCGAGGAGCATAGAAATTAGGTATAACCTAAGGCTTAAGGAAATGTGATACCACGCGAGGTGTTATCGAGCATAAGTGGCAGCCATGCAGAAGTTTAAGTTCAAGTACATACGTGTGAGGGAGTTTCAAGTATTAAATGGTTGATATTTTGGAAATTACGGCACTATGTCAGGTAGAGGGGCGTGAGGTCGTCCTGGGAGGTTATTCCGGCGGTTCGGCGTCTTGAGAAGTGCACGAGGAGGATGAGCCACGTAGTAGGTTTCCCACTTCACCCAGCCTCTATGAATCGGCCTCCGACGACGGTCGATTGGACCATGCGGAGCCACGGAGGAGCTCAAGTGCGAGTTATTTATGGAAGAGTGAGGTGGCACATATTGCACGGATAGTAGCTATAGCGACTCGGCGTGATCGCAACCTCCACCGCCACCTAGAGGGGTTTCGGAAGGCGGGAGTCAATGAAGTCTGAGGCTGGGCGCCAAGCCATATGACGGCAGTGGTGATCCAGAAGCAGCCTGGTTATGGCTAGACCGAGTAAACAAAGTTTATGGAGTTATGGGCTGCACGGATGAGCAAAGAGTCTTGTTTTCCAGTTTTCTGATGGAAGACAGGGCTAAAGATTGGTGGGATGCCGTAGAGAGGAGGTATCCTGATGGCATATCATGGGACCAATTCCAACAGAATTCAGACGGATTCTTTCCTCGAGTCATAAGGATGCAAAAATTGAGGGAGTTCTTCAAGTTGAAACGAGAAGAACATGTCGATCTCAGTATGAGAAGAAGTTCTCGAGACTAGTTAAGATTGGTTCCATACATTCAGCGGATGAAGTCACAGGAAATCTGAAGGTTTTATCGGGGACTACAACACGGGGATCGAGTGCATTTATCGGTGGTCAGCGAGAATAGATTTGGGGACTTAGTTGAGGCCGCTGCGAGTTAGGCAAGCACTACGGCCATGTATCGGAGTAGACGGGAAAGTAGAGTAAGAGGAGTGCACGAGGGCCGCGTCCCAGCCAAAGCTCGGGGCCGATTATAGCGAGAAGAACAAGGCGAGGTTCACGGAGACCGGGGTGCGGGTCGAGCTATCTCTAGTCGGGGATCGGTGAGGCCCTGGAGTTAGCTGCGGTGGCACCCAATTATTCCTCCGTTTGTCATAGTAGTCGGAAGCAGCACCATGGGGAGTGCGGAGATTCAATCACGAGGTGTTTTCCACTTGTGGCGAGAGAGGCCATTTTATTGGGAGTGTCCTCGGCTGATTGGTGCGGAGATTGTCGGTGGCCAGGTCTAGCTACTAGGCTACGAGATGGGCACCTGAAAGTCGGCGGGAAGAGGCTTCCCAAGCAGAGGGGCCAGTGCAGCCGCAGGTAGAGGTGGCGTGGTGAAATAGAGCGGTGCCAGGGATCGACTGAGCTTTTCGAGGCAGTATATCTTTGTGACTGTGAATCAGTCACGACTCCGATGTAGTCCGCGGTGTTATTTCTATCCTTGATCCTTGATGCATATACCTTAGTAGACCCAGGAGCTACGCATTCATTTGCATCAAGCCATTCTTAGATCGTTTCAGATAGAGACCCAGCCATTAGAGGGTCATATGAGAGTTTCCTTCCCGGTGGAATCCAGTTGCTGGGGCAGTGATCGGAGATAGTAGAGTTAGTTGCAGGGACGGGTTCAGGCGGATCTTTGGATATGGGGACCGATGTGGTTCTCATTATGGATTGGCTATCTCGCCATAGAGCCACAATAGATTGTTATAAAGTAAAGAAATTTGAATAGGCGACGGGAAATTGGAAGTAAAGTTCGGAGGATTACGTGAGAGTTATCTTCTTGTATGATCTCATGTGGCCAGCCTGAAAATGTTGCGTAAAGGTTATCGAGGTTATCTACAAACATGTGGTGGAGACAGGGAAGGAGGACTATATTGGATGAGATTCAGGTTGTTAGAGAGTTCCCGGATGTGTGTTTGGATGATATCGCGGGATTACCTCGAGAAGAGAGGTGGAGTTCACCATTGATTTGATCCAGGGGGTGAGCCCATTTCCATTCCTCCTTATAGGATGGCTCTCTTGAGTTAAGGGAGCTTTAAAGCTCGATTAGAGGAATTGTTGGTAAAGGGATTTAAAAGCCAGAGCATATCCCCATGGGGCTCGAGTTCTCTTCGTGAAAGAAGATGGGAGTTTGCGATTGTGTATAGATTACGAACAATTGAGCGGAGTGCCATCTGCTGATCGGTATCCCACTCCCTAGGAGTTGATGGGTTATTTGATCAACTCCAGGATCTGGTATACTCGAAGATAGACTTGAGGTGGGTATCATCGGTTGAGTGCGGGGAAGTGATGTACCCAAGGTACGTCGAGGACACGCTCACGGGCATTATAGGAGTTTTAGATGCCATTTTGGTTTGACTAATGCCCAGGCGTTTATGGATTTGATAGGCAGGAGTATTCCAACCGTATTTGGATAGGTTCGTCATAGTTTTTATTGATGATATCTTAGTGTATTGGGTAGTTCGGGAGGAACATTCGGGAGCACAGAGGATTGTATTATAGACCCTAAGGGAGGCAGGTTATATGCCAAGTTGAGCAAATTAATCGGTTTGGCTCGAGTAAAATTGGCATTCCTCGGTCTGTAATTTATTGGAGGGTGAGTGTGGATCCGGGAAAATAGAGGCGGTGGTAAATTAGAAACCATAAGAATGTGTCGAGGAGGGTGGGAGCTTCCTCGGTTTGGTCACAGGAAGTTTATTGAGGGTTCTCAAGATCGCATTTGCCGACAGTAGCCAAAGGAAAGATGTCAGTATGATTGGGTAGATGCACGGTAAAAGAGTTTGGAGAGTTGAAAGATAGATTGACTTGACTCCGGTTCTAGCTTTTACCCGATGGAAGAGATGGATTTGTGGTTTATGGTAGTGCTTCCAGGCAAGGCCTTGGTTGTGTTTGATAAAAATGATAGGGTGATTGCATATGCCTCTAGACAACTAAAAAAGCATGAGAAGTAGGACTGACTTATTGCGCGAGTCGTGTTTAATGGAGACGGTATTTATATGGTGTTCTTGTAGGATCTTTACGGATCATAAAAGTCTTTAGTAACATATTTTCACCCAAAAAGAAGTTAAACTGAGGCAAAGAAGATGGGCAGGTTGATTAAGGACTCTGTTGTACTATCGAGTACCATCCGGGAAAAGCTAATGTAAAGCATTAGATGCCTTAGTGGCGACCCGGAGAGTTCTTTGTCTCACATGGATCAGGGTTATCTTCACTATTTGGTGGATCTCGAGGCTTTAGGGGTGATATTGGAGGTTAAGGATTCAGAGCCCTTGTTGGCCACGTTTCATGTTGGTAGCTTCCTAGTGGACCCGATTCGCGGGACAGTCCTTTGGATCAAAATGATTAAGTTAAGGAAGAGATAGAAAAAGGGAAGAATGTGGAGTTTCAGATCAGAGATGATGGCATGATAGTGAAAGGTCAAAGAATGTGTGTGCCAGAGTATGGCAAACTGAAGAGAGACATAATGGAAGAAGCACATTCATCTGCGTATGCTATGCATCCAGGCAGTACTAAGATGTACAGAACTTTGAAAGAACATTACTGGTGGAATGGGATGCAGAAAGAGATCGCAAGTTTTGTTTCTAGGTGCCTAACTTTGTCGGCGGAGGTAAAGAAGCAGGAGCATCGAGAGGCTGGGGAGAGATCTGATTACTCCTATTCCGATTGTGGCGGGAAAAGGTACTATGGTTTTGTGACGAGGTCTTCAGAGCTGAGGCTGACATGATGCGATATAGATAAGTAGATCGATTAATGAGAGTCGCTCATTTCCTACCAGTTAATGTTGAAGATTCTTTAGAAAAGTTGGCCAAGTTGTATGTGGATGAATGTAGTAAGACTTCATGGGGTTCCGATTGTCGGTAGTGTGGTCCGAGACCCCGAGGGTTCACTTTAGGTTTTGGCTGAGTTCTGACGGCGTTGGGATCGCCTACATTTTAGCCGCAGCATTTCATCCTCGGGCGGATGGCGGAGTCAGGAGAGGATTTATTCGGACGTTAGAGGATATCTTGAGAAACTTAATGTAATGGAATTGAGGAAGTTAGGATACTCACTTGGCACTAATGGAGTTTGACTACAACAATAGCTATCAAGCCGGGTATAGATATGGCTTTTGAGGCGTTGTATGGCGAAATGTAGGACTCCCGATTATCTTTGGGATGAGGTTGGTGAGAGAAGACTAGTAGGCCTGAACTAGTACGGATCCACTTGGAGAAGTGAAAGTTGTTCGCGATAACTTAAAGATAGCAAGAGATAGACAGAAAAGCTATGCGGACAACCGTCGTAGAGACTTGCAGTTTGAGATAGGTGACCAAGTCTTTTTGAAGATTTCACCTTGGAAAGGTGTGTTGAGATTTACAGGAAGCGAGGAAGAAGCTTAGTAGGAGTATATTGGACCTTATGAGATTTCTTGAACAAAGTGGGACGATGGCTTACAGGTTAAGTACCTGAGTTATCAAGGATACATGATACATTCCATGTGTCAATGTTGAGGAAATATATCCCGGATCCTTCACATGTATTGAAAAGGCGGCGGTCTGCGATTAAAGGAGAATTTGACTTATGAGGGACAGGTGGGATTAGATCCCTTGAGCAGTGTTGAGGCAAAGTGGTCCAATTAGTTAAGTCACATGGAAGAATCATGAGATGGAGGCAGCTACTTGGGAACCGAGAGACGAGATACGCCATGGTACCTCACTTATTTCGGATGAGGTATGTTCCTTCCCTTTGAGTTTAGTTTTTCCATTTCGAGGACGAAATGTTCCTAAGAGAGGAGGATTTTGTAACACCCTAGTCCTGAAGTCTACGAGTACACATGACCTTTGTGGGGTGTATAAGAGTACCAAGTGTCTGCTTGAAATATTTTGGAACTAAAAATATGAAATGAGAAATTATGGAACCCGGAATAGTGGTATTAAACCAGAAATTCTGATGGTCATTAAGCAAAGAATATGAAAATCAAAAATTAAGTTAGAGATGGGCCATAATACAATTTCAAAAGTTGCAATTGCAATAATGAAAAGATGAGGGCTAGTTGCAATTTATGATAAGTTGATATTTTAATAAAGGGGAAAATAAAACCAAAATGTCATTTTGGTCTTAAGGTTGCCCTAGCAAACCGTAGGAGGAGAAAGAAAGAGAGGCGAGAGGAGGAAGGAGAAGGAGGAGGAGAAGAGGCAAGATCAAGGTATGTACTTGTGATGTTTGATAAAGGGTGGTGGACCTTGGTAGTGTTCTTGTATTTTAACTGGGTTTTTGTATTTTGAGTTAGAAACACCGGCTTTCGCATGTTGTGGAGTTGTTTTTAGATGATTTCAAGTTAGTTTTGAGGTATTATGAATTATAGAGGATATATGGTGGGTTGGCATCAAGTGGGAGAAATCATTCAAAATCTGGGCGATACGGGTGTCTTCTACCGGGTACAATTTGAAGTTAATACCGGTACAACTGGTCTGGTCGATTTTGGCCCAAGTTCTACCGGTCTGACTTGAGCTTGTACCGGTGCAGTGATACGGTTTTTCCTGTTTCGACCGATTTTGTATTTTGCCCATAAATTCCTCATTTCTTATCCGGTTGAGTGATTCAAGTAGCTCGTAAGTCTAGACTTCAAGGAGAACAAAACTTAAGAAGTAGGAATCGCCAAATTCTGATCCTAAGTGGCCCAAAAATTCACTCAAAGTGGGGCCATGTGCAAGAAAAATTCCTGCATCAGCTTTGGACATAGAGTAGTCCGGGTTGTTTCGGACGTAACTTGAGTTTCGGTGCTCCGAATTGGGTGATTCCAGTTGGAATAGAACCCTTAGCACCTTAGCTTTAAAATAGTATGAAGAGCGTGACTAAGTCTAGGAAGTATGTTAAATTATGCGATTAATTTGTCGTCGTATTCGTTGGAGTGTAGGTTAAAAGTAAAGGCGGGATAAGTGTGGAACTGTGCTCAAGTTAAGCAAGCAAAGAGGTGAGTGTTCTAAACTCATTTTCCAAATACTAGTGTATTATTATTATTATTATTATAAAATTGTTTACACTGGTATTTCATGGTTTTGAATGCAAACCATTTTCAAAAACAAGCAATGAATTAGAAAGCAAGCAAATGGTTTTAGGTTAAACCATTTTTTGAAAAACATTAGTTTTAAATTGTAAAACCATAATTAAGCAAGTAAGTCAATGGTTTTGAATTTATGAAAGCCATTTTCAAGCAAATAAGCAAATAAGCAAGTAAGCAAATGGTTTGAAAAAGTTAAACCATTTTCAAGCAATAAACAAGTAAGTCAATGGTTTTTGAATTGTAAACCATTTTTCAAGCAAGCAAGCAAGTAAATGGTTTCAAAGTGTAAAACCATTTTACAAAGAGCAAGCAAGCAAGCAAGCAAAAAGAATAATTGCGAAAACAGGCCTTAATTGCTAGCCAGACTTTTGGTGACACGTGCTAGAGCATGGAACTCTAACTAAGTATGGTGATGGCGACACGAGGTCAATTCCACCTTCACCGGAGAAAAGGTGGCGCGGACAAGGTCCTTCCAGAAGCACGGTTGAGCCGCAGGTTCCCGTGTTCACTAAGGGTATGATAAAGCAAAAATAGGCCTCCATTGGTTGATGTTTTATAAGCATGATATCTTTGTTTTGAAAAATCAACCATTGAACCGATCGCCCAGGCTTCAGAGTTTTAAAGCAAGCGGTTGAGCCCGGGCTCCGTTTAGATTTCAAAGCATTCGGTTGAATAGCTCTCGTGGGTTTTATTTCCAAAGCATGCGGTTGAGCCAAGGCTCTCGTTTTTATGAAAAGTTTTGAGAAACTTTTTAAAGCAAGGTTTGTGAAAGGTTTTAGAAACTTTTCAAGCAAATAAAGCAAGTAAGCAAGAAAAATTATAGAAGTTTTATAAACTTCTAGCAGAAACAAGAAATAAAGAGTTTTACAAGCTTTTTAAAGAAAAGAAAAAAATGAAGCAAGCAAGCAAAGAAGTTTTGAAAACTTTTTAAAGCAAGCAAAACAAAGAAAACTACGGAAAATAATTGTAAAAGGGAGTTTTACATTTTGAGATGTTTTCCGGAAAAGCAAAACCTTTTATGAAAGCATACACTACACTCACTGAGCTCGTTTAGCTCATTAGTTTCCATTTTAAAAACTATTTTCCGGTCTGGTCACATAAGACTACTGGGCACAATAGGATTAGTCACGACATCGGTTAAGTCTTTGTGTATTAATAATATTTTGTAAGAACATACTTTGAATTTGTATATGGAACATACCATATGTACATGGATTTAGTGTGATGGGAATGTGATGGTATCTTTGGTTGCCATATTTTGGATATAGTGTAAATTGGATGTATACGAGTTTGGAATTAGACTATGTGCGGCCGTCATCTTTGCGAGATTTTAACTGCTAAGATTTTACTAAATCCTAAGTTATAAATTAAAAGAAAAATTTTACTTAGGAGGTTAAGCAAGCAATACGGCTTAGCTTCACGGGGGATTTCTAGTCGTTAGAGGTAATGGGTGGGGATTTACGTAGGTGGCGAACACTTCTTGCATGAGTAGGGGTGGGGGTGTGTCATAGCTCGGTTGGTAGCAAGGATGCTTCCCTAAGGACCTTAAGCTCTTGGTGAGCGGGTTCGAATCCTTGCGGAGCGAAGGAACCACGTGACGGGGGATATCCTAGTGAGTGAGGAGAACCATCCTAAGGACCGGGAGTGACGATGGGCTCCACGTAGTGGGCCAGGGGTGGGGACCTCACAATAAAAAGCCTTTTATTGTGGGGTAGCCTCGATTAGTAGCAAGGATGCTTTCCTAAGGACCTTAAGCTCTTGGTGACGGGTTCGAATCCTTGCGGGGGCCTGTGGGGGATGTCAGTGGGTGGGAGTGTGGAGATGGGATGTGTCGCCTCCCATGAGTCAAGCCAGTGCCTCCTGACTGTCGTGCATAAAAAATCTAATGGCTTGGCAAGCGGTACATATGAATCGATTTCATACGAGTCGACTAACATTGGCGTAGCTAATAATATCGCCCGTCTATATGTATACTGATTTTCTCTTTGCTGAGATCAAACCACTCACCGTTTGGCACAACCCGTCTTTGTGTTAAATAATCTAACTCAAAAATATCAATTACGACTCCATAAAAATCAATAACATTATCACCATGATTCCCCTCAACCATCAACCCACTATTTTGGGTCTTACGTCGACTATCACGATCCTTGGTATGAAACCTTATGCCATTGACAATACAAGTGTTATATTTCTTAACTTCAGCTTAAAGTCCACATGCTAAAGCATATAATGTACGTAGCTTCTAGTGAATGATTGTGTATAAATGCATCATCTACCAAAAAAAAAAAAATCAAAAGAAATGAGATATTTGTATAAGCTGAATCTATATCTATATTATTGTATATAAACATTGTGTTTTCAAATTACTTACTTTTTTCTTAAACCATAAAGGAAATTCAGCTTTGTGTCTATCTTCTACATTCAATGGATTGTCTTGCACAAGTTGTTCCATGTGTGCTCTAAAAATAACATTGTCATTAATCATATATTGGAAAACACTATAAGTAAATGCATTTAGAAATGTCATTAACCACCTCCCTCTGGTTTTCTAAACTACAATTACTTAGAATATCACGATGAGGCTCTTTCCAAATCCTCTTTCAAGTCGACATATTTATAGTAGCTCCAACTAGTCTAAGTTTTACGGGAAAATAGACAATCCATCCCTCTGCTATATCATTATTCCTTTCTTCTCCTATTAAATTGAGTTTCAATTCCATGCAAGTACATTGAACAAAAAGCTAAGCATTCATTTACGATATAACTCTCAGCAATTGAGCCCTCAGGACAAGCCTTGTTTCGAACATTACGCTTATGATCACCTAACTCTCTACAAAAACATATTCAAAGTTATAATCTATAAATTATTCTAAGTCATTAAAAAGAACACACTTTGTAAAGTAAATCTTACCGTTCAGTGTGAAACATCCATCTATTACAAATGGACCGCAGCGGCGCCTCATTTGGAAAATGGATTGCGAATGCCATTATGTCAAAGAAAATTTGGTGGAAAGACCATTTCCAACTTACGAAAAATTTACAACTATGTCGAGACTTCATTTCTCTATTTCTTACTTTTAAAGTCTTACAACAAAGTTGTTTGAAAAAATGTCCCAACTCTGTCAAGGCATCAGACACCTCCTTCTTTAGGTATCCCGCAGATGCAGTAGGGAGTAATCGTTGCAAAAGAACATGGCAATCATGGCTCTTCAACCCTGATATCTTGCCATCATTTATCGATGCACACCTAGAGATGTTTGAAGCATACCCATCCGGAAACTTCACAGATTTTAAGAATTCACAATACCCTTGCCTCTTAGCCTTAGATAAAGTATAACATCTTCTTTGGCATTACATATTTTCCATCCTTCTCTTTATCAATCCAACTCCTTTCTTATGTTCATGTCTTCCAAATCTTGCCTTGCTTTGAATGTGTCCTTTGTTTTACCCTCGATGTTCAATAATGTTCCCAAATGCTATCACCAGTATTCTTTTGAATATGCATTACATCAAGTTATGCCTCAATTTTAATCTATGCAGTAAAAGCAAATAAAAAAATGCTTTTGGTCGATTCAACTCATTGGGAGCAGCGTTTTCTTTTTGCTACTAGGAAGCTTTCCAAACTTTACATCATTCGAATTTTCTAGTTGGCGCAAAAATATCATGCGGACTAACTCTATTGGTGCTACTCCATGTTCATCTTTACCATTAAATTTCTTGCTTTTGCTTGACTATGATTTGAAAGGTAAGCGGCGATTAATCCATATAACAAATTTTGCTCCTTAATCCCAGAGACATATATGCTGGCCACAAGTAGGACAAGCCATGTATCCTTTGGTTTGACCAACCGGACATCATGCCATAGAATTTGGAAAATCATTTATGGTCCATAAAAGAGCCGCTCGCATTTGAAAAATTTCCCCCTTTGATGCATCGCTATGTCCTCGCACCAATTTCCCATAACTTCTTAACTCATCACTAAAGAAATTTCATGGTATACATCAATGTCCTTTCTTTGTGACGCTAAGCTACGGTCGTTGACTACCGTAGCCAGCGAATACAAGTGGAAATTCGGGTTACCCGGCGCCACTTTAGAAAATCGAGCGAGTCTCCTTTGTACGGGAGCTCTATGATTCAAATCACGCATGAAGAGCACATCCCAGCGGGTCAATATATTCAATATATCCAAGATCAAATCACATGAGTAATATGGCCACTTGGGCTAACGATACTCATAATACATACTAACTATGAATTCAGCTATACACCCAATAGTTACAAGAGTTCAAATGTTTACTTCTTATACAAATATATATTAAAATTAGGGAAATTCTAATACATGATATCGCTGGGCCAAAGCCACAATCCGGCTTTTCTTCTAATCCACTGGGCCTCTAGGATGAGCCTTCCCTCGCACGCCCCGTACCGGCGAAAAGGGGATCCCACGACGGGGCGAGCTAAAGCTCAAGAGGGAGAATCGCCTCAAACGGGCCATCACCTAAGCGCAGCCAAGTAATGTTCCACTTAAACAAACATTCAAGCAAATGCAATGATCCTACTTGAATGTCTACATGACTAACTCGTGATCCCGAGTCCTCATCGATTTCCTTCACACTCGCCTAAGCCCTCGTATGAGAATTATCATTTATTAGTGGCAACCCTCCGATGAATATATATCAATCAGCCGCTCCGACGATCAGATATATATTAATCAAGCCAGGACTACCCTCATGAATATATATCAATTGGGCCGCTCCGACTGGCTGATATATTATTTAGCCTGACTACTCCTCCGATGAATATATATATCAACTCGGGTCATCCGACGGTCGATATATTATTTAGCCTGGGGCTACCCGATAATTAACATTTTGCACAACCCTCCGAACCATTTAATATTTTAGGCTACTCCTCCGAACCTTTTTCCTCTAGGGACCATCCCTTCTACGCACTAACTCCTATACCCTAGATGTTCCAGTTGCATATGGAATGGCTAAAGCACTCCAATACGTTTAATTCATGTAAATATATAAACATGCATATATTTACAAAATAACCAATTCACACAATCATGTCATGTAAATTAATTAATGTAATACATCAAAGCTAGCTCACTTGGCTAATGATCATACACGAGTAATTTAATTTAAATCACTCTCGACCAACACATATTTCATGAAACATATTAAACATTATTCCGGGAATAGTGAAACCCTCGTTTACTATTCCCGGAAAATCACAAAACATCGGTTCACTTAGTGAACCCGCAATCCATGGCCATTCTCGGCCCAATGCATACCAAGCAAACATTTAATGCACAAGATAACAATTAATCACACTCCAAACAAATTTCTAACATCATGGAGTACCATCACGCCTCCATTTTTCTTTCAAAATTCCATACTGTCTCATGTTTTCGGGATCGACTATACGGCCCGTTCCCCGGCCTTTTCATATCAATACATGATTTAAATCATAAATTTTTAGAATTAAACACCAATGTACTGCAATGTTTTAATCGCTTCAACATCAGGGTTTCAATAAATTCAAATCAATTCGGTCCCCAAGCTGTGGGACCGATCAACGGCCCTCACTACTAAACCAACCGAAACATGGAAAAACCTCAAAATGGGAACAAAACGCAAGTAGTGAGAAAATCCTACCTCTTGAGTTTGTCAAAACTCGCAAACGGTCCACGCTGCGAGCTCGCCTCCGCGTAGAACGCTTTCCCTTCGTCCGCCGAATCCAACCTGGTCTCGATCGCTGTATTTCTGCAGCAGGTCGAGACTCTCCTCTAGAAATGAGCTCAAGCCACGCATCCCCAAACTGAAAATCACGTTTTTTGCTTAGGCCTCATGTAGGAGAGATGAAGCACTATTTGAAATTTCGCTCTCTAGTCACTTATATCAATCTTGAAAATGACCATTTTGTCCCTCTATTCCTGGGATTCGGAGATCCTATGACTAATTCTACTGGCCCATTTTCATCATTTCTACTCATACCACTTATGGTACATGAGTACATGCTATATGCGCCTTCACGCATCGGAACGATGACAGACTAAACGCGGTGCTCCTCGAAAAACGGTCGACCCGATCAATCCCGTAAAATTACGAAATTTACGTGCTAACTAGATTTCATGTAGACGATTCCAACGGTAATAATCCGCTTCATCATCCGAGATCAAGAGAATTAATTACGATTTTTAACCGTAATTACAATTTGTAATCAAAATTACGATTTGCCCTTTATTCCTAAATTAGAATTTCTGGTTCATATTCTCCTCTTAAAAGGAATTTCCATTCCAAATTCAGAACAATCATAATCACTGCATATATGTGCAACGGCACTCTACTATGATAAACTAGTCGCTTAAATGTTAAACGACTAAACTAATGCACTTCATCCCTAAACAAAGAAGTACGGGCAGCCCCGCGATCGCGGTCCTCGTCCCACGCTGACTCCTCCACCTACGCGTCGCCATAGCACTCACTAGCCTCACCTGGGCTCAAGGCCGCAAACCTTATCACGATACAAACAATGCACCCCGGTCCCTCCTCAAAGGTCCCACTGTCAACTCAATCGCCCCCAATCCACCACATGAGCCGGATCTCGGGCGGCATATATCGAGCATGGAGACGCAAACACCGTGGACACCGACATGCCGCGGTAACGCTAATCGGTGACGCACAAGGCGCCTATCCTCTCGAGTATCCTGAAGGCCCAAATAGTCCCTACGACAATTCTTCCCGCGCCTGGTCGAACCCGACCAATCCTCTGTATCGCGCGAAGAAGACGTGATCCCCAACCCGAACTCGAAGGGTCGCACGTCGTACATCATCATAGCTCTTCACCCGCCTAAGCCGGAGAAGACGCTGGTCGATCAAGCCCACCTGTTCCTCTCAGTGTCTCGAATCGGGACGTGACCAAACGCCGATGAGCTCTCTCTCACCCGGTCCACCAGAATTCGCAAGATCTACACGGCCTCCCATACAATGCCTCATATGGTGCCATTCAGATACTCGCATGATAATCATCAAGCAGGTGAATTCACTATGGAAAATAAATTCCTTTAACCTTATGACTCGTGACGTATGCTCGCAGCCGCGTCTCTAACACTGTGCGGTATAATCCGCATAACACGTATCCCACAACCCTCATTGCGTGTAAACGCTAACCTCCAAGGTCACAATCACCGGGCTAAACCAATGGATCAATAACCTAGTCCATGTCATGAATGACATCCAGATACCAAGCCCTCACGGCTTCAACAATGACTCACGCGATTTTCCAAAGGGTAATCCAAACCCCAGCTCACCCCCGACTCCTATCCCAACTCCGCCTACGCGGATAACCTAACAAAGATGTTTCATCCTCGACACATAATCCTCGGCTTACACTTCGAGCCTCTTGTTCTCGATCTAACTATGAGTCTTCATTGAACGTAGTCCTAAAGACAACTCACCCCACACTCACCAAGAGTGGTGAATGACCATACCGTGTACCCACACCCTACTCGACGCGATGTTACCGTACACAACGCAAAGAATATGTCATAATCAGGCACCCAACTCGGGTCCACCATGAGCGCATCCTTAGAGATCACTCACTCATAATCTCGACCTATCGTGTCAACTCACCCTACATCCTAGGGAAGAACATCTATACTTGGCTTCTCTAAAGGTCCTAAGCCCAACCATGTCGTGGTCGTGTATGACAACCCGCTATGAATCACCACTAAGAACCCGATGGTCATTAACTCATCCATGTCAAGCCCGACATCTAACAACCAATAGCTCACAATCTCTAAGGTCCACCACGCCCGATGCAAGAACTCTGATCCGTCCCCTCGACTCGACTCCACACTCCTACTCTCCGGCCCATCCTGCGCCGCCGAGGAGGCTCAGATAAGACTCGAACTAAAACTAAATTCTAACCCTTACTAGGTGTGGAGGAATGAATCGTACTGCTCTACTACTTAACTCGGGACCGCATTGTCCCAAAAGTCTTGGGATCCCTGCCTTGGGGCAATCCCACTATGCTCAATCCCGGCCCTAGTCCCGAAATCCAATGTGAAATGTAAGTCTTCGCCTCTTCTCCGAACCAGAGAAAGCCGATCCTCCTCTTGCTACATACACCCGTACTCGAGTGTTCCAAGTATCCCTAATCTCTCTACTGGCCAGTGGTCGTCCCAACCATGGAGTTCATATCCCGTGAGCGAAATCCTACAATCCTGCCCCGAATGGGCAACTTCAGCCCATTCTCACATCTCCTGTAATACCCAGCCAATCCCAAGAATTACGAGATCTCAAAGATCACATTCGGTCTCTCCCAACGATCACCGCCTCAACCTTCAGTCGACCGACACTCGATGCCACCCACGTGTCCTAAAATCTCACCTCAAGTAGTTTCAAAACTCGCACTTCCATCGAACTTAGCGCACAACTCCGATGGTCTCTAACAAACAGAAAATCCCTCGCCGATACTCATGTTCCCACTCCGACCGAGTAGATCAAAACGCCATCTACGAAGACTAATTTATTAACCGGACGGCAGATAGGGTCGAACACCCATGCATGAGATCCATGAATGTCGCTAGCGCATCTGCCAATCCAAAGGGCATCACCGTAAACTCAAAGTGCCCATAACGCGCCCTAAACATCGTTTCCAGTATATCTGGTCTCCCCAATCTCACCGATGGTAACCAAAGGCTAAGGTCTATCTTGGAGTAGACTCGCGCTCCTCTCAACTGATCAAATAAATCATCAATCCTCGATAATGGGTACCGATTCTGGATCATAACCCTGTTCAACCGTCTATAGCCAATTCACAAATAAGGGTTCGGCTCTTCTTCGCAACTAACCGGCGCCCAATAAAATGGGGCGCCCGGCCCAATAAACCCCTTTGTCCACAGCTCGCCACTGCGGTGTGGGCGCAAAAAAAAAAAAAAAAGTGAATCGGGACTCGAGTTCCCGCACCAACCTGCAGGCCATCCTAGCGCGGAGTCATAGAGATGGGTGAAATACCAGGTGTAAATCGATACCAAGTCTACTACTCCTCGGAGGTAATCTGTGTAGCCTTATCCGGAAAACATCCACATACTCGCACACTACTCGAGGTAGATCTAAGTCCGCCCTCGCCTCTTCAGTAAGGCTCGCTTAGCCAACCCGCTTAAATGTCCTCGAATTCTTGACTCAGATATCGTCCGGGCAATAATGTGATTGCTCACCCCCCGAACTACCATACGAGTACCGTCCTGCGTATAGGCGGTAATCTTCCTACGCTCACAATCGATAACGACCTTGTAAACTGTCAGCCAATCCATCCTAAAGATGACATCGAACTCTGACAAGTCCATGATCCTCAGGTCCACTGTGAGTAGAGTCCCTGAGATCTCTAACTCACAACCTCGACCTATCATTCTTATTCTCACCCTAATCCCTGGGAGAACTCACGACGACGGCTCCTCTAAGGTCCCAGAGGTCCTGTCCACACCGCATTCGGCCTCATTCTAGCCAGAATGCAATTTAGCCTAACTCCGGTCAGGCCGCGAGGTAATCTCCATAGCCTCTAACACTTTCTCGATCTGTATGAACCAATGGTCGGCCACCATCGGATCTCCTCCCCCTGTGAAGGTCGGATGATAATGCGTCCTAAACCTCTGAAGGTTACCAGGATCTTCCTGTCTACCTGCTATACCACCAGGCATAAAGATTCGCCGGTACTACCACAAATTTATCAAAAGTCCGGGCGATCAAACACTCCAATCGTGTTCGACTGCCCCGTGGACGCCCTCTACGTCTCGCCCTCTACTCGCCATTTACACACCACATGGCAACCAAAATCATTTAATTTTCACTCACCAACTAGTAATGCGTATGTCAGACACTAATGACTTGATAACCATGAACTGACCCGTTCATTTCTAAGTGGCGCTAAATTCCAACCACTCAATCATTTCATTATCCAAATCCCTAAGGTCATAGTTCATAACCTTACCATTCACCATTTTTCCAATACGCATTACACCATGCATATTATGTTCTACGCAACTACCGCGCAATCACGATTTCCAATGATAGTTAATCCAATACAAGATTCTAAGGCATAACCATGTACTCGAGACACTAATCATACATATAGCTCAAGAGATAAAAGAACCATTTTTGCATTTAAAATATAGTTTTCAACAAAATTTTATTTTCAAAATTTTATTTTCAAAATTTTATTTTTTTGAAAATTTTTATTTTAAATTTTATCAAATTTATTTGATTTGATTTTTTTTTTTAATTTAAAAAAAAAAAATTTCGAACTTTATTTTACAATGAACAATGTTCATTGAGGACTAGAAAAAAAAAAACGAGTCAAAAACGGATCGAAAATAAAAAGCCTGTACCAAGTGCATGCTCCCAAGGCCAACCCACGCGCCCAGCCGCGCGCCCCAGCCATACACCGCAGCTGGCCCAAGCCGCGCCCTCGCATGTCACCGGTCGCCCGCCCTCGTCGCCCGCGCCCAACGCCCGCACATACCAAGGCCAAGGCTGCTGGGCCATAAGGCCAAGGCTTCATACATTACTACAATAAGGCTTCAAATACCAAGCAGCCTATAAAGATTTACCATACATACTGGCGCCACTCTGGGGCCGTTTCGTTTTGCCACTGTCTCATCAATACGATTTTGTATTGCGACACCATCCTTCTCAAATTTCAAGCCTGTCTCACTACAATCAGACAGAATACACAGACTTCCTACCCTATTGCAATACACTCTAAATCCGTTAATATAATTTCTTTTTGGCTGCAATACAATCCAGCCCACTTCTCACTAATGTTGCAATACAACATTTATCTTGCAATATAATTTTAGCCTTTCAAGCCTAAATCTCTGCAATACAAAATCCAGTATTGCAATACAATTTTTTTTTTTTTCCACAATATAACTGGGCAGTAGCCCAAAAACGATTTTTCTGCACAAAATGTTTTTTTTTTCATTATAAATGATTTTTTTTTCTTCATTTATTTCCAGAAATTGGAAAAATCTCTAAAATCACTAAAATCATTTTTCCATAATACACCAAAATAAATTTATAAAAATTTATTTTCTCTTTTCCTTCAATTTTTTCAATTTGTAAAATCTTCGAAAATTATTTTCCTTTCAACCAAATAAATTTATAAATTTATTTTCTTCCGCTCTAATCGAAAATTTTCCACTAAATAAATTTATAAAATTTATTTTCTTCCATTTTCCTAATTTTACTACTTGTAAAATCATAGAAAATTATTTTCTTCCATTCTCATCAAATAAATCGAAAATTTATTTTTCGCCTTAAAATTTCCTTCTCATCTTCCAACACTCCAAATAAATTTAGAACAATTTATTTTATTTAACTTTCTTCACCTCTAAACCAAATAAATTATGAATTTACTTTGTTTATTTCCTTGGTTCAAGTTTACACACTATATACACCCAAAATATTTTCTAAAATATTTCCTTAACTCATCCATGTGCTAATCACCAAGCACACAACATCATAACACATTACAAACAACATGGTATACACACCATTCATCAACATTCACATGTTCACACAATAACTCACAAAATCACACAAAACACATCAACACACAAACGTAATGAGCGCCCTAAAGGTTAACCCGTGATTTCCTAGGTAATCTCATACCTAAACCGAACATCAAACCACACCTAGCGGTGATGCTCTTCCTCAACCATGGCCTAAGCCCAAATTTTCTATCCATAGGTTCCCATAAACCTATACTCCACACCATACCACCTAGTGGTGATGGATACGCAAACCCGAGCTCCCTAGGTAATTGTGTACACAAGCTCGATACCAGGCTGTGACGCCCCAAACTCAGGTCCAGTTGACTACGAATCAGCTTGTGAATACAAGTGGAGGTCGGGTTACAGCGCCACTTTAAAATCGGGCGAGTCTCCTTTGTCTGAGGAGCTCTACGATTAAAATACACGCATGAAACACATCCCAGTGGATCAGTATTATATTCAATATATCGAAGATCAAATCACATGAAGTAATATGGCCACTTGGGCCTAGCATTTCATAATACATACTAACTATGAATTCAACTATACACTAATAGTTACAAGAGTTAATATTTTTACTCTTAAACAACATATATTAAAATCAGGGAAAATTCTAATACATGTAGATATCGTCAAGCCAAAGCCACAATCCGCCTTTTCTTCTAATCCACGGTCTCTAGGATAGGCCTTCTCCTCGTGCGCTCCTGTAACCTGAAAGGGAGGTCCCACGACGGGAGTGGGCTAAGCCATGCATCACGTGGGAGAATCGCCCTAAATGGGCTACTCACCACCTAAGTGCGGTGCAATGTTCCAGATTTAGTAAACATTCAAGCAAATGCATGATCCTACTTGAATGTCTACATGACCAACTCGAGATCCAGGAGTCCTCACCCGACTCTCTCACACTCGCCTAAGCCTCATTATGAAATTATCATTTTATTAGTGGGCAACCCTCCGATGAATATATATCAATTGGAGCGCTCCGACGATTGTTATGTATTAATTGTTTGTGGACACCACTCGATGAATATATATCAACTGGGCCGCTCCGACGGTTGATATATTATTTAGTTTGGACTACCCTCCGATGAATATATATCAACTGGGCCGCTCCGACGGTTGATATATTATTTAGTTTGGGCTACCCTCCGATAATTAACATTTTTGGAGCAACCTCGAACCATTTTAATATTTTAGGGCTGCCCTCAGAACCTTTTCCTCTAGACTCATCTCATGTTTAACTCCTATAGTCCTAGGATGTTCGGTGCATATGGAATACATGTGTGCCAATTCCAATGGAGTCTAATTCACATGTAATATATAAACATGCATATATTTACAAAATAACCAATTCACACAATCATGTCATGTAGAATTAATTAATGTGTACACATCAAAGTTAAACTCACTTGGGCTAATGATCATACCACGAGTAATTTAATTTAAATCTTTCGACCAACACATATTTTCATGAAAATATATTTTCCAAAAACGATGACCAGAGATAGTGAAACCCTCGTTTACTATTCCCGGGAGAAAATCTAAAACATCCCGGTTCACTTAGTGAACCCGCAGTCATGGCCATTCTCGGCCACGTCGCATCTACGTAAGCATTTAATCTGTAGATAACACTAATCACACCCAAACAGCCCTAACATCGGTGGGCGGTCCGCAATTGCTCATTTTCTCTTTCAAAAATTCGCGATTCGGTCTCATGTTTTGGGACGATCATGCGACCCCCGTTCGGCCTTTTTCATATCAATACATGATTTTAAATCATAAATTTTTAGAATTAAAACTGACGGCCGTAGCGACCCTTTGTTTCAGCATTGGGTTTCAATAAATTCAGTGGTCGGTCCCAGCTTTGGGACGATCAAGCAACCCCTCACGGCCTCGAAACCGCTTGAAACATGGAAAAACCCTTAAAAATGGGAATAAACGCAAGTAAGGAAAATCCTACCTCTTGGGTTTGTGGCTTCATGAATCCGAGTCCCACTGGCGTGCTCCGCGTAGAACGTTTTCCCTTCTTGCTCCGTCGAAATCCAACGGTCCGATCGCGTGTATTTCTAGAGAGAAGTCAGAGACTCTCTCTCTAGAAATGAAAGCTCAAGCTACTGCATCCCCAAACTGAAAATCACGTTTTTTGCTTAGGCCTCATGTAGGAGATGAAGCACTATTTGAAATTTCGTCTTCTAGTCACTTAATCAATCTTGAAAATGACCATTTGTCCCTACATTAAGGATTTGATATTATTCGCCGGCTGTCCGTTTCGTCGTTTTCTCTGCTCGCTCTGAAACATAGTGCGGCGAGTACATGCTATATCATGCTACAAATCACTCATCGAAAAGCGATTCTGACACGAAATGTGATGCCTCGAGAAAAGCGATGTCGACTCAGTGTCTCGAGAAAATTCTGAATTTTACGTGCTAACTAGATTTAGCGAGGAGACGATTCCCAACGGTACAATCCGTTTCATCATCTGAATCAGAAGAATTGGTACGATTTTTGCTTAGTAATTACGTTGTAATCAAAGTACGATTTGCCCTTATTCATTAGAATTTCTCGGGTCTTACATTTCAGGTGAAATAGGTCTGGAATAAGCAATGACATTATAGAAATTCCTTTTATACATTTCCAAGGAGAGGGAAGTTATACGGGTAAAGAATTGTTTTATACTATGAATTATATATTCCAAATGGATTAAACCATCAGTTGCTAGAGCCAAGCTGAACATTCTACGAGATTCTTAAAACAATGGAAATTCCTTATCAAAATCTTTCCATGATTTACCATCCCGGTAGGATGCCTTAAAATTTTTTCATCATTAACTCTCTTATCCTTATGCCATCTCATATATATGGCAGTTTTACTAGACAAAAATAGTCTTTGAAGCCTAGACTTTAAAGGAAAATAGCAGCAATATCTTGTGTGGGATCTTCTTACCTTACCATCATCAATTTTCCATCTAAGTACCACATGTAGGACAGTAATTCACATTACTCAAACTCTTTCAAAATAATAGTGCACAATCATACTTGCAAGCATGAATAGATATATACCCCTGATCTGGTATTTAGCAGCATCTTTACCGAAGGCGTATAGTGAGATTTTGGGAAGTCCACCATTAGGTAACACTTGCTGAAGCAAATCAACCCAACATGTCAAACTTATTACTCCATTTGTTATACTTTAAGTGAAGTAATTTAACTATAAGAAAGACAATTTAGAGAATTTTGACGACTAATATAATTCTTGTTGAGCTTCCTTCAACAATTCATGCAAAACTTTTCTTCTATGTGGTTCTTGTGACATCATCTTCAATATTACCTAAGCCATTACCTATATAATTTTTCGTAGTCATCTAACATCTCTTGGATCCCATCATCTTCTATCGTCATTTGGTGGAACTCCATCATCAACAACCTCCCGATTGATTATTAGAATGATCCTTTGCTCTGACATTATAGTCGTTTCCCCATGAAATATCCAACGAGTGTAAAATCCATCAATGCCCTTGATTAAAAGATGATCAAAAACTACATCTTGGCTCCAAACATATGAATTCAAACAATCTATGCATGGACATCTAACTCTACATTTTGCACCGAGATTATCTTTCACAAATTTCATAAAAGACTTAACTCCTTCCACATATTTAGGCGACCATTTTTTTTCTGTCATCCAAGTTTTATCATAAACTACATTGTGTAATAGAAAGGGAAAAAAGTTTTTATGAGCAATAAATCATAATTAAGACAAATATTCATATTCTTTGCTACTTAAAGAGTGTACATAAAGAGTGCTGCTATAAACTAAAATGACATGCATATAATGAAAAATATAAAATTTGAGCTAAAAAATGAAACATAGCAAAAAAAAAAAAAAAAAAAAAACTATAAATTTTATAAAATAAACATTGATACTGATCGAGATGGATGAAGCTTTCTCAATGGCACCCGACTAATTAATCACCTTGACATTTGCCTACGCAGCGACGTCCAATAAAATAAATAAATAAGTAAAAGGCGTTATCTGAGCTTTTGGTGAATGATTTTATTGTTTATTACTAAACAAAGAGTTAAGCTCAACCTCTTTTAAGTTATATTTAGGATAGTTAGAAATGTAAGATCTTTTTATTGTGTTACAAAGTTCATAGTTATTTTATCACAAATATATGTTGAGATATATGACTATTTGATAAAGAAATCAAAGCAATAAATAAACCAAAAATTGATAAGGAACATACGAGAGATATGAGAAATTTTTTGATTTCAATCCAAAATTAGAAGAAACTTAACCCTATTTAAACAAAAAGAATAAAGTTAATATTGTTCACGATGCAAAATGTAAATTCTATTTATAATTTTTGAGTGTTATATAAAACTCATTTTTATATGGATTACCATGAAATAAGAAACTATCTCCCTTATGATCACATTTTTTTTACTTCTTGCTAAAAAAAAATAAAGAGCCAAACACTATACTCACCCCAAATATATCACTAGCAAGAGATTTATCATTTTCATTTTATGATATAAGTTATAAATTCATTGCCCAGTTTTTGTAGGAAGGAGAAATGGTGGAATGCGAGATCAGGAGGCAGTCATTGCCCGGGCCAAACCACTGACCTTCTCCTCAAAGGCCAAACCCTTCCCAATGCCACCTTCCTCATGGTACAGCACCGACCTTATACCACCCGACCAGGGACGTTCCCGACAATTCACCGTCGCGGAATCCTCCAATATGAACAACCATAAATCTCCATTTAAAGCCTTCCCTCTTCAAACCAACACTACCTTCTCTAAACGACACTTCCTTTGAGGCCAACTTCACCGGCAAACTCGGAAGTTTAGCAAACGCTCGGTTCCCAGCTAATGTACCCCAAGGTTGATCGCGCTTCTTCTTCACAGTTGGGTTGGGGACAAACCCTTGCCCACATAACCAGACCTTTCAGGGACCTAATAACAGTACTAAGTTTTAGGCTGCGATTAACACGTCTCCTTTGTTCTACCTGACCATGCTCCATTTGCACCAACAATCAAGGCGTTTACCACGATTCCCAACCACACCAATATTTCCATTCAATTATACAAGGACACCGCCTAACAACACAATGGTGAGCAATGGAATTAAGGCGGTGGTGCTTCCATTTAACACGGGCGTGGAGTTGGTGCTTCAAGATACAAGTATTCTTGGAATTGAAAGCCACCCTTTACACCTTCATGGATTCAATTTCTTTGTGGTTGGTCAAGGTTTTGGGAACTTTGACAATAATAAAGACCCTCCCAATTGATCTCGTAGACCACTGTTGATAGAACACAGGTGGGAGTGCCATCGTGGTACGAGTGTGTCCTTCAGTACGACAACCCGGGGGTTTGGTTCATGCATTGCCATCTGGAAGTCCACACAAGGCGGGGTTTGAGGATGGCGGATGGTCTTGGATGGCAAGCGCACAATCGGAAGCTGCCTCCTCCACCCTCGACCTTCCTAGTGTTGACTTCCTCTTACAAAATTCTTTTGACCTCTACCTGGCCTCAAATGGTGCCTCCATGTTTCTTTTCATGTAATTTATTTGTTCTGTTTTTATTGTTTTTTACTTTTTCTCTCCGAATGTTCTTTTCTCCAACTTGCAAAATGGAGAAGTTTTTGTAATAAAACGTTGGTATACCAAAGTATACCAAATAGGCAAATACTTTGACCCTATCCTTTTCTTATTCCCATCACCATACACATACACCATATTGAATCAATTCACCCAAACCTACCTTCTTCATTCTCCATAGTCTATACATCCTTCAGGCAACAGAGAAACAACCCTCTATGCACATTTGCACACCATGCCTCCACTTCACCTTCTTCCTCTTCTCTAACACATATGACTCACCACCACTCCCCCTTTTGATCATCAAATATCCCCATAACATGTACTCCAAGACCCACCCACAAACAATTAAAAAAAAAGCAGGAGATCTGGGTTAAACCAACCAAAACCTAATATAAATTGCTTAAAACTCAAATTAGAAAAAGAGAAAAAAAAGAAAAAAAAACTATAAAAAAGGAAAGAAAAAAGAAAAGAAAAACAATGCGACACAATGGCGCTTCGTCTCCATAGACGCACAAAAGAACATTAATGAAGAAAAGAAGGGCGTCAATAAGTTATATCAGTACACTAAGCAGTGGCATATATGAAATATTAGGGAGGAAATGAATTACAGGTGCGTCAAACCCAAATTTCCCCTAACAATTAACCTCCATGCTAACACCATTAACAAACAAACTAACACCCAAATTTCGTTCACACTATTAATAGACAAACACGTCTCCTACAACATACTTTATTATCGTCAACACCAAAAAAAAAAAAAAAAAAAACGGAGTATATCCTTTCTTAAAGACAACCATGTAGCCATCGTTTTCCCCTTTTTCTTTCCTCTGCTTTTCCAACCCATTTTTTTTTAACTATTACCCTCACTCTATTTTCATGCTCTTTCATATACCCAGATTAAGGTATAATTTATTCCCAACATCAAATAATATACATGAAATGGACTGAGAGAAAGACATATAAGGCCAGGCACATAATAGGAGGCCATAATAAATGACTGCAAATTCCCAACACTAAAAAAAATAACCATAGAACAGAGCAAAAGACACACATGAACAAATCTCATACTCAAACATCATTCCCGATCATTTATTAACCATATATATATCCATTTATTACTCATATCTGGCATCCGAGCTAGAAACCAGTCTTATAAGTCCCTACATAAACATCCTTTAAGCACTTAAAACTATCTCATACCAAGACAAACAAATGGAGTACAAATATAAATAAAAGGAAAGTATCTACAACAAAAAAAAAGAGTGTTGAACAAAAAAGATTATGCAATAGCAATCATACCCAAAACCGCCTTTATTTGCTTCTAGGTTACCCCTCTTAACTCCTCCATATAAAAAAAAACACACAATCACACATGCTCCAAAGTCTTGGCCCCAATCCTAGGAGGATTTCACTCTAAAAAAAGCTCTTACTTGATGGTTGCCACTTGGTAGTCATCCAGGATTGCTTTCAATGTTTTAAAATTTTGATTGATTAATGAATAAAAAAGGTGATTGAAGTAAATCATTGGTCAAACGAGTGATATAATAAATATATAATTTATATATTATTAAAATTAAAAATAATAAATTTTTTTAAAAAACATTAGAATTAAATTAAAATTTTATAATATTTATATTTTTTCTTTGGGAGTATTAAGAAATGTGAATGTAGGCATCTTAATATTTTTAAATTTTATACGATGAAATATGTTTAATCTTTAATCGTGAATATATTAAAAATGAAATCCATTATTTAATTTTAACTAACTTGACACTTATATATATATGGCAAATTATGTACACTATTTTCTCATAGGAGGGTGGTTTTTAAGCTTTTATCCCAATGGTTTAGTTGCGGTTCAATGGGTAATCGGTTTTAGGAATAGAAACGAACTAGAAAATGCTCTTATCGACGGTAAAATTGATTGGTCTAATTTTTAAAATATTGATTCCTTCTGTTGAGTTAATGGGATGTATTATTAAGTCTTCTAAGAGTTGTGCACATTTTAAGATTTTAGATGAGTTTTTAAATTTATGGAGTGTCCTTTATAGAAAGGTATTTATAATAATCCTATGACAAAATTTAAAAAAAAAACCACTATATCTATCATGGCAAATGTGGTCACTCCGCCCCATTCCAGTATTTGCTCCTTTTATCCATGCTTCTAAAAATATGAGACACATACTACAATATTTCCATACAAGTGTGCTTCGTAATGCGACCTCAGAGCCTATTCATGACTTCTTTTTTCTTTCCATATGCCAGGGAGGAAGAGCTTCATCTCTGAATTAATAAGATTAGGATGCCACGAGTCAAATGCTTAGAAGTCAGAAATTATATAATATGAGTTTGTGTAACCATGTAAGATTGCGATTATATTGTGGGTTTATTGTGTAACAAGTAAAATTATTTATCCATGATAAAAGGTAATAGTTAATAATTTTTAGAACAATAACTAATGCTTTTAAGATGGTGAATCTCATACTTTTTAGAATAATCATTGAGTCATTCATAACTTTTGAAATATAAACTAACTCTTTTGTCTTATCTTTGGTTTCTAAAACAATAAAAGCAAATTTAAGAAAGAAAATTGAGGAAAAGTAAAATAAAAAATAAAAAGTTTTAATCATTAAAGTATTTTTAGATGTTTACTCTTATTCATTTCATTTATTTTAAAATATATTAATTTTAGTTATATTTTATTTGACTTTTTATATTTTTTACCATATACCCTAAAGAATAATAAAAATTATTATTATTTTCTTTGGAGTGATATGAAAATTTAATTTTTAAGATAGAAAATATTTTAATATTTGACAAAATTACCCTGTTCGTTTTGTAATATATATTTGCATTGCTGATGAACAATACCATTTCTTTTGAGTCATTTGAACAGGAGGAATTAAAAAGGATTTAAATTGGAACTCACTTTTGCTTCAATAACCACGAAACACTCTATGTTAATTTGTTTTACCATCAACCAAACACACTTGAGTACCTTAGCTAAAACTTGTATCGAGAAACATTAATTCCAATTTGATTTTTAGATCTTGCGCCATCACACCAAACCAAACTCACTTTCCTATCTCCCCCTTCTATCACTTCTGGAACCATTCACTGAGAAGCTAATTAAAGTTTATACATATATATAATTTTCCATGAAGATGAATTAAGAATAAACTTACGCATGCAAGTATGTGCGTTATATATGTACATACATTCACACACACACACACACACACACACACACACACATATATATATATATATATATATATATATATATATATATCTATATATATATATATATATATATATATATATATATATCCCTTTCGAGGCACTCATGATCATCAGCATCATGTATCTTTTCCAATTAACTCCGTATAATAAATCGCCTAAACACAAATCTTACGCAGATAATAATTACAAAGCAACTTCCTAACATTAAGATTTCACATGTAATTAGAATACTTGCAAGATCCTATAAAAGAGATCAAATCATGTATCAAGATTGCGGTAAGATTTTAATTTCTTCGAACTGATGTTTTCCAAAAATGCTAACTATCCATTTGTTTACAAGGCGTAATACAGTTAACAGTTACTATCCTACTTGGAGTGAGACCCATAAAACTGTAATATTATGATCAACATGTAGCAAATCAAGACATCAAAAAGAAAAAGAAACTTTAAACTAAATTTAAGTCTCACTTTGCTCATTTCCCGCAACAAACCAAGCCACCCCTTGATTGAGCATCAAACCCACCAAAAACATGAAATTAAAATTCTAAAACAACTGAAAATTGTATTCTCTTCTTCCTCGATTTTCTCACCAAATGTTAAAATCAACACTACTCGCATAACTTTCATGTTTCTTTCCCTTCTTCCACTTTCTCCACTACAAATAGAAACGCCCCTTTATTATAAAGCAAATGTAAAACATAAAATCAAGTTCTAAATTTCATGTTCTTTGTTCATCTTCAAGCAGCATCTTAATCAAAATAAACCAAAATCTCATAAATTTCCATCTTTCCTAATCACTTCCCTTATTCCAACAAGAGTAAATTAAATTAAAAAAATATATTTTCGCTTTTCCTTTTTCCTTCCAATAGATATATAGAGCAGGAAAACACCTCAAAATTTTCATTATGTATTCTCTTCCCCTAGCCGCTTTAACTCATGCCCATTTCACAACTAAAAGTGGTATAAAACATTGAATTGGGGTGCCTAAAATAAATTATGGAATCCCGTATATTTCAATCAAGAACAAGAAAATACCTCGAAAAAATCTTCACATTTTTCACTTTCCCCGCCAAGCAAATTAGAAACTAATCCAAACAAAATCTACAATCTATCCCCGTCTGCCTCAACCAAACCAATGCAAAATATAAAAATAACTATGACTCTTTCAGAACTAAATCATATATTCCAACACAAAACATGAAATCAAATATTTCTTCCTCTTTCAAATATTCACTTCCCATTTTTCGTCTCCATTCTTTCGCTCCAGCTTTTACATTAAAATGTATGATATTCCAATCTCAACAAAAATTAAAACTTTTATATAAAATCAATAATCTTTATTTCCTCTACTCTTTCTCCTCGCCCTAAAATCACACCAAAACTTACATTCCCCAATCCTCATTTAGTCTCCATTCCATTCTTCCTCAAGAAGAGTAAGACGAATTATTTCAAACACACTCTTCAAATTCCGCTACTTTTTCCACCATTTACTGGCCGTGAAAATCCGATATTCCAATCAAAACAACCCAAACAAATGCACAACATTAACTAAAGTTCAAACAAAAGAAAAAATTCTCCCACTTATTCCGTGAAAATCTGTGAAGGTAAAACCGTAAATTCCCACCAAAACACTGTCATTCTAATAATACAAACAAAACAAAACCCTAACACCGAACAAAGCATAGAAAATCTAAACAAAGAGCAACCAAAGAGATAGAGAGACTGAGAGGAGAAATAAAGATTCGAGGAGCAGAGAAACTAGGTTTTGTTCATACGAGAGATCAAGCAGATCAACAAGTGGTCTGAGCTATGCGGCACGAGAGGGCTCGAGTCTCGCAGAGACAGATTTTGGAACCACATATCATCCAAAACATTTCCATATCATATTTCTCCTCCATTTTATTTCTATTTCTTTTTTATTATTATTATTTTATTGTCTATATATTTATTTTATTTTTATTTTATAAACATACAAGCAAATAATTAATTCGCTTTTTAATATGAGCAAAATTATATATCTTTGCAAAATAATCTATTGGGATTTATTGTATCGACTATAAAATCAAATTGATCTTCACATTAAACATTTTTATTTAAAAAAATATTCAAAAGCATTTTTATGATGATTTGATTCCGTCTTTTAAAACCGCTTTCTTTTGCTAATAATTTTAGAAACTATAGAAAACAATTCTTCAGTGGTTCTAAAATCTTTCTAGTTTCTAATTTTGTGTTTTACAATATTCTATATATAACAAAAAAAACTTGATCCAAACTTGTTCTATGTTTTCCTTATTCTCATTATTTTCTAAAAAAAAACAATTTTCAAAAAACTATAAACAAACAAGTCCTAAATTTCATTCTAATCAGAATTTAACAGCAATCCAATTCAAAATCCAGCAAAAGCTATGTATAACCTTTGAAATATTTTTGTTTACTTTTTTTTTTAAATAAAAAAAATTCTCTCGTATGCTCATCCACACAGTTTGTTCTCAAAGAGCAATAGATCATATTATTAAAAATAAAAAAATAAAAATAATAAGTTTTGATAACTAAAAATAAAAATATATATTTTTATTTTTAAAAATAATAAATAAGAGAAGTATATGGTTTTCAATTATAATACAATAACTATCTTTTTAACTGTCTAATCTTATTTTCTAGCTTGTTTTAAAATATATATAATTATGTGGGAGTATAAAATTTAACAATGTACTAATATTAATAAAAATTTATTTTAAAATCTATCTAACCTTATTCTTTCAATGTTTTTCCCATGTTACTTATAATTATAATTTGAATTTACAATCTCAATAATGGATAATATAAATAAATATTGGATCTGTATGTTTTGAGGCTTCAAGCGCCGGGTTCAGGGAGCGCTGACGAGGAGGTCGATGCTCAGACAGACTGAGAGGAAGGATAAGTTTTGGCTAGCCGTGAGGGGGCGAGGTGATAGCAGAGCTCAAAGATGAGGCCCCATTCCAATGGCCTCCTATTGCCTTCCACAAAAGAGAGAAATGCAGGAGTTTTGATATTTCTAAGTTAGTAGATAAAAAATGTTGTTTGTTTCATTCAGTAATTTAGTTTATTTACTAGTTCAATTTTTATCATTTACATGATTTCATCCATAATAAGTTCAGAATTTACTAAGACATTTAAAATTGTCCCTAATGATTTTGTATTGGGATTTAAAATATTGAAATGCAAATCGTCCCACAAAATTAAGTGAATTTTAAATACAAAATAATTCAGCCCACAAAAGAGTTAAAAACATCCCAGCATATTTTCCCTCAGCGGTGCGAATTTAAATTCAAAGCTGAGGCAAAAAAATATGGCGCTTCATTTTTGCAGACAAATTTTAAGTTTCATTCATTAATTATGTATTCGTGGATCGAAATCATTTTGCACTCCAAAACCTCAGACTAATTTTATAATTTGTCAGAAAGTGACTCACCCTATGTCCTGGTGGTGTTCCAGCTGGCATATGAATGCATGTATGCCAATTCCAATATGTCACCACATGTAAATATATAAACATGCATATATTTACAAAACAATCAATTCACACAATCATGTCATGTACCCTCACTTGGCTACATCAAAATTAGCTCACTGCTAATGATCAAACACGAAAGAATTTAATTTAAATCACTGACTGAAATGACATATTTTCACAAAATATATTTTTGAGAGAACACTGTTGAAATAAAGGAAACCTCGTTTCTATTCCCAAAATTCATTAATTCATCTGGCTCACCTCAGGAACTCAGATTTCCGGCCATTTCCGCCTCATTCCAATCAATACATGATTTATCATGGAAAAACACAATTTGAGTTACCCAAACTACCGTGGGTCAACACGCTATCAATGACATTTCAAAATTCATATTAATTTGGTCCTGCCTGATCGATCAAACTACTTCTTAATCTACTTTAATCGACTCAAAGATACGTGAAAGCACTTAAAGAGGGGACAAACCCAAGTAGGAGAAACCCCTACCCCAAGGAGTTTGTCAAACCTCAAATCAGTTCACGCTGCAGCCTCTCCGCGTAATGTAGCTTCCTTCTTGTCCTAAGATCGCGACTATCGGATCACGCGATATTTTAGAGAGAAGTTTCTCTCTCTCTAAAGAAAATCCAAAAAAATGGCTACTGGATCTCAAATTCTGCATTTCATGTTTTTTTGCTTCTTTTAACATTGGGAGAGATGACACTGTAGCATTTTTTGTCATTTGTTATCAACCAATTCCTATAATGCTTAATTCTCATCCCTCTTTTCCCAATTTTGACATTCGCCTACCTCTCTACTGGCCCATTTTCATCATTTCTCTACTCATGCCACTTATGGCACATGAGTATGTGTTATATGATTCGCCTTCGCATCGAAATCGCTTTACTAAGACCAAACGTGATGCTCAAAACGTGTAAATTTCACCGTCTCTTAATCTACAAAATTTACGTGCTAGCTTAGATTTCACGAGATGATTCCAACGGTGAAACTGTTTACTATCCGAGATCTAGAGAATAAATCTCGATTTTTAACCGAAATAACAATTTTCAGAATCGAAATTACGATTTTGCCTCTTTTTCCATAAATCAAATTTCTTGTCTTACAAAGACATGCTTTTCACATATCTAAATGTTGCAAAGAACTTTATTTTGTGTACAAAAACACACCTTTTATTTAATGTAATAAAGATTGAGATATGAAGTCATACTCTCTACTACGTTAAAGTAAGGGAACAAGGACAAACTTTAAAACAATTCGAGCTTACGTAACTTACTTATAATACTAATGTAATATGCTTACAATGTTAACGTATTTTGATAACTGAGCTTGCTTTCTAAAATTGGGATTTTGTTTTTTTATCAAAGGAGCCTGCCACAAGCAAGAAAAATAATTTCATCTTAATCGGATAGACTCGGTTAGGAGGATCCCCTCGACAAATGCGGTCGTAACAATGTTCCTGTACCTCAGAGGAGAATTCCAAACACTTAGCCCAAGGTTGTAAATCTCCACGATAGTCCGAAGAAGGTGATCCACCACTGATCGTCTCTACTGCACGCGGTGGACTTCAGACTTCCCATTCCCCCATTTTGAGGACCTCTAGACAGCAATGGTTAATGAGGTCATAAATCAAGCAGATGCACATGAAGCATTCACAAGCCACTTATACACGAAAAGAGAATCAACACCCACAACCTACTTAATCCCTCGATCCTGGCAAGTCATAGCCTGCGTCAGAATGCCCATAACTCAAATTTCTGCATCAACACGACCTGTGACCAACTGAGAATCCACACACTCAATGGCCTAAGTGATCTCTAATAACATCACCACCGGCCATCCTCCCTTGTTGCCTAATACACCCATCCGTATTCAATTAGATGCGTTAATCTTTGAGGAGGGTGGAGACCACTCCCACCCAGTATTAGCGTATTCTCGCGCCCCATGCACAATGAGCGAGGAGAAAACCAATGATGACTCTGAGCAAAACTTCTCACCATATAAATTTTAGTTTCTAACGTCAGTTCTGAATTATGGAAAATTCTTTCATTTCTCCATTTCCAAAGAAGCCACAAGCTAGCATAAAATAGTGGAATAATTGATCCGTCGTCCTACTCCGCGAGGCCGATATTCCACACTAACTATCTTCACGAAACGCGCCGCGGAGAGTGGTAGGGACTACTATGACTGCCTTTCAACTCGCCCCCAAAGCAACCGCTTTGGGACAAGATTGAAAAACATGGTCAAGGTCTTCCTCCATGTTGTGGCACCAACAGCTGAATACGTTTGCACAATCCACGCTTGTATCGCTTGAGTTTGTCATAACCTTACCATGAGTCAAGAGGTCAAACAAACATTTCGAGACGCCAGGGGACCCGGGTTTCCATATTCGCCTAAACATCCTACATGATCTTTAGGTCATGAGGGATAAGTGAATAGGCAAAGTTCAATGAACCCGACATCGCAGGGTCCTCAAAGACCACCCCATGTGGGCTCACCCCGTGAACGTGAGGATAGTGCTGCATAAATTACACAAAAAAAAGAAAGAAGAAACAATCCGACAGTTACGAGGATATGGTCGAATCCATACTCTAGAGATCTGTCTGATTGATCTCAATAAAATGATTCTGAGTGCATTGTTCAATTCTCCAAGTTCCTACCGTATTCCTAATGCCGTAATCCAGAAGAGGAGGGTTTCTTCAGGTTTCCTCGTGATGGCTACCTTAGGTATTTTAGAAAGTGATTGGTTACGATTTTCTCCGTTAACCTGTGAGGCGCTTCAACATGGCATATAAATAGGGTTACGTAGGGACCTAAAGGCAAATAAGATTTCGGGCTCTCAATGTAAATATATGAATTTATTTACATTAATTATAATTCACTTCACTAATTCACTTCAAGAAAATGCACTTATAGTAATAAAATATTTTGTCACATAACTTAAAATTATTACAAAAATTTTGTCAACGAAAAGTATTTCGTACCATGTTCGTCGACATAAAAGCGTCGCGAAAAGTATACTAACGAAATTTCTAATTTAAAGTTTTTCCTAATAAAATGCAGTTTCGTCTATGAAAGTTTTTCTCCGTCAATATTTCATAAATGAAAGTGATATTTTCATTCCGTAAAATAAAAATTATCTTAAAAATTCGCTGATTAATGGTGATAAATTTTTTTTGGTTTACAAATATTATTGCATACTAAATACTTTCATTCCTTGAAAAACATATACAAAATTTTTATATACAACAAAATTATTTTATTAAAACCTTCTAGTAACAAAAAAATTATTTCGTCAGGGAAATATGTATACATTATTATGATTTTTCATATTATAATTTTTTTTTTTTGTTACTATATGAACCCCTATCAGGAACAATATACTGGGGCTATTTCATTTCAAACCTAATTTCAAAATGAAAAATACATACCGCACAACCCATAGATACTATCAAAAGTCACATATATATATATATATGCGATGTTAATAACCAAAGATACATGTGGAACAACTAAGTAATCAACAAAGCACTAGTCTAACAACATGTTCATCAACAAAATAACCAATTAACATGGACAAAAAGATAAGCATCCATCAAATATGCATCATAAAAATCATATGACCCTAGTCTTGACAGATGATTCAAGATCTCCTCAAATCGTTTCGATGTTTGATCTCTTGTCAGTAAAGGCTCTAAGTTTCAATTCGTTTCGCCGGGTTATCAAGTCGCTTTTGTCGAGCCCCCGTAGTTAAATATCAAATAGTCTATTCTCCAACTCTACCTCGCGTTGAGAAGATGTTTATCTAGATTTGAAAGCAGAAGCTAGTTTAGGATCAAAACCAAGACCCTTAACATATCCTGACCAGTGTCCCAAAACATTCTCACAAATTTCTGTCTCATTCATGGACATAACTCCCTCTGATAGTGACTGGTGTTGGAGCTCCAACATCTTCTCCAATGAATCTAAAGGAAAAAATAAAAATAAAAATTCTAAACAAGTTTTAGTGTATCAATGATGCTAAGAAAAATTCTAAACTTGAATTTGGCTCCAAGAGAAAGACATCTAAGGTTTCATGCATGCAATTTTATTAGTAATAATAAAATGTGTATTATGCTTCCTATATTCCTTCTATCAAGTTCAATTCATAAATTTAATTCGATAACATGACATAATTATAACTATGACATAATATATAACATATATGTATTTTATATTTAGACATAAGAAAATGGTAAAAATTATGATGACAACAATATATATATATATATATATATATATATATATATATATATATATATATCAAGACATGGTAAAATTCTAATAACTTTTTTTTTCTAATTTGCAAGCAAATGATAAAAATAAATAAAATGTCAGTTTAATTTCTTATAAAACATAAGTTTTTATCTCATAACTCAAGTTCTCTATCATCAATCATAGCAAAAGAGAAATATAATGGAAGATCTCTTTGAAGATCTCCAAACTTATACCAAAAAATCTATTCAAAATAAACTTACGAAATATTAACTTGATTTTCTAATAATCTAAAACCTATTTTTAAAATATTTGTAAACAGTCTAACATGGAAAAAAAATGAAAACTTGATATTTGATTCCAAAATTAAATGCAAAACTTGTTCTAAATAGCCTCACTTTTAATTCATGAAATCAGAATTCAAAGAATCTTAAGAAGTTAGAAATATGAGAATATATAAGGAATTAAAAAGATTTCACTTTATTACCCATAAGCATAGAATTTAGATATCTTCTTCCAAAGCAGATTCACTGAAAAATATGAAAATTGAACAATTGGTCGACATCATACCTTGTCGATATTAACTGCATGATCAAGAAAGTCGTTTATTAGTGTGCCATGGAATATTCACATGCTGTATATTCAACTTATAATCTTTTACAACCTGAAATAAATATCAGGATGTTTAATAATATTCTACATTCAAGGCTCGCGAGTTTGATATTTTAAATTCTAACTAATAGTCAATTTACATAAAGCTCAAGCCAAAGAACCTAAGAAGTACATACGGAAATATGCATACAGACAATCAAATGTGCATGTAAGAATAAACTAGCATGTGTATTTCATGTTCTATGTAATGAACAGAATACCGAGGGATATTCGAGACTATCCATAATAAATTTTTTAAGTGACGCCCTAAACCTCGGGTGTCCGTCGACTACCCGCCAACCTGACTGACATTTCAAGGAATGTCTGATGACCCAAGATTTTTCACGTGTGTGACCCAAGAGTCCCTTTGTACAGGAGCTTCTACCCAAATACAAACCCGATATCCCGTCCCAAACAGCAATATAATCCAATATCCAACTGCATGAGTAATACGCACCACTGTGTCCATGTAAACACACTCAATATATACCAACTATATACCCAATAGTTACAAGAGTTAATATGTTTTACTCAAGCACAAAACGCTATATCAAACTTAGTGTGTTCTAATACATGTTTAAATCGTAACCAAAGTTCACAACTCCTGCTTTCTTCTAATCCCGCCCCAGACGAGCCGTCCTCCCGCATGCCCCGCACCGTAAAATAACATCCCCACAGCAAGCTAATGCTCAATAGCTGGCATCGCCCCGCGGGCCAGTTACTCTCCACCTGCCGCAAAGGCAATGTTCCTGTGTAACAAACATACATTCAAGCAAATGCACATCCTATCACTGCCCACGACTAACTCGCATCCCGAGTCTCACTCGATTTCTCTCTACACTCGCCTAAGCCTCGTGATGAGAATTCATTATTTTTGCTTGTTTGTGGACAACTTCTCCGATGTGTATATATCAATCACGCTCCGACGATTGATATATTATTTATTCAGGACTACCCTCCGATGAATACTAATCGTCGCCCGACGCATCGGGAGCATTTTTAATTCCTGTGGACTGGTCTCGATGAATATCAATCAAAGTAACCCGCCGATTGATATTTTAATTTGACTACTCCTCCGACAATTAATATTTATTAAATCCTCCTAACCATTTTCTTAGATCTGCCTCAAGCACTCACTCCTATAGTCCTAGTGGTGTTCCAAAGGCATATGGAATGCATGTGGCAATTCCATACAATTTAATTCACAAGTAAATATATAAACATGCATATATTTACAAAAATTTAATCTACACAATCATGTCATGTGTAAATTAATTAATTCATACATCAAAATTAGCCTAACTGGGCTAATGATCAAACACGAGCACCCCACTTGAATTAATTTGACTCAAACATATTAATTCATGTGTTTTTTGAGAATCGCTTTTAGAATAGTGAAACCTCAAGCATGCCCCTAAAAATCATAATCTACTCCGCTTCACTTAGTGAACCTCAAATTCACTAGCCATTCCCTTGCCTTTTTTCATATCAAGCATGCATTTTAATGCATAATGTCACAATTGCACTCAAACAGTTTCCAGTATACTCATATACCTGGACGCCTAAAAATGCTCTAATTTTTCACACTTTGGCCCTAAGCTTGGGATCATCAACTGCCCTCGCCTCATTCAACTCAATACATGATTTATCACATAATTTGTGAAATAAAATACCCAAACAGCCCGTATCGTACCAGAATAGCCCATCAAGCTTTCACTCATCGGGTTTCAATAATTAGAATAATTTATCCCAAGATTTCGGGGATTCCATCAAACCCGCCTTCAAGGCCTCAAGCTAATCGAAACATTGAAAACACTTAAATAAAGTAAACCATAGGAGAAACCTCCTACCTCTCAAGCTCACAAAACTCACAAATCCTGCATCCATGTGAAATGCCTGGCGCACAAATGCCTTTTCTTCTTATCCCGTAAGATCGCTAACTGGCCTGATCACTCAGATTTCTGTAGAGAGAAGGAGAACATCATCTCTAAAACGCCATGTTTGGCCATCGGGAGGTCTCTCCCCAAATTCTAATGTGCTTGCTTTTTTAATTGAGGAGATGAGCACTCATTGATTAATTTGGCACTTCATTTTAATCAAATTTCAAAATGACATCATGCCCTTCTTTCCCGCTGACATTCAAGACTATTTTTAAGTCCATTTTCATCATTTACCATGCCACTTTGCACATGAGTACTTGTTATATGTGACTGCCGTTACACTGCTTACGACACCCGAAACGCGATGCTTCGAAAAACGTGTAAAATCTGACCGTCTGAATTCGACGAAATTTTACGCATAGCTAGATTTCGTGGAGACGATTCCAATGGTGAAATCCATTTTTTCATCCGATATCTATATAACAATGATTTGACTTTTTAACCTAAAATTAACAATTTTGTAACAAATTATGATTTCGCCTTTTCCGTAAATCGAATCCTCGGTCTTACATTCTCCTTCCTGGGTAGCCGAATTTCATCCCAATTAGACGTATCACACCACTACATGCATATGCAACGTGCACTCTACCATGCATGTAAAAATACCATTTAAATTCAAACGACTAAACCACGTACCTTCATCCCTAAACAAGAAGTGGATACAGTGGCCCCATCGTGTCCTCAAGGCCTCCCACGTGACTCTCTACTCCACAAGACTCCTCACTAGCCCACTGGCCTAAGGCCACAAAACCTGATCACTGCCCACCACTCAGCACCGTCCTCCTGGAGGTCTCATCCGTGGTCAACCTCAACTGGCCTCCCAATCCATCACATGAGCCGGATCCGAGCATATCCTGAGCATGAGACGAACACCTCGTGACACTCGACATCGGGGCGCAACGCCTAACTCCAAGACGCCACGGCGCCTATCCTCCCAGTATCTCAAAGGTCCAATAAACTCCTACGATACTTCCCCATTAATGCAACTCACTGACTCCAGTATCACTCAAGAAGACATGATCCCCAATCTCGAACTCTAAGGGTCAATGTCGCACATCTGCATAACTCTTCTGCCGGCTCTGAGCCGTGAGAAGACGATGTAGTATTAAGCTCAGCTTCTCGGAGGTATCTCTGATCAAACTAAGTCCAGTGATGGAGCTCTCTCCCACCTTAGTACAACATAATGGTGACCTGCATGGCCTCCCATACAAGCAAGGCCCTCATACTGTCATCCGGGGATACTCGCCTCGAGCAATCATGACAGCGACCACTCAAGGGCAAATGCTCCTCCCAAACGCCTTATGATCCAAGACGCATGCTCATAGCACGTCCTCTAATACTGTGATACTCCTCTCGCATCACCATCCGTCTGGCGCTTAACGCCAGACTCCATCGTCACCGTAGCCCATAAATTTTGAAACTCTTCCAAAAGTGCGTCGTAAACCTCAGGTCCCTATCCGACACTATGGATACCTGGTACCCATAAAATGACTATCTTCTCAATGTATAACCTAATCTCTCCAAGGCAAAGGTCATCCAGACGGCTAGAGGTACCGAATGAGTCGCCCACTATCACCTATACCGTCATGCTTCACTGGGCCCATGGCAGCTGGGTCACAAAGCCATCGTGGACGGCTCCCACTCTCCACTCACCCACCTCCAACGGGTCAAGTAAATTCTTACCGTTTCCGGTGCTCACCCTTAACTGATATGAGACATCGTCGAACAAAGTCCCCTATGTGCCCTTCATCCCACTCCACTAGACGCAACATGACCCATACACTGCACACCGATGGCGCAAATCAAGAGTAGCGAAACTCCTTGAGAATCACCAAAGACTAACATCTATGATGGTCCAAATTTCTCACTCCGTGACCGGCCTCATCTGTCCCCGATGACACTGATTCGCCGTCTCACCCTGATCCAACCACTCCATTTCACAGAGACTGTGGTAGCGCTTACTAGGACTTCCAACGACTCCTCCAGTCCGCTTGTCAGTGATCAGAGCTCAACCGTCCCACAATCTCGGCATCCACACTCCTGCAGAAGCCTACAGCCAACGCCTCAGCATTTAATGAGCGCATCAGCCATCACATCAAGCCACCAGATGGTAATGCAAAGTGAAGTCATAATCCTCTGTGAATCCCATCCATCTGCCGCTTCTCATATTAAGGTCCCGCTTCATGAAGATATACTCAGAATTTTTTGCGGGTCTCAGCACACCCTAATCCCTTTCGCCGCTTATAAGTAGTAGCCAAATCTTCATATATGAAGACTACGCGCTAACCTAAGCTGCTGGTAAGTAAATTTCGCCATGATTCTTCAACTGACTGGGAACCAGCAGCCACCCCGAATCATCTAAACACATCCTACCGTCCGAGGCATCACAATACACGTACTCGGTCCCCCGTCCAGACTACCAAGATAGTGAGCCGCAGGCTCCTTCAACTCCTGAATGCCTCCTCACATCTGGCCATCCCAATCAACTCTGAATTCCTCCTTCCAGTTGACCCCACATAGCCCACGATCTTGAGAATCCTTAATGAATCTCCTAATACCCACCACTCTCAAGAAAATCACGATCTCAAAAGATTCACTTCTACTCCCACTCATCACAAACTTCAACTTTCCGATCCATTGACACACTGATGCTCACACCACGTGTCCCAAAGCTTGAACCTCAAAAAAGCCAAAACCTGCATTTACTTCAACTGGGTATACAACTGATATTCAACAACTGTGAATACGATCCTTATGATACCATGCTCCCACTCTAATCGGGAGAGATCAAGATGTCAATCCACTTAAGACCACGATAAACCCATCTAGATAGGCTGAATAATTTATGCATGACCATGAATGTCGGGCGCCTTCATCAATCCAAAGTGGCATCAACAGAACTCAAAGTTCCTGATAACGCCCTAATCCGCTGCCTTGGTATCTATCTCCCTAACCTTTAGCCATAAACTACGCGCGGCTCATCTCGAGTAAATTTACGCCTTCAACTGATTTAACAAACGCCAAATCTTCATGAATGGGTAACGATTCGATCGTGAACTCCTGCTCAACTCGGTCTCGTAGGTCAATGCACACCAAGGGTCTTCTCTCTTCTTCTTCGCAACAACTAAGCGCCCATGGCATGTGTCTTTACCAATAACTCGCCCAATAGCTCCCAAATCGACTGAGTTCTAACTCAACTGTGCCATCCAAAGTATCATAGAGAGATCATACCGTGGTGTAACTCAATACCAAAAGTCACCCTCCGAGGCGCCCAGAGTCACCAAAATATCCACATACTCAAGACTTACCAGGTAGATCTAAGTCTGGTCTTCTCAGCCTCAGTGTATGCCCACAGCCAAACCCAACTGCCCTCGACACTCGGGGTCTCATATATCACCTCAAGTAAAATATCATGCTCGTCTCTAAATACCACACAAGTACTGCCTGCTGCAGAAGCAGAACCCTCCTCGCGCCACAATCGATAACAACCCCATAAGCCGGTCAACTAATCCATCCCAAGTGACGACATCGAACTCGACATATCCATAATCTCAAATCCATCAGGAGTAGAGTCCTCGAGATCTCCAACTCACAACCTCGACATATCATCCCTAGCCTCACCCTAGTCCCTTAAAAAGGAGAACTCATTACTTATTAACTCGCTTCCTTTAAGGTTCCAACCTTTAAGCCCAACTCTCTCTTCTATGGTCGTGTGGTCAGTTCCCACCCATGGAATTCATATCTCAGAGCGGTCCTACACTCCCGGTCCCGAATCGGACAACTTCAAATTCCACTCTCAAATCTCCGAACTCGGCCCAACAGGGCCACGTAATCATCAACAACCCGCTAGCTGGTGGAACTCGAATACATAATCCATCGCCATCGCTCCCCCTACTTCTGCACTCTAGGAACCCCGAGCCTCGCAATCTCCTCGAGCAATTGTTACCCATGAACAGCTTTCTCAAATTTCGCCATGTCATCGCCCCAGGTCTCTAGAGGTCCCGCCCATCTCCACCATACTCGGCCTCACCCCAATTTAACGCATTTAACCCGATCCGGTCGACGAGGTAATCTTCATAGCCTCCAAGATAAGTTCTCAATCCCAGATAAATCCAATGGTCTCACACCATCTGGCCCTCCCGTGAACGCCTGGAGGATGGTGCGCTCAAACCTCCGCCTGAGGTTACTAGACCTCCCCGACTAGCTTCCGGCTGCGTCGGGCTCGAGCGATACAGCCCGCCATACCCACGCCGCCAGCGCCCGTCGACCAACACGGCAATGTCAACAAGCCTACAGGTATGACCAATACCAGGATCACTCTCTGTCCCTACTCTTACCAGCCATCATTTCACACAATCAATATGACAAATTAATATACAATATAAAGATTCGCTACTAAACACAAATTTCGAGGCACTAATCATACACCAAACTGCCAGATATATCAAGTTCATGCATTTATGAAGCAATGCAGACAGCCTGGTCTAATAAATCAAATCATTTTGATCACAAAAATTTTATTTTTGAAAATTTTATTTTTTCGAAAATTTTTTATCTAATTTTATTTGATTTGATTTTATTTTATTTTAATTTAATAAAAAAAATTTAAAATTTTATGATGAGCAGTGGTTCATGAACTGTGGGTTCACGAACAATGTTCAAAAAATTGACTCAGAATAGCACTGAGTCAAACCAGTCGTAACGGCCCAGTGCAATCTTGCACAGCCTGGGCCGTTTAACGCCCATGCGTCGCGCCCGCGCCGCCCCTCGGCCGCGATCCCCGCTCCCGCGCCCCAGCAAATGGCCAAGGCCTCTAACGTCAAGGCCGTCATTGCCAGCTACCCACGCCTGCTCCCGCGCTCGCGCCAAATTTCAAGCAAGGTTCTTTTAAATAAGGTGAACATTCTGTGTTTCTACTCCAATTTTTTTTTTTTTTTTTCCATAACACCCAAATAAATTTTTTTATAAAGATTTATTTTCCTTCATTTTGTTCAGTTTTACACTGTAAAACCTTAGAAAAAAAATCATTTTCTTCAATTCTCATCCCATATATTTATTAAAATTTATTTTTTCTTCATTTTCTTTTCCAGTTTTGTACACTGTAAACTCCAAATATTTTTCTAACATATTTCCTAACTCATCCATGCTAATCACCAAGCACACATAAACGACCTCATCACACAACATGGTAAGCATACCATTCACACAATAATTCATCAAATCACACAAAACACACAAACACGTGTATGTAGTGTCCTAGCTTCATTCCGCGATTTTCCTGTGCAGTAATCTCATACCTACACTTATCATCGAACTACACTCCTACAGATGGACACCCAAACTCCGAGCCCCTAGGCATTCGTATACCCAGCTCGATACTGCCGCGACGCCCTAAACTCCGGGTGTCCGTTGACTACCCGTCAACCTATTTAATACTTCGCGTGAATGCTCGGGCGACCCGACATTTTTTCACAAAAATCTGGGCGTAGTCTTTGTACTGGGAGCGACTCCAAATACAAAACCCGCATATCCCGGGTCCCAAATAAAGGCAATATAATCCAATATATCCTAATCACGAGTAATACGACCACTGGGCCCAGCAAACAAGGCCTCAATATACATACCAACTATATACCACAGTTACAAGAGTTAATATGTTTTTTACTCTTATACAACATATATCAAACTCTATAGAGTTCCCAATACATGTTTAACCAGAACCAAAGCAACAACTCGACTTTCTCTTCTAATCCCGCCCCAGACTTGAGCCGTCCCCGCGCATGCCCCCGTGCCCGTAAAATAATATCTCGACAGCCGAGCCACTGCAGAGTGAATCGCCCTAAGGGCTACCCTCCACCCAAGGCAAAGGCAATGTTCCAAAATAAACATACATTCAAGCAAATTTGATGATCCTACTTGACGTCTACATGACCAACTCAGATCCCAGTCCTCACCGACTCTCACACCTCGCCTCAAGCCCCAGATGAGAATTCATTATTTCATTTGCTCAGGGACAAACCCTCCGATGTGTATATATCAATCGGGTCGCTCCGACGATCGGGATATATTATTTGTTCAGGACTACCCTCCGACGAATATCAATCGGGCCGCTCAACGATCGATAATTTTAATTTCCAGTACTATTCTCCAAATGGAATATCAATCGGGCAACTCGACAATCGATATTTTTAATCGGACTACCCTCCGATAATTAATATTTTGCATAATCCTCCGAATCCATTTTCTGGGACTCGTCTCAAGCACTCACTCCTATACCCTGTATAAAGGGGCATATAAATGTACGTACGCCAATTCCAATACAAATGACTCACAAGCAGCATAAACATGCATATATTTACAAAAATTTAATCTACACAATCACGCCATGTAAATACCACCCATACAAAGCAAAATTAGCCTTACTGGCTAATGATCAAACACGAGCAATTCTACTCTGAATTACTCACCAAACATATTAATTCACAAAATTATTGAGAATCGTTTTCTGGAATAGTGAAACCTCTACATTATTCCTAAAAATCATTAATTCATCTACTCACTTAAGGAACCCGAAACTACGGCCATTCCCAGCCTTTTCATATCAAGCATACATTTTAATGCATAATGTCACAAATTGCACCCAAACCCTTACTCCTTACAGGACTGCCCAAAAATGCTTTAATTTTTCACTTAGGTCTAGCTTTGGGGCACATCAGCAGGCACCTCTCGGCCTCATTCGACCTCAATACATGATTTATCGCATAATTTGTGAAATAAAACACCCAAACAGCCACGTAACAGCCCATAACAGCCATTGTTTGTAGTGGGTTCCGACTAAGATTCTAAGGTCGGTCCCCACGAATTTGGGACCGATCAAGCGACCCTTCAAGACTGGTAACCAGAACGTTGAAAAGCAAGCTTGAAATAACTGTAAAACCCAAGTGTGGAGCCGCCTCTCGGATTTTGTCAAAAACTACGCAAATCTAGTACCCCACACGTGTAGAGGCGCTCGCGTCAAACGTTTCCTTCTTGTCCCGGAAGCTTTACTTGACGGTTGGATCGCGTATTTCTAGAGAAGGCATGTCTCAAAAAACGCCATGTTTGGCTACTGGAGGTCTCTCCCCAAATTCACGTTTTTGCTTCAAATGGAGGAGATGAGCACTGTTGACTAATTTGTCATTTTCTCATTTTAATCAAATTTCAAAATGACATGCGTCATGCTTTTAGGTTTTGACGTTCGGCACTATTTGACCATCCATTTCATCATTTCTCTACTCATACCCTTTTGGCACATGAGTACTTGTTATATCTGTGACTTTTCGTCGGCGTCATAATTCATTTCTGACACGGCAACGATGCCTCAGCATTAATAAATTCATTGTCTCGGGTCGGCGAAATTTTCACGATGTTAGTTCGATTCGAGAAAATTCAGCGGTGAAATCCGTTTTGTCATCCGATATCTAGAGAATAAATTACAGATTTTTAACTGAAATTAACAATTTTGTAATCAAAATTACGATTTTGCCCTTTTTCCAGAAATTGGAATTTCTCGGGTCTTACAATTTTGCTCTAAACAAAATAATAAAGTAAATTTCAGTTATACCATATGTTTTGTTTGAGATTCGGTAAAACTTTGGCTTGTGCAATAAGTTTCATCATTCACGGAAATCCTCAATCATTAACAATGCAAGTGCAACAATCAAAATTGAAGATGAAAAACATCTACTTATTTTGGGTCATGTTAGATTCATGAGTGGAACATTAGCTGCAACTTGTTTGATTCAAATCTTGATGCCATATTTAGGATGGTTACTTATTGGCATATGGACCATGTTTTTAGTGAAAATAACATACTACTGGGATAAACCATTTTACAAATTTGACATATTCCCAAATGAAAACAACACTCCAATTTAGAAAAAGGAAAAGTTACATTTTAGCTGAAGTTGTCTTTTTCTTTTACTTTGTATTATATTGCCCTCGATATTTTAGAAAGTTGCATTTTTAAAGTGTCACACTGACGGATAAGAAAAAAGAAAAGAAAGAAGTGTTATACTATATTTTTAATAAAATATATATTTTTCGTGCATATTGTTCAAATAGGCCCTCCAAGAAGCTTAAGTATATGCTAGTATTAGTGATTCTTAATCTTTTTCCCATTTTCACATAATGGACAACAGTTTGTGATATTGGGGCATGGGTGATTATAAGAATAAGATCGAATGGAGTGGCGAAAGGCTTTTTATAACCTAAGGGATATTTGTGCCATCAAATTTCGCTCCCTTTCCCCGCCAAAATCCTTATGCTATCGCACAAGCCTTCATCAAATAAGGCAAACCACAAGTTGCCTCCCTTGTGACTCTTTGCCCAAACTTTGCCTTTGTTAATTCTGACTATGGCAACATTTCGTCGCTTTACCTTCTCATGCAATGTTTTGTTGGAGTTTCTGAGGTTTGGATTCATAACATATGTTTTTATTAAGTTTTGCTTGGATGATTATTTTTTTTTTCTTTTCCAAATAATGATGTCAATAATTTTTTATAAGAGAGTGAGCTGTTGTAAAAACTAAAAAGCATGGAGGATAAGTGAGGTGTAGTTCAAGGTAAGGATGCATACTTTCATTAAACATGTTGATATTTATCCTCCAATGAGATAATCTGGTCACTTAAGTCAAGATCAGTTTCATTTGCCATTTTTGGACCTGAAAAGAAGAAAAATGTTCTATTAGTGACTCTGAACTCCACAAAATAGATCTTCAAAGTTTCGGATCATCACCCATCAGAGACTAAAATATCTATAAACATACCAATATAGAAAAAAAAAATTATAACTTGCGTATTTAATTCCAAAAGAAAATACAAAAACTTGTTCTAAAAAGCCTCAAACATGAAATCAGTATCTAGAGAATCACAAAATTTTAAAAATTTTACTTTTACAAAAAAAAAAATCACCACTTAAAAATTAGATTAAAGTTTTCCTTGGAACAAAAACCTCCACATCTATAATTTCATTCATCTGCTTTTCCCTCGTTTGCTCAAGAAGTAAAAAAAATCAAGCAACAAAATTTTACCTTGATTGTTGACATCGGCAACATCGATGGGGACTTCCTTCTTCTTAGGTTGGGCTAAGTTGGTTTGTTCAAGGGATTTGGGATTTTTCCATTGATGAATCATTTTTGGATGAGAAAAATCGGAACATGAAAGCAGATAAAGCTTAAGCTGAAGAAGAAATGGGAGTGGGAGAAGGGTTTGGTTTAAAAGAGGAAGGAGAGAGAAGAGTGCAGGTGCAAAGGGAGACATTTTCAGCAAAGTTCTTCTCTTGGCTTCTTCTAGGGTTTTAGATTTGGGCTTCACACAACAACGATCTCTCAAAAGCCATTTCTGCCTTGTGCCTGCGTTCTCCTTTTTCCCTTTTTTAATTTTTTTCCTTCCTGGACCATTGTTTCACAACCAAATGACCTATGTGGGAAAAACATAACTAAAATATGGAAAAAGAAAAACAATTGATATAATGCTAAAAATTAATGTAGAAAATTTTAAAAACTAGTTCGTAAACTTTATAACTATTTTTTACACTATATTAATTAAAATAAATATTTTAAAACAATTTTCATTTACTAATAATAGTAAAATAAATTTTAAAAATATAAAATAGTTTATAAGAATTTCTATTAAATTATTTTTTATTAATTGGATATAAAGAAAATCAATCGTAATAAGTTTTTTTACTCATTAATATTGATTAGTTAATTAAAAAATAGTTTATCAAAATTTAATTTTTTTTCTTATTGATATGGACTAAAAAGATGTTTAATTTGTTTAGTTAAAAATTAAATAATAGAATTTTAGTTAAATATAAGAAAATATATTTTATTCATGTGATTTTTGTCATAAACAAATTTTAAATTTTTAATGAAAAAATTTCAATGTTTGATCTATTTAGATTTTTGTCCACATGACTAGCATAGATGATAAAACGTTCAAAGTTTAAAGATTGGGTTTGGCATCAGGAGGAGGATCTCAGGATTCGGTACCGAGTAGAATAGTTTACCACATTGGAACAAAGTGCTTAGTTATCAAAAAAATAAAAAAATTTATGAATTTTTAAAATTTAGTTACTTTTTTGTAATTATTTACTTATTATAATATATATATATATATATATATATATATATATATATATATCAAATTAAGAAAACTATCTTAAAAATTTGTTTTAGATTTTTTTTACGACTATTTGCATTACGATGTGTATTGTTGCGGCCCCAAAATCGGGGTCCGTTAATGACCGTCGGCCGCGGGCTTTCGTAAATGTCGGGTAACCCGGCGCTATTCCACGAATCGAGGCGAGTCTCGCTTTGTGCGGGGACTCTACCCAAAGTACATAACCGCAATCCCAACAACATCGCCGAACCTCACGTGAGTAAAAGCGGTATTTGGGCCCATCTGACAATACTCGTCAATATACATCAACTATATATCATAGCTTCCCGAAGAGTTAATAACTCACTCTTACTTCAAACATATATTAAAATTCTAAATTCTAATACATGTCATACATCATAAAACCATCAAAGCCACAACCCGACTTTCTTCAAAATCGGCCTCTAAGATGAGCCGTCTCCTCGCACGCTCATGACACCTGAAATAATATATTCCCTCGACAAAGGGTGAAGCGCTAATGCCGATGGTGGAATCACTAAATAGGTTACTCCCCACTGCAAGTGCATATACGATGCTCCGATGTAAACACACACTCAAATGGTCATGATCTGCAAGATGGCTCCTAAATGCCGGTTCCATAATATAATACACGAGTCATCAGAGCTCCCTCACACTTGCTAGCAGCCTTGAGAAAATATCATTTTCAAAACAAAACCTATTGTTCTTGAAAATACACTACCGAATCTCGGTAAAAATATGGGACTACCCTCCGAGGCGAATGTGTTGGAGAACCTTCCAAAACAATACATGGGCTCCTCCGACATGTAATTGTAGGACCATTTTCAAACACCATTCTTCGGAAAATCATCCTGTGAAATTCCTTTAGCAACCATTTTCGTTTTTCGGAAAATTCATGTCATGCACACACACACAATTTTTGGAACATCGGTGCGTATGGTACGTATGCCATTTCATCACATTCTTATAACACATGCAAATATATCATCATGCATATATTTACATAATTTAAATCACAACAACATATTATATAAATTCTCAATACATTACACCAAAAGTCTCACATGGGCCTAATTTAACAAACCTGAGCAATTCGATTTGAATTACTCAGCCAAACACGTTTTCTCCGCAAATATTTTGTGAACACTATTCACGTGAGCGGTGAAACCTCGGGTTCTTGTTCATGACCAATCACTAACATCGGTTCCAGCTTTGTGAACGAGAAATCCATAGCCATTCAGGCCCCTCCTTACACACCATCATACAATTTATAGCATATAAATTATACACTAGCCGACAACAGTGCGTGGTGTCACGGATATCAATTAGGTTCATAAATTTTCACATTTCGGTCCCAAGTTTTGGGACCAGGGTCAGAAAAGCGGCTTTGATTCAAGGCCTCAAACCAACTGAATTATCAACAAAGCACTTAAATCGAGTAAAACAAGTAGGATAAAACCTACCTCACGAGTTTGTCGAAACTCATATGGCGGGTGTGGGGTGCTCTTAGTGGGCAGCACTCATGCTTTGGAAAGTAGGAAAATGGATAGGACCCAAACCAGACTCGAAGGGATGGAGCATTCTTCTCTCTAAAATCACAAATCTCCTAAGCCCTTTGCATCTCTCGAATGCACTCGATTTGGTTCTTTTAATTTGTTTGGAGAAGACAACTATTCACATTTGTCTTTTTCCATTAAACTTTCAAATAATGACCATTATGTCCCTTCTCTTGGATTTTTGACACTTTGCACTATTTCGGCCATCCATTTCCATCCTCTCACTACTCATGCAACATGTGTCACATGAGTACATGTTATAGGTGACTTTTTTCATATCACATTTCGTTTTACGGCACCCGATACTCGATGTCTCGAAAAGCGTGCAAGTCGCGTCTCGAGTGACGTGGTAGTAGATTTAGCGAGGCGATTCAACGGTGAAATCCGTTTCATCATCAGAGATCTGAAAAATTCGGGTTTTGACGAGTGATTTTGCCCGTTTTCGAGGAAAATTGGAGATTTTCCCGGGTCTTACATTCTCTCCTCCTTAAAAGATTTCATCGAAATTACGGATAATCACAATTACTCACGGCCATAACTCGCGGCGCGCGCTATACCATGCATGGAAGCTTCGTCATTTAAATATTAAGCGACTAAACCGCGTGCCTTTGTCCTAAACAAGAGGATGGTGTGCATCAGGTCCTCGGCTCCCAGCGTTGACTCCTCCGGCTCCATGAATGCTAGTCATAGCACCCTCACTAGCCTCTCACGGTCTTACGTCGCAAAAGGCGATCACGGCTATCAAAATGCACAACGGTCCCTCGGGGGTGTTGGGATCGACCTTGTCGTCACCGTCCACCCACGTGAGGGTACGGTTGAGTATGCTAGAACGTAAGGCGTGAAATACCTGCGTGGACACGGCGTCGCGGGCGGTAAACCAGCCGTCGCCGGCAGTGCCTGCCTGCCAGAGGGTATCACCCAGAAGGCCGATAAAACCTCAGGCTATGATTAAAACTTTACTTAGAACGACCAAATCCTCTCTTAGGCATCACCTTCAGAAGAAAGTCCCGACCTTGAACTCTCTAGGGTCGGCGTCGTACATCGGCACGCAGCTCTTCTACAGGCTGGCGGGTGAGAAGGCACGTTAGCCAATATCAAGCTCACCTTCAGAGGTGTCTCTAATCGAATCGGGACCGTCGATCTGGGCTCCTCCTCCACCTCGAGTCCTGTCGCAGTGATCTCTGTGCCCTCCCGCCTGGCCACCACCTCCCTTTTGTGGTACCATCACATTATACTACGCACAGTGCTTGTTGTTGTAGAAGTAATTCCACTAAGAACAAGTGCTCTTTCCCATTACCCTTATGATCCGGGGCTGCATCTTTCTCATAAGCTTATATCCTCCTAACACCTGGTATAGTCCTCTCGGGAATGACCATGCATGCAGTGGGTGGAAAGTTAATGCTCATGGTCCGGCAGGTAATCTGCCATGACCTTTTGGAAACTCTTTCAAAGAAGTGCGATAAATGGCTCCACGGTCTCTATCGAACACTATGGATACTTGTACTTCATGTAACCCGGACTATCTCGAATATGTAGGTAGAATCTCTCGATGTGAAGGTCATCCGCATGGCTAGAAAATGTCTTTGGGCTCCCGTGAGTCGGATCATCTATACAGCATGTGTCTGTGGTGTCCATGGCAAGGTGGGTCACAAAATCCATGCGTGACGTGCTCCACTTCCACTTTCGACCACCTCCAATGGTGATAGCCTATGCGACTACGGTGCTTTCGGCCTTAACTGGCGACCGCATTGCGGGGAACATCGTCGCGAAAGTCCCCTAAGTGTCTCTTCATCGGCTAGATAAAATGCTGGCGGCGAGAAGATCACGGGAGGCACATCTTCGTGCCGCACGGATCGTGTCGAGAGCGGTGGAGCTCGCGGGACTATCTCCTCTCTCGAATTCGGTCAGCAGTGGGAACCTTGCCCATCCTTTATGCAGAAGACTACCGTACGTGGATGGTCGAACCATAAATCACCCTTACGTGTACGGTCCACGATGGACACTATCTGCCGTCTGCCCACGGGACTCAATCACTACGCTCAACGAGATGAGTGTGCGTACTAAACTCCCCAGCGTACCACGAGCACACGCTTCGCTATCTTGCCTTGGCCCATCCCACCGGTCTCGAGCATATCGCTCTGGGAAGTATACTGGCAATCTGCTCCCAAAGGAGCTTTACCATTATTATGAGTACCACGTTGCCTTACCGAGGTGGTAATCTGAAGTGAAGTCGCAATCCATGGAACTCGAGTCCATCACAGTAATTTGCCTCATATTGAGGGTCTCATTGCATTAATATACTTGGAGCACATGGTGCAGTACACCTGAACTCCTCACCATATAAGTAGTGGCGCGAATCTTCAAAGGCGAAGACTACGGCCTTGACTCGAGTGGTGGTATTGAGGTAGTCGCTCTGTGATTCTTCCATGTTGGCGGGGAACCATAAAGCTACTACCTTTCAGGACACGTCAAACGTCACGATAGGCGCTTGAGGCATCCTGATACAGCAGTAATGCCCACGTCCTATCAGGGACTATCAAGATAGTGTAGTAAGCCTCTCTTCAACTCTGGAATGCCTCCTCGAATCAGTCATCCCGATCAAACTTGACCTCATTAAGTTGATCTAAATGTGAAGTCAACATGTCCGGGAGAAATCCTCGATGAATCTCTTTATCTTTGTAATACCCGGTAATCGAAGAAACTACGTATCTTGAAGGCCCGACTTTGGTCTCTCCCAACTCATCGGCCTGCTCAGAGTGCTTCACCGCCGAGTCCAGCGACCGCGGCGATCGCGACACCACGTGTCACTAGGAAATCTCTCACCTCGGTAAGCGAAACTTCGCACTTATTGAACTTGAGGGCGTATGGGCGATGGTCTCTGTTTCGTATAATACAATCCTCGAATGATACTCATGCTCCCACTCGACTAGGAATTAGATTAAGATCATCATATCCCACGAAGACTACGACGGTGATCTAGATAGGGTTGGAATACCCTATGCATGAGATCCCATGTGAATGCTCTTGGCGCATTCGATCGATCGAGCATCACCGTAAACTCAAAGATGCCCATGCTTGGCGTCCTAAATGTTATCATAGGGATATTTGTCCTCACAACCTCGGCTGATGGTAACGGTCACGAAGGTCTATCTTAGAGTAGACTCGCACTCCTCTCAGCCCGATCAAGCAAAATCATCGATCCTCGGCCCGGTAGTGCTGGAATTCTTGGGTGGCCAACCTTTGTTCGGTATGCATGATCGATGCCTGATCAAAGGGTCTTGTCCTTCTTCGCCGCCAAAGCGAGAACGGGTGCCCCATGGTGAAAATGCTCGATCCCAGCCATGACCCTTTATCGGTAACTCATAGCAGAGGCTGGGGCTACCGGGACCCACCCTCTGACTGACCGAACATTATCTTAGCGAGGTCATAGAGATGGTGATACGAGGTGTAGCTTCCAGGAAGAAATGCCGAAGTCTCTGACCACTACCAGGGGTGTCTGTATTTCGTGAACATCACATGCTATGAACTACTCGAGGTAGATCTAAGTTTGGTTTCTCCTCGTCCTCTAAAAAGTAAGATTTCGCTAAATGACACGGCTAACTATCACCAACACACGGACTGTATACTGTGCGGGGCGAAATCTCATGCTTGTCTCCACTGAAATACCACCGCAGTGCGAGTCTGCGTGTAGGCAAAAACCACTCATACGCTCACAATGCGATATGCGACCACGTAAGTTTTGTCAACCAATCCATCCTCGGGATGACATCGAACTCGAGCATGTCCATGATCCTTAGGTCCCTTTGTGAGGTAGAGTCCCAGAGATCTCAGCTATGACCATGACATATCATCCCACATCCTCGCCACCACTGCAATCCTAGGGGAGGGGAACTTTTCGTCTATGAGGCTCATCAGGGGTCTCAGCCTCACAGGCCCGACTCTATCCTGGCCCGATGCGACAATGAATGAATGCGAGCACCATAATCAAATAATACTCTTGCCCATAGGCGAGATATGCGTACCACTGTATAGCGGGCGATCCGGCGACTCGGCTGCGGTGTGATAAACGTGAACCCCACGCCCCTGAACCCACAGCGTCCACACTTTGTAGATTACCGTCCTCTGCCTGCGGCCTAACGACCTCTACGGCGCACGTAACGATGGAGTGCGTGTAGCTCCCTAATACTGAAACCGCTCCTCTGACACATGCCGGGCTGTGTAGATATGCGTATCCTCTCACATCCTCACCGTGATTGGGGAACATGCTTTGTATCCCAAAACCACTGGGATCCACTGTCTGCAGAGGCGATCCCTCCTCCTTATGTCAGTACATTGGCAATGGTAGCACGCCCTTCACATGACATTGGCAGCTCTAATCCAGTCCACGGATAACCGCGACTTTGGAACCCTCGTGAACTAGAAGCCCTTTGCTTCTTTCCCGAACTAGAAGAAGAGTGACTCTCCTTCCTCTTGCTACTAATACCCGCATCCTGAGTGCTCCGAGCATCCTCGATCTCTCTCTCTATGGTCGAGTGTCGATACATGAGTCCATGTCACATGGGCGAAGTCCTACAATCTTGCCCTGAATGGACAACTTCAGCCCATTCTCGAACCTCCTCTAACCATTGGAGGACGATGTACTTCATGGCGTAGATTCGTTTGACCCTCCACTGACTCACTATTGCATGCACACGTGCGATAGTGTGACTAAATCTGCGACCTCGTAGAGGCTTGTTGGTCAAAGAAGCGTTTATGGTGCTGATAGCACCTGTGGACACCCTCTATGTCCTCGCCTTCGACTAGCCATCTACACATGTCAAATGGCAGGTTAAATTCCATGCGATATCTCCAAGGTATAAACACAGCCCCGAGACACTATTCATACTCAGAAAATAGTTCATACACAATGTCCATGCATTTACGGTAATGCAAGACAATCATTCCACATATCAGATCATAATCAACATCAAAAAATTTATTTTTGAAAATTTCATGTTTTACAAAATTTTATTTCATTTTATTTGGTTTTATTTTATTTTATTCAAAAATTCAAAATTTTTGTGAAACGGAGTGTTTCAAAGCGGTGACTGACGATTATCTTGAGTGGCCCGGGGCTGGGTGCACCGAGTGCACGGCACGGCGATAAAGGCCCGGGCGATGCGGCGGGGCCGTGTCGTGGCCTAACACCGACCCTTGTCGCGACCTAGCTGGCGGAGTGTATCGCGGTGACCCGACCGTGTCGCGCGGCGCTCACGCGCCTGTCTTAGATGTCATGGCCACCTTCGCTATACAATTTCGTGGCTCAAGCCCGCAGTCCTGGCCTGGCACCCGTGTTACGTCTGATTCCCGACCCGGGCTCCTCATGTCACGATCACGATGGCACACTTTCGTTTCGCTCTGTCCTGATACGGCGGTGTATTGCAATACATTCGACCATTCAAGCTCGCATCACGATACAAATTATTGTATCGTGACAGATCCCTCCCCAGCTAATTTACGCCCCTGTCACAATACAATGGTTGTATTTTGACACACTCAACAGCCTACAACACGCCTTTATTGCGATACAATTCTCAGCCTGCCTAGCCTTCCTCCTCTCCTGTCACGATACACTTAGTGTATTGTGGCTTCTATTTACAACCAGTACGCTTTCCATGTTACGATACACGAACCACAACTAAGGTTGCAATACAATTCCCAGCCCACTTCACACCTAAGTTGTTGTGTCACGATTCAATGGCTGTATTGTGACACTCTCGACCATTTGCACTCCCAACCTGTGCCGGCTGTTTCATTTGTGCGTTGTTATAAACGATATTGACCACATTCCGATTACGCGCCTTTTTTTCGTTTTTCACACTTTTTCTTTCAGCTCTTTGGAAAACACAAAAAAAAAATACCTATCATTTTTTTCTTATTCTCCCGGTACACCTAAAATAAATTTATAATTTTTTTTTGTCTTCAGTTTTACTCACTCTAAAACCTTAGAAACAATTTTCTTCACCTCTTTTTTTTTTTTTTCATTTCTCAATAAACCAAATAAATTTATTAAAATTTATTTTATTTTTATTTTTTTCCAGTTTTACACACTGTAAAACTCCAAAACTTTTCCAACACTTCTATGTGCTAATTACTAAGCACACAAACAATCATAACACATACTACATGGTATACACACCATTCACATGATCACACATAAAACACACATGCAGTGTTCAAGTTTTTTTTGTCCCATGCCTTCCTAGGTAATCTCACTAAACCTAACCTTCGAGCCACACCAAAGTGGTGATGTTCTTACACGACACAAAGACTATAATTCTGAGCGAGGCCCCTCGAGCCCTGGGTAATTCATGTACCTAGCTGATACCTAGGCGTGACGCCCCGAGAGCCCGGGGTCGTTGACAACCCGTCAACTGGAATACTCGTGAATGTCGGGTAACTCGACACTATTCACGAAAATCGGGCAGAGTCTCCTTTGTATGGGGAGCTCTACCCAAAGTACATAACCTGTCCCAAACAACATCATAAGACATATACATGAGTAAAAACGGCCACTTAGGCCCATACAACAATACTCATCAATATACATCAACTATATACCAGCTCGAGAGTTAATAACTCACTCTTACTTCAAACATATATTAAAATTCTAGAATTCTAATACATGTCATACATCATAAAACCATCAAAGCCACAACCGAGCTTTCTTCAAAATCGGCCTCTAAGATAAAGCCAGATCTCCTCGCCTTGCAGCTCCACTGTACGAAATAATATATTCCCTCGGCCAGGTGAGCTAGTGCCCGGAAGTGGAATCACCACTAAATGGGTTACTCCCCACCCTAAGTGCATATGCAATGCTCAATGTAAACACACACTCAAGTAAATTCGGCGATCCCTACTTGAATGTAAAATGCCCGTTCCCATGTCACCGAGTCATCATCGACTCCTCGCACTTACCTAAGCCATGTATGAGAAAAATAGCATCATTTGAAACAAAGGCATTGTTCTTGAAAATACACTACCGAATCGGTAAAATATAGGACTACCCTCAGGCGAATGTGTTGGAGAACCTTCCAAAACAATACATGGGCTCCTCTCAGACGTGTAATTATTAGGACCATCTCGACACCGTTTTACGGAAAATCATCTTGTGAAATTCCTTTCGCGACCATTTTCATTTTTGAGGAAAACTACGTATCATGCACACACCTAATTTCTAGGTTACCCGGTGCATATGAAATGCAGTATGCCATTTCAACACAATTTTTATAACACATGCAAATATATCATCATGCATATATTTACATAATTTAAATCACAACAACATGTTATATAAATTCTGATACATTACGCGAAATTAGCGCTCTACACATGGGCTAATTTAACAAACCTGAAGCAATTCGATTTAAATTACTCGACCAAACATTTTCTCACAAAATATTTTGTGAACACTATTCACGTGAACAGTGAAACCCTCGAGATTCTTGTTCGCGGCGATCCTGTGCTCCGGTTCCACTTTGTGAACCAGAAATCAATAACCATTTAGGCCTCATACACACCACCACTTAATTTATAGCATAAATTATACCTTTAGTAACCCAGGCAATCTAATGAACTATCGCGGATTATCGAAGATGGAGTTCCATAAATTTTACACTTTGGTCCCAAGTTTAGGACCAATCAATAGCTTAGTTTGGGCCTCGAACCAACCAGAATCATCAACAAAGCATAAATCAAGGAGTAAAAACAAGTAGGATAAAACCTACCTCACGGAGTTTGTGTTTGAAACTCATAAAACCAGATGCCAGCGCGTAAATCCTCTTCGCGTAGAGCAACTTTCCTTCTTGCTCCGAAGAAATCCGACGGTTGGATTAGCCAGAAATCTAAAGAGAATGCTGCCTCTCTCTAAAGATACAGGAAATCTCTGTGCTTGCATCTCTCCATACACTCGCTGATTTTGGTTCTTTTAATTTGTTTGGAGAGACCAATTGTTCGTATTTGTCTTTTTTTCCATTAAACTGCATCACCTATTCATTGTATCCATTCTCCTTGGATTTTGACCTTGTGGCTATTTCGGTAGTCCAGTTTAAATCTCTCTCTCATGCAGCATGTGTCACATGAGTACATGTTATAGGTAGAGCTTTTGTCACATCACATTTCGTTTCACGACATCCGATACCTGATGCCTCGAAAAACGTGCAAATTCCCATTCTAGATTATTAGTAAATGAGATTTGGCGAGGCGATTCAACAGTGAAATCGTTTAGTCTGTCAGGGATCTGCAGAAAATTTTGGGTTTTGTGAAATTCGATTTTTTGCACTGGAAAGGTGGAATTTTCTTGGGTCTTACAATTATGTTCCTCACAAATTTATCTCCACTAGGACTCAGACAAGATCCCTTCCCGTATGCCGCAGGCTTTGAACTACTTGAACTAGGTCTTATTGGCTAAACTTTTTAAAAGTTAAAAATTACTTACATTAAAAATTATTTATCACCCTTCAAATAAAATTTTAAATTCTTTTTAAGATTTATAGAAAATATTTTATTTGAAGTTTATATTTTATTATATTAGAAATTAATATAACCTTTAATCGAAGTGATAATTAAGACTCGAGTGTGCAAAGATTAATTATAAATTTTAAAAATGAAATACACAATTATAATGAAAACTAAAATTACATTAAATCAAGCAACACCTAATAATATTATTTTAATTATATTTCATATATATATATATATATATATATATATATATATATATATATATATATATATATATATATATATATATATATATAAAATAAATTTATTTTTTCTTATATTTTTACTACTATATAGAAATTTACAATAATTTCATTTAATAATTAAACAAATCATGTAGCTCTTTGCCAATCTAGACCAATCTAACTAATATTATAATTTATCAATAATTTTAGTGATTATATCACTAATTCATCAAAAATAATAATAAAATCACCGATGAAAATAATGTCAGTAAATAATAGATAAAAATTATAACTTTTAGTAAGGAAATAAATTTCGTTGGAGAAAATTATATTTACTAATGTATATTTTTGTTGATAAGTGGTTTGTTTTCATCACAAAGAAAGTTTGGTAGCTAAATTTTGACCATGAATTTTTGTGGCGAAATACTCCGATTTCACGTGGCGAAAGTTACTAATAAACTAGTTTAAGTAACAAATTTAGAATGTTGTCAGGAAAAATCATTTTTAGCGATGAATTTTCAATTCGTCTCTAGGTTTTGTCGCCCCATTCCCGATCAGGCAGTTGGCGGATCGAGCCGTCCGGGTGCGAGACTATATCTTGGGACTCGATGACACATTCTTTCTCGGTTGAACTTGTACCTATGGTTATACAAACAATTTCTGTAATAAAAATCATTTTTATTTACAAAGCAACTACGGGTAATTCTCAACATCTATATACATATACTAGATCCATTTACTTATACATATGCAACTTTTCTTTTCTAATACAAATCATCGGAGATCGCGGACGATGCGGTGAGCACCTATCCTACGAGCTAACTGCTCTGGCGATGTGGGATGTCACATCCTCTATCCTTGTCTTACCCATACGTACCTACCCAGTTGAACACGTGTTAAACTTTACGCTTAGTAGGAACATAAGCATGGACAATACAATAGTGACATCTCGAGAAACTTATACATATGCGTTTTATATATCTATACATATTCGTATAACTTTTAGTTCTTTATCATCTTTGTTCTAGTATGTCACATGTTCTCTATCTTTGACATATCTCCTATCTATACTTTTACTGTATTCCTGTGCTTTGTCATCTTTTACTTATCTCTATCGTTCTCAGCACTTATGCATTTCTATCATGTATTCATAGCATGTTCCCTCTATTCATTCAGGTATGTCTATCATATATTCATATCATATATGACTTTCATGGTTATATACTATACCAATTGTTATGTTCTATTTTCGTATGCCCCATTTTCTATCACATTTCTCATGTATTGTCATCTTGTATTCGTATCTTGTTCATGTACTATTTTCATATACTGTTTTCATGTTATACTTTTCATATTACTTTCTCTTTCATAATAACTTTTCAGATCATTTTACATTCTTATACATTTTCATATATCATGTCGGATTGTATAATCTCATATTCTGAGCCAGACTTATCATCACATAGCAATACTAGCCAGCTGCCGAGATCACTAACATATCGTATAATCTCGTATTCTGAGAACTTATCATCACATAGCAGTGCTATGCTTCTCATATCATATCATATCTTTTCACATGTTGATGAATGCAAAACTCATCTATGTTTTGAGTTCATTTCACATGCTATTTTGTGCATTTTATATCCATATTCATGTAAAACTCATAAAGATTTCCTCCTAAACTTGGTTTGTGGGGATTATTGATGAAAGCAGTGATTTGGCAAGGAAATGAGCAATATATTTTCAAAGAAGAGTCAACCAAGAGTCTCATAGCGCACCACTGGAAGAGGATTGAATTTTTATGTACCATGCCTCGGAACAATCAAAGGTTTCAAATTCCCTCATGTGGCTGTTCTACATTCAAGATTTTTCAGCGGTACTCCACACGCCCAAATCAGAGTTAAAAGCGAAGAAGGGATTTATGGCCCGAAACAAATTGAAGAAAAAGCGATTGCTGTCAGTTGATGTCATGACAGTTGTGTCGCGACGAGTGTCTCCGCGACGGTTGATGTCCGCGACCAGAATTGATGTCGTGACCGGAATTGATGTGCGACCAGATTTGATCATCGCGACCAAAATGCTGCGAAACCCTAAAAAGGCGAAAAGTGATATTTTGACCTAATTTCAAGCCCTTCACCTAGGACCATATATATACTCGTTTTTAGGTAAAGGCAAGCGGGAAGGTGGAGGCAGCCTCTCTCATGGGTTTCTCTCTCCTAGACTACCCATTTCCACAGTTTTTCTGCAGATTTTGATTTGTTTTAGATTTGAGAGTAGTTGTAAAGGCGAGATTTTGTTTTCTATTGAGAGAGATTTCGGTCTTTGTATCTTGAGATTCAGATTTGCTAAGGTTGGACAAAGGGTTGAAGCTAAAAATCTGGATTTTCTCTCTCATGGGTTTTTCTCTCTCTAAAGCGCATTTTCTTAGTTTTTCTTTGCACTATTTTTATTTTTAATAGATCTTAGAGTAGTTTAGATGATTTTATTCCACATTGAAGAGATTTCGGTGTTGTACTTTCGAGATATTCAATTTATTTACTATTGGCGAATTTAAGCTCAAATCTGGGTTTTTCTCTTCTTTCTCTTGATTTCTTTCTTCATTTTTCTTACTTTTGTTTGATTAGTGATGATTGGAATCGGTAATGGAACATTAAACACCTACAGGGTTGGGGTTTTAATTGTTGAATATTGATTTGCGAGTTTTCGGTTATTTGTAGGTTTGAATACTGAATTTATATAATTGGTACTATTCTTATAATTAATTGTTCAGAATATTAGTAGCTTATACCCAAAAAAGAGTAGTATCTTTGCTACGATTTCGGGAGGCCCTTTGGGTGACCTGAGGGATTCGATTCCTTGAAGTAAGAAGCGGCTAACTTAGAGGTATATTAGACTAATATCTGTGAAACTAATGAACTCTGAATTACTTTGGTAGATCACTAATTTACTCATGGTGTGAGGATTAATTAGATGATGTATCATTTAGTTAATCGGAGGTTTCTCTTAGTCTAAGGAAGGATCTTGATCCGCGTGTTGTGAATAATCAAGGAGATAGAAATTTATTAGATTTGAAGGGTGATATACCAATTACATTGGAGAAGGCTTGCATTATCTTTGTCTATGGGGGCAGAATTCTTCGGTCCACGAGGAAATGGTTGGCGAAGTATTGAAAGAAAAACAATCAAATCTTAAAATTGCCAAATTTTACAGTAGCTATTTAGACATTTGTCTGAAAGGAATATGGTGTGTTAGATAGTGAAATGTATGAGTGTATGGAAATCAAGCCATACTACATTGCTCTTGGACAAATTCAGCATTCAACTCACAAATATTGCACTTTCAAAGGAAATACATTGTTTTGTAAATAAATATCCCCATCTCGTATTTCTCTTCATACCTTTAGAATTCAAGTAGTTGTTTATTTGAAGCAGATTTTAGGATTAGTTTTAAATCCAGTTTTTGTTTCAATTAAATTTAGGATTTTATTCCACATCCTACTTGATGCAGCCTAAATAGTGAAGAGCCCTTATGTCGGGGTGATCCAAGTCAATTAGAGAACCTCGATGCTGGTAGTGCGATATCAGGACTCCTAGGTCTGCTTCATTACTTGTATGACCAGTGCATAACGGAGAGGGGTTGAGTGTTAGTAATATTTTCATTTCGGTTTTTAATTATACTTGCTTTTTGTTTCAAATGGTTTAATTATTTACCGTTCACTCATATGACTATATTTTTCATAACATTATTTGGTCTTCTTGGCTCAGTTTTTGGCGTTGAGGATGTGAGGGATTCACTTTCTCGTTGGAAGTTGACGACCACAGAAGCAGGTAATTGGCTAATTTAGGCAATTTTATTTTATTTTATCTTTTGGTTGTGATTTGTTTCTTAGTTAATTTTTATTAGTATTTTTGTGCTTTGTTTTCTTTTTGTTTTTCTTCTTGTTGTTGGTACTTATGGAGGAACATTGATAGAAGATAGATTTCCTCCTCCATGAAGCCAAGCTTGAACTACTTCTTCATAATTGGACCGAGAGATTCACAATGACTCACTCATGGAACCAAGAGTATTGCGCCTCAAGGGAGTTCAAATCCATTTGGAGGAAGAAGAGTTGTCTCTGTTAAGGGGCGAGTTTTTATCTATGGAAGGAGCAAGAAGATGATTAATGCATGAGCAAAAATTTCAGATTTAAATGCATTCAAGTCAACACTAGTGCTAGATTGAAAAATGTAGAAGCTCAAATAGGACAGCAGGTCCGACATTCAGGAAGGAATTCTCTAGGACCTCTCTGGTAGCTTTATGAAATCCCAGAATGCATTGATACTCCTTTGGCGATTAATGAAATTTCCTATCCTGAAATTTGTGGAAGAAGGTGAAAATGAGATGGAAATTGAGAAAAAGGCACTCCTAAAAACTTAGAGAATGAAAGTCATTAGTTGATAAATTGAAATTTGAAGAAGAAGTCAGTGGTGGCTGGCTAGCGTCTTGTGGTGAAGATTGACATTTACCTTCCCCATGGATTTTGCTTGACTTGGTGCATTGAAGGATCACCACAAAATTCTCATATACTAAGAAGACCACTTCTTTCCTCAAGCCAAGCATGGATTGACATCAACAAGGGAGCTCACACCTTGCTTGGCGGTGAGGAAAGCAAAGTTCAACTTCACCAACCATTACCTTTGGCGAGTAAGAAAGAACATGTGAGAAAATTCTGCACCTTAGCTAATTAAAAAGGGCACAGAGTTTAGGCAGTCCCTTAAGCATAAATGTGTTTACATCCTACATCACATAAGGGTGTTTTGCTTGAAGATTGTGGCTGAACCACCAGCCATAGTGCAAAGGGGATTTTGAGTTTCTTTCCCCTCTTCAAGTATGAAAGAAAACATCCTTGAGTTGAATGGATTTATGAAGAGAGTACTTTCCAAGATGAATGATTGGTCAAATGGAAGCACTAGTACTTTTCAATGAATGCAAAGCTGTGGACTCTCTAAAAGCGGGCAAGCTTCTTGGGAGGCAACCTAAGCTGGAGGCGAGGATTCCTATCCATTCTCTTCTTTTTCTATTTTTTAATTATTTTTATTTGTTCTTTGTTTTTTCACTGGCTGGGATGAAAAGTCAGATAGTGTTTTGTTAACTTTGTTGTTAGTGTTTTTCGAATAAGATAGGGTTTTGAAGCTCAACATGTTGTCATGACTGGATTTGCAAGAGAGGCGAAGGCAAGAAGTTGGAAAGTGGTTGATGTAATTATAGTGCAGAGTGTGAAAAAAATGGAGTGGAGATGTTCATCTCAAATTTCGAGGGTTTTTGAGATGAAAAGAACCCAAATTGAGGCCCGAAATATAAAGTTGGAAGGTTCAAATGATAATGCTTGAGGAGAATTAGAACCAGAAATGAGTTTAAGCATGAATGAAGCATTAAGGGGTTCACTATTGGAGAGATTTTTGAGAGAATATATAAGCGCCAGAAGGGACTTTTGAAGGATAGCAGAGTGATATGGGCAAGAAAGAGACAAAGCAAAGGAGAACCTAAGGAGTCAAAGTCATCATTGGACAGCATTGAACATTCTGATTTTTCTGTATTGATTGAGGCTCCAGAATGGTTCACCCTCAGCCCATAGGTACATTCTAAATTGAAAGAGCTTTCAACGAGTCCTTACACATCCAATTCAAGGAGCTAAAATGAAGGAGATATGAGTATAACAAGTTGGATAAAAGCGAGTCTTGAGAGCAGGGTGCTGACAATGACCAGCACCATAGTCACGAAAACAAAGGCTTTTTAACCCTTCAAAGGCCCATTTTTCTTCTTCCTGCTTTATGCTCTATCATGCCATATCTTTCCCTCCAACCATAACTTCTAACCACTTTCAAATTCATCTCCATCCACTCAAATCCTAAATCACATTCCTCCCGATCCATCTCCATCATCTTGGCTTCAAAGACACATCACAAACCCACAAACTTACACTTTATTAACTGATTTTCCTTCAACTCATTCCAGCATCAAGAGAATTTCAATGGAAGAAATTTAGCAGTTTGTTTGTTTTTGGGTTCTTGTAGATCATTGTTGATTGTGGAGTGATTTGCATGTTAAAGTAGGTTTTGAAGAATCAAAACTTTCACTCATTTGAGGTGAAGGGAAGTTGGTGCACACCAAAGTGTTTGAGAAGAAAATGCAAAGCCACTTTCATGGCTCCAAAGAAGCAAAGAGTGTATCAAAAGGGTGATACACCAATGTCAATGTCTGAAATCGTCAAGGTTCCTATTCAAGTGGCCAAGACACAAGGGGAGTTCACTTTTCCCAACTCTCTTTATTACCCTTTTACTTTATTGCTTCCTTTTGCTCATTTGCTAGACATTTAGGACAATGTTCATCTCAAAGTTTGGGGGTGTTTATTTTTTTGTTAGTTTATCATGTCACACCCCACATGTTGCAAATGACAACTTTGAGGATGGGGTACTCTGGTGCTTTTACGGATAATGACTTTTGTTTCATGCTTCTAACTTATCTTAGTTTGGTATATTTTTTTTAGTGAGAGTTTATTGAGTTAATTGAGTTTTGCTTGAGTTATTGTGATGTCAATAAGGACCATAAACTGAACCCTTGGCATATGGACAATATTAGAGATAATAGGACTTAATGCTTAATGAGTTATACTCACCAGCTAGGCTATTTAGTCATTGGTTTCTCAAAATCCATGCACGTGGTCACTAAGTACCCTTTAAAAGCAGTTTTTGCTTGGGTTAGAGAAGGTTTATGAGAATCCATCTAATTTTGATCTCCATAGGTTCTAGAGCTTTGTTCTGTATTATAAACGAGGCGAAATCTATAAGAGCAACACAACAATTGAGAAATGATATAGGCCATCACTTGGAAAGGTGTGCCTTTGAGCTAACCACCATTAATAGCATATGCATATTCCTCTAATGCAAGATGTTGAGCCTTAAGGCCAAAATTCTGTTTATAAAAAAAAAAAAACCAAGTTTGAAGCCAATAACCTTCATATACATCACTATCCCTCAATAAAGAACCAAACTCACCCATAACATGAGAATTTGAACATAATTGAGAAGTGTGTGGTGAGGAGTTATTTTCCATAGGAAAAACCTTTCAAATTGAGTGAAATGAGTAAAGTTGAAAAAAAAAAAAAAACAGAAAAACTCGAAGTGTAAAAGAAGCAAAATACAATAAAAAGTCAAGGAGGGAGTGAGTCTAGCCTGTCTTCCTTCCACTAGAGCAAGTAAATCTGAGGTGTCCTCGACACCTAGTACCTAAGGCGATTGGTGAGTACATTGATTTAAAGCTATTTAAGGGTTGGTAAGCTTAAGGGATTTTGACGTGCACCACTCTAATAACCTTGTCTTAAAGAAAAAAAAGCTTCTTGGTGTTTTGTTGAAAGAATCACGAGAATTTGTACGAGAAAAGTGATATGGGGAGTATGGAAGGATGCACCTAAACGAGTTTTTGGGTGTTTAAAAAGTGTCACTATCTTGGTAGTAAGAATCGGGATGGAGTAAATTTAATCAGTATATAGAAAAATATGTATGTTTGGGTAGTTTTAGCCTAAAATGACTACTCAACTACCTTACCCAAGCCTTATTACAAGCTTATAAAGACCTACTTGATCTTGAGAATTGTGTGCCTACATTAGTGGAAGTGATAAGAACAACAAGCCTATGGAACCTAAATAAATTATCTTAGGAGATCGCGTACTTATCTCAATTCTCATAAAACTCATCCCTAGCTTGCAATTGTTTGGATAGAAGGAAGACCACACACACACACACTAGTAAGAACCATTATCTAAATTTGTCTATTATGAGATTAATTCACTATTAAAATGAATAAATTATCTTGTTATATTCTCTATATTCCTTGTAAAGGTAATTCTTGAGACACATATCACATACCCCTTGCAAAGCTTGATTACTCGATTTGGTTGTCTAAAATGGTGAAATGAACTCTTCTCTTTCATTTGCTTGGGACAAGCAACTTCTTTCTTTTCTTTGCTTGAGACAAGCAAAACTTCTAAGTTAGAGGGTGTTTGATGAGTGCAAAACTCATCTGTATTTTGAGTTCATTTCACATGCTATTTGTGCATTTATATCATATTCATAGCAAAACTCATAAAATTTCCTCTAAACTTGGTTTTGTAGGATTATTGATGAAAAGCAAGTGATTTGGCAAGAAATAGGCAATATATTTTCAAAGAAAGTCAACCAAGAGTCTCATAGCGCACCACTGGAAAGATGAATTTTCTGTACCATCTCGAACATCAAATGGTTCAAAAAATTCCCTCATGGCTGCATTCTACATTCAAAGAGCTTTCCAACGAGAGTACTCACACGCCCCAAATCCGAGTTAAAGCAGAAGAAATTTAGCCCCGACAAGTTAGAGAAGAAAAACCGGAGTTGCTGTCAGTTTGATGTCGCGACCCAGTTTGATGTCGCGGGCACGTATCGACCCAAAAATCTTTGCGAGAAACCTAAAGAGCCAAGAAAAGTGATATTTGACTAATTTCCAAGCCCATTTCACTAGGACCATATATACTCGTTTTTTAGGTAAAGAGGCAAGCGGGAAGATTGGAGGCCTCTCGTGGGGTTTCTCTCTCTAGACTACCCATTTTCAGTTTTACGTAGATTTTGATTTGTTTTTAGATTTGAGGAGTAGTTGTAGAAGCCCTGATTTTATTTCTATTAGAGATTTGATTAACGTATAATGAAGTTCGGATTTCACTAAGGTTCGGACAAGATTGAAGCTAAAAATCACGGATTTCTCTCTCATGGGTTTTCTCTAAAGCTTGCCATTTTTCTTAGTTTTTGCTGCATATTTTATTTTAATGAATCTTAAGAGTAGTTTTAAGAATGATTTTTATTTCTATTGAAGAGATTTGGTGTTGTACTCGGATATTCAATTTGTCCTAACTGTTGAGGCGAAGATTTAAGCTTTCGAATGGGTTTTTCTCTTCTTTCTCTTGATTTCTTTCTTCATTTTCTTACTTTTTGTTTGATTAGTGATGATTGGAATCCGATGTGGAACGATAAACACCCTCTAGGGTTAGGTTTAATTGTTGAATATTCAGATTTGCAGTTTCGATTATTTTGTGGAGTTTGAATCTTGAATTTATATAATTATTATTATTTCATATAATGAATTGTTCGAATAATGGCTTATACCCAAGGCGTATCTTTGCTCTGATTTCCGGAGGCCCTACGGTGACACGAGAGATGGAGATTCACGAGTAAAGACGGTAACAGGGGTATATTGGACTATCTTGGGAACTAATGAATGCGAAAAATTACTTTGATAGATCACTAATTTACTCATGGTGTGAGGATTAATTAGATGATGTATCAATTTAGTTGAAGGGTTTCTCCTTACAGTCTAATGAAGGATCTTGATCCCGTGTTAGCAAAGATCTAATCAAGGAGATAGAAAATTTTATTAGATTTGATGCGATATACCAATTACATTGGAGAAGGCTTGCATTATCACATCTGTAAGAGCGAAAGAATTCTTCGATTCGAAATGGATTTGTGAAGTATTGAAAAGAAAAACAATCGAATCTTAAAGAGTGCCAATTTACAAGTAGCTAGCTGAACCCATTTGTCTGAAAAGGAATATGGTGTGTTAGATAGTGAAATGTATGGTGTATGGAAATCAAGCTATACTACATGCTGCTCTTGGACAATTTAGCATTCAACTCTGGAATGTTGCACTGAAATGCATTTGTTTTGTAAATAATTGCTTATCCCCATCCTGTTAGTGACTCTCTTCATACCTTTTAGAATTAGTAGTTGTTTTATTTGGTAGATTTTAGGATTAGTTTTATATGGAGTTTTTATTTCAAATAAATTGGTTTTATTCCACATCCTACTTAGTCGCCTAAATAGTGAAGAGCCCTTATGTCTGGGTGATCAAATTCAATTATAGAGAACCCTCCAATCCTCGTGGTGCGATATCAGGACTCGATCCACTTTGTACTTGTATGACCCGTGCACTTGCGGAAAGGGGGTTGAGTCATTGGTAATACTTTTCATTTCGGTTTTTAGTATACTTACTTTTGTTTCAAATCGGTTTTACGGTATTTACCACATTCCTCCTTGACCATATTTTCCACATAACATCATTTTGGTCTTCTTAACACATGTCATATTCAAATCATTTATTTTTATGTTTCATGCACCTTAAATACCAAAAGTGGATAAACGGAAACTTATAAGGAGCGAAGTATTCCATGCTCCTTCTCTGGCTTGATGGTCTTATTAGGGCGGGAGATGCCTTGTACTCGTTATTCGAGATAGTAGTGTGAGGCCCCGGAGCGCTATTATCATTATACGAGACATTGATCATCTTATAAAAGCGCGGCGTAGTGGTGACAACACACGGGACAGTCAAGCGGGATCTATGTCATCTACTGACGGGGGCCTCGATGCTCCAGAGCAGAACTTGCTTATCTTTGCCAGGACTTATTTTCCTCTTGGCATACCCGATCTATCCTACTTGGTGGAGACCACAGGGCAATCCGTTTTACTATATTTAAATGCATATTTCATAAGCATGAATGTCTATTTGTTATCATGATTGCTTGCCATGATATATACCTATCATTACTTTAAATTTGTATTCATTCTCATATCTGTAGCTTCATATTACAGTTTCTCATATTTCTCTATAATACATATATTCCTATATTTTTATCATGCATGCATTTACTCATTCTTATATTCCTATATGCTGATCATTCGTGTACATGTACTCATTCCTGGTAACATCTTATATCTTGTTAACTTATATCTTCATGTACTTTATTATACTATCATATCTTATGACTTATACCTATACATTTCTATACTTGTACGTTTTACTTGTGCCTTATCGATTTGTTCTATCTCTCCATAGGAGTCTGGGAACCTAGCCTTCTTTAATACCCTTGGGTACCCTTCCGTATCCCGAACTATTTTATCTTTTTATCATTTCTTATTCGGATACACCGCGCGTATAAACGATCGCTTGGGCCAGGAGAAAGAATGAAGCGAGACTTCGGTACAATATATACCCGAAGGTACGATGCAATTACAAACGAGGAGGCGTACTTTGCCCACGTAATAAAGTGTCGAAACACTAGCGATCTTTGAAACAACGGTCATGTATCGTGCCAAAAGCGCGATCATATGTCACGTGCACGCCCACGTGATAGAAGCGGGCGCCTTTGGCAAGTGAAGCAGCGATCATATATGTCTTATCATTCAATATCGGTCTTAGAGCGATCATACAATTATACGATGTTCTCTGAGCTTATCATTTTATTCTTTTCTTCTATATTCTTTTACATATCAAATCTACTTATATTATTATTTCTTGTTCATATCTATCTCCTTTCTTACCATGTATCCCAATTATCTTTAACCAAGCAATTAGTACACTTGGTAAAACAATTCAATTTCTGTAAGCTAGGTCCTAACTTTTGGTCTGACTCTACCCCAGCCTCCTCAGGCATATGAATGGATTCTTGACTCAATGGGCTTTCCATGGAGTCAGAACACCGAAGCGGATTCGGACCAGAGGAGTTATATGACCTTAGAGTTGGAGGTCATACGTAGTCAAATCTGGCGGACGAGCCCCAGGCTGACCTGGACAGGCTCACTCTAACACCTTAGAATTGCCATCTAATATCACTCATCAGGCATATAAAATATATTCTTGACAATCGGGATTTCCATAGGTCGAACACGTGAATCGGAGTTCGGACCCGAGAGGGTTATGACGCCCAAGTTGCAGGTCATGTGTAGTCAAATCTGTGGGCGAGGCCCCGACCTGACCTTGACGATATCGACCTATCACCTCGGTTTGACATCTAATATCCTCCTCAGGAATGAATGTATTTTGACTCAATGGGCTTTCCATAGAGTCTAAGAACATAAATCGGAGTTCGAGCGGAAGTTATGGCTGCCAGAGTTTGAGGTCATACGTGGTCAAATCCTGAGCGGACGAGCTGACTGACCTGGACGAGCTCCTCCTTTGCTTGATGCAACATCTAATATCCTCATCGGGCATATAAATATATTCTTGGCTTAATGGGCTTTCCATAGAGTCAAGAACATGAATCGGGTTCGGACGGAAGGTGCATGACCTTCCGAGTTGGAAGTCGTCACGTAGTCAAATCCTGAACTGGCCGAGCTGACCTGACCTTGACGATATCGACCTATCACCTCGGTTTGACATCTAATATCCTCCTCAGGCATATGAATGTATTTTTGACTCAATGGGCTTTCCATAGAGTCTAAGAACACCAAATCGGGTTCGAGCGGAGGATTGCGACCGCCGAGTTGGAGGTCGTACGTGAGTCGAATCCCGACGGGCTTACAGTGGGCGGACGGGTGAGGCTCTTCAAAGACGGTGAGCTCTTTAGGAAGAAATTTGGAGCTCTTCGGGACCCGAGCTAAGGCTCTTCGAGACGAGACTGGAAGCTCTTGAGGAATGATTTGAAAGCTCTTCGGGACTGAGAGATGCAGCACCTCTGAGGGATGGGGTCTGGCCGAGCTCTCTTTGCATATCTTGACCTCTCTTGACTCCTAGCTACGTGAGGTGTGAGCTGTTGCATGAGGTTTGCTGACCTGGCCCGGACCTTTATATGGGCCACCTACCGGCGTTTGTGGTATTCGGAGTAAAGTATAACTTAGTCTCGAGGGTCGGGTGAAATTCAAAATTCTAACATCAAGTTCACTGATGTGGCTACAATTTCCCAGAAGGGCTTACTTCCAGATTCTCTTTGTTCTAACCCCCAAAACCTGTTCTAAGGTCAGTGTTGACCGGCGGCTGGGCGCCCGACCAAGATCTAGCTGGGGCTGACCTCAGTAAAGGATCATAACTTGGTCTGGAGGTCAAATCCAAGAAATTCAAAAGCTTAACATCAAGTTCATTGATGTGGCTACAATTTACTAGAAGGACTTACTGCCAAATTCCCTTTATTTCTGACCCAAAAATAAACATGTTCTAAGGTCAGTTACTGAGTATGATCAAAAATAGGGAAATTTCTTGGTTCCAGCTTGCAACTGGGCCTTTCCAAAGCACATAGGAGCCTTGGGAATCTTACTCAGCTCAAACTGACTTCCAAGTAGGATTGGGATTCCCGAGCCAGACCATACGAGATAGAGGGTTCTAAACCATGTATCTAAACTTTAGACTAAAAACTAGACTTCCATACTCCATAGTTTCCATACAAAACTATACTCAATTTCCATACCAATACTCATAGTTCCATAAAACCCAAGACATGTATCCATACTTTTCTACACAAAAACATAGTTCCATACCTGTGATCTTCTCTTTTCTTTTCCTTCTTTCTTCTTTTCTTTTCTCTTCTTAACCTTTAACTAACTGCTTCCTTTCTCTTCTCTTCTCTGCTTTATCCATTTTGCTCTCTCTTCTCCCTAAGGCCAAAGATGAGATATTTCTTTTTAGTCTTATCATATTTGATCTTATCCCTTTTTTTATTTCAATTTCGAGGAGAAGCTTGCCATAACTCGTGAACCATGTCTCTTCCACAATTTTCTTTCTTACATTACAATATCTTTCTTTTTTATTACCCTTTTTAGCCATAGCTGGGTTTATTCTCTGTTCAATTTATAAGGCTCCTACTTTGGCATATGAAGACTTATTATGTATGACCCTTGGGTCATGAATTGAGAACCAATTTATTAATTTCTTTTAAGCTATTTTATTAATTCCAAGTTCTTGCTTATTTTATTTTTATCTTTATTTTATTCAGGATAATTATACTTTACTTTTATTATACCACTAAAAACATATCCTAAAGCTGCTAGGGTATATTTAGAGATATTACATTTTAGAATTGGAAGAATGCATGTTTTCTTATAAAATCATAATTGCACTCCCTCACTTATTCGAAAGTATAATTCGAGCCTTTTGTTATTAAATACTTATTAATATCCTCACGTTAAGATTACAGATACCCGTTGATTAAATTAAATTACTAACAGTTTAATTTAATCAACATCTGATAATCACCTTGAGACCTTCCACTTAACTTATTTGATATGTCAGATTAAAAATCCACATGCAGGGTTTGACATAATCAAAACTTATAAGTATCCTCAAGGGGGTATCATTAATCCAATTAACAGGACGTGAATTCCGTTAATAATTAATATTCACTACACAATTAATGTTGTCACACTTGCAGCTACTATCGGTGTGCAAGCCACTCCACCAAATCGACCGTTACCTCCAAACTAGAAAATCTTGTGATGCGAAGCCGTATTGCTTGCTTCAATCTCGTATATAAAAAAAAAAAATTTCCTTTCTAAACTTGTGATTTTATAAAATTTCGACCTCTTGAATTTGTATATATAGGACATGTCCCAAAACACATACACAATTTACACTATATCAAACATGGCAACCAACGGCCTCCACACATTTTTCATAAACCACATTATGTACATACATATATTCCTTTATACAAGTTCAAGGTATTTCCATGCCAAAATTCTATTTATACACGGCGCCTCCTTTGATGTCGAGGGGACTCTGTGTGCTCAGTCTAGCATGCTGTGCACGGAAAATAGTTTTTTAAAGCAGAAAATAATGGAAATTCATGAGCTCGGTGAGTGTAATGCTTTTAGAAAATGTTTTTGTTTTTGGAGGAAAACATCTAAAAGCTGTAAAACTTCCGTTTACATGATATTTTCAGAAATATTTCTATCTTTCTTTACTTTGTTTTACTTTAAAGTTTAAGAGCTTTTATTGGCATATGAAAGTTTATAAAACCTTTCAAAATCCTCTTGCTTGCTTGCTTCATCTTAGCTTTAAAAAGGGTTTCACAAGGCTTTTCTCCCGAAGATCTTACTTTAGAAGTTGCTCAAAACTTTCATAAACCTTGCTTCCAAAGTTTCTTAGAGCTTTTTCAAAAACACGGGGCACAGGCTCCAACGGCATGCTGAAATAAAGCAGGGCTAGGCTCAGCAGTTTGCTTTTAGAAACAAACACGAGAACTGAAATTTCCCCGTGGTATGCCGATAGTTGATTACCCCAAAAGTTTGTATAAAACATGCATAAATCATCAACCAGCTGAAGGTCTTTCTAATGGTTATGCTGCCCAAGTGAACACGGGAGCACGAGCATCGGCGATGCGGGTGGAAGGACACAGGTCACATCACTAGGTGGAAGGGCCTTGGCTTGCGTCACCGCTACGGTAAATATGGTGGGTCCAGCCTGGGTCTCCATCACGTAATTTAGTTAAATGCCCAAACATATCTTGATCGTCATACAGTCTCGCCCCCAAATGTATGATCGTATTTACAAGTTTCTTGAAATGACGATAAAAATGCATGTATGAAATCACTGCACTTGGCCGCCTTGCGTGCGGGTCTCCGACGGATGCTTGCACTTAAAGACTAGGGTTTTGGTTGAGCTATTTTCAAAATAATAGACTTTGTTTGCTTAACACTCTTTGAAATATGTTTTATAAATTGAAAACTTTCATTGTACTTTAAAAGAGTTGAATGAATCAAAACCATTACTTGGCCTTTTCATATATGGTTTAAATCAAAGCATTTGCTTGCTTTGTTAAAACTCATTGCTTGCCCCTTTCAAACACTTAGTTTACAATCAAAAACCGTTTCCCAAATAAGTGCAAAGCAGTTCATAATAATACGCTAGTATTTGGAAAAATAGGTTTAAACGAGCTTCCCGCTCTTTGTTTAAACTTGAGCACAAATCCACTACTTTGCCTCCTTTGCTTTAAGCCTACATACTTTCGAAGCGAATCTGGCAGCGTATTAATCACTCGTATAGCGTATAAAGCTTGCTGTACTTCACCGCGCCAAGTCACTTTAAGGTCACCTGACATTCATATAAAGTCAAATTAACAATTTACCCTTGAGCACTAAAAACCCTAACAAAAAAACCGCTCATTTTTATTTTAACGCTTTTTAAGCAATGCTACATGGACTTTATTATAAAAATTATTCAAAGTCTTCAAAATTATGAAACTCTCCAGATCAGTCCTCTTTATATATCCAATGACATCTCTTTAAAATTTCAATGTAAAATTCCTTCTCTAGGCCCTCAACCACATAACACAAATTCAGGCATGTTGATTTCAAACTCACTGAATCACCTACTGTTATCCTTGATTTCCTGGGATCTGCTCCATAAATTGGAAATGTTTTTCTTCCTCATTTGAAGCTATGATTCTAAAGGTTTCTTCTCAATTGGAATCACCAGATTTGGATCACCAAAACTCGGGATTATTGTATTTCATCTAGATGACTCAATTTGGCAGAACAGAATCTGCACATAGCTCCACTTTAGAAAATTTTCTGGGAACTTTGACTTTACGATTTACATGCACTTCCTTCATTTAACTTATTCCCTAAATTATTTCTTTGAGGAATTTTTGAAATATTTCCCGATTTGGATGAGTGAAAAACTCATGTAGCCTTGGCTTCTGGTAATAAAAGCAGGCGTAATCAGTAAATTCTGGCAGCTCTGCCCCTTTCGATCCGTATTTGGGAGCCTTAGAGGCTACAATTTGCTCTTGGTTCCTCTATACATTTTGAAAATTTTCTATCTCTTATGATTCTTTCGAGGTGGAATCGATTCATTTGCATGATTATAGCAATCCTATAACCAAAAGCAAAAACGAGGTTTTTGCAATTTTGTGAATTTATTTAAAAACCCAGCGTTCTCCTTTTCTGACGATTTTTCCAGCCAAACGTAGGTCGTAAGCAGCTTATGTGGCTTGAATTGGTGATTTGGAGCATCATGGCTTACTGAGTAAATGCATAGATTATTCCCAAGGGCCACCAGACCTACAAAACCATATAAATAAGAGGATTTCATGTTGTATACTAATTAAAGAGTTTTACCCACACATAGATTCAACAAAAATCTAGGATTTGGGTGATCTCTTCAAAACCCTAGACAAAGGAACAATACTCCATGGAAAATTCATACTAAAGCCTAGACATCAAATCCTTAATTAAGAACAAACATCACCGCGTCTTCTTCTTACTTCCTTCTTCTTCTTTTCTTCCTCTTCCTTGCTCTTCTTTTCTCTCTTCTCCTCACCCAACGTAGGCCTAGCAAATTGAGAACCAAAAAATGGGTTTGACTGTCTCCTCTCCTTTTATAGTCTCCACTTTCCTAAATTGAAATTAAGTCCTCAAGCATTTCAAAAATTGCACATCAACTTATTTTTATTTGTATTGTGGCCCATATACTTTGATTATAATTTAACATTATCCTTTTCTTCAAATAATGATTGTCTGCGATACATTATGACGTTCAGGGTTTACTAAATTATCATTTCGCAATTTAAATCTCGAAATATTACAATGTGACACTTAGAGCTCACATGCGGCTACGATTGTTATGCTATGTCTGGCTACAAGGCGGGCGTTACAAATGCAGTTATCCAACTCACGAGATTATTGATCTATAAAGATTTCATTCTTTATGAATCAAAATAACTAACAATAAATGCACGTGTCACATTAATTTATCTAGGGATTAAGAGTAATAATATTAAAATATGAGGTATTAATTTATTTTGTATGTTAGTATAAAATAATTACCCCGAGTCAAATCAGTTCATTGCAGGTGTACTGGCACCAAAGAGTTTGGAACTATTAACTCACGTAGTGAAATGACGCAGTGAAGTGCTTGTCTTTACAAATCTTACCAATGATGTGTCGGTCAGTTTAAGCTATTAGTAAATAAATATATTCAGCGATAACCGATGATTTGATCTTACGTGCGTAAGCGGCTCTGTGCGAATCATCTATGTAAAATAAAGGCATCGTACATTATATTTAAAATAGAGACATAGCTACGTATAGATTCTGTTGAATGAAATAACAAATTTTATTAAAATAAAATAAACATCATAACAATAAAATGGTTTTGGTATATATAGCCCCTAACTACACCGCTCCTCCTTGTCCCTGTCAGACTTGAGTCACAGCATGGGGCGATCCATCCAGGAAATAAGCCAGAAATGGAATTCAATCCCAAGTGTCATTCAAAGGAGTCCAACATGCAGCTACTGTTTTGAAGATTTCCGTTGATGGCAGCACACGTTAGACCATTTTCCGATATAAAATCATCTAACCACTGGTCCTTCAAAATAGGTGCTTGCACCATTTAAAACACACGTTTTCTGAGAACCTGGTTGCAATATCAGGTAGTAGATGCCATACCCCTCCGCAAATTAGACATGTGGCTTGACAAATCTTAGTGGGAGTTAGGCCACCGCGCACATATTTTGCTTTAAGCACTTGACTCCATAGGCTATCCTGTTCTACTAACATTTTCCACCTCACCTTGGCCATAAAAGCGAGATTAATATTGTGAATATTCTTTAACCCCAAACCCCCTGCCAACTTTTGTTTGGAGACAGTGTCCCAGCTAACTAGATGAACTTTATTTTTTCTCTGTGCCCCCCCATAGAAACTTCCTAATTTTTTTGTTAATTTACAATGCAAGGGATTTGGGAAAAAAGGCTGACTGCGCTGCAAACATGGGTATGGAGGAGATGACCGTTTGGGCGAGCACGTGAAGACCTGCCAGAGACAAATACTTGGTTTTCCGAGTTTTGGACGTGAATAGTATTTTTAAAATAAAAATCCAGAATTTTTATAATTTGGTTTAAAATATGGCCATTGGTCTTGTGGTGGAGCAGAGTGTGATGGTAGTAGGTTGTGAACGGCGGCACTATGAGTTAAAGGATGGCGATCGCGGCCTTTCTTTATTGATTTAAAAATTCGATGGCTGGGCGTTGTGAATGGCGGAATTTATTGAATTAATCAGTAGGCGTTCTTGGCGAGCGGCCATTAAGCCTGGGATGGAATATTTCCTGCATTGCAATTCTTTAGTTTGCCGCATATTCTTATCTCGGTCTTTGTGTGTAACTTGCATATTTTGCACACTAGCATAGAGAAAAAAGTTGCCAAGTACAGAAAAAAGTGTTTCTAATCTTTCTAATATTTTAAAAGTAATTTTTTTTAATATTAAAATTTTAATAATAAAGAAAGAATGACAGAGAAAGAGGTTTGATCATGCAATAGCCAAGTACGTCAATTTTGTAAAGAAAGAATGACAGAGAATAGGTCCAAAAAATTGTATATTGCTTGATGGAAATACAATACTTTTTTTATAAGCCTGGTTCTGATGTTTGGGCAGCTTTGCTCAGTTCATGCCAGCTGCATGGTCCACTTTTTTCTATACTTGGCAACTTTTTTCTTTATGCTGGTGTGCAAAATATGCAAGTTACACACAAAGACCGAGACAAGAATATACGGCAAACTAAAGAATTGCAATGCAGGAAATATTCCATCCCAGGCTCAATGGCCGTCGTTGTGAACGACGGCGCTGGGATAGTTGATAGTAAGTCATTCGCGGCTGGCGTGGTAGAGTTTTTAAATTGAATGGCGGCGTTGTGAGCGGCGAGAAACTCTTTAAAGGCTTTCTTCAAAAGTAGTAGTTATGACGACGGCGTTTAACGAAATTTTATTCCCCATAATTAACGTCGCATTGGATTTGGGTGATCAGACGTATTTTTGACAGGTCACATAAAATTTGGATTTTTATTTTAAAGTCTTATTCGTAAAGAAACTCTAAACTCAATATTAACCTCCAATCTAACCTTGTCAAGAATGTGTTGGAATGTATTCCTGTTGACCCTACCATGGATAGATGAGACGCAGGCACCAAACCCAAATTAGATTTAGAGACAGGAATGCCAGAGATTTCTGGATAGGTGCTTCACCATTGTAAGTCCACATTTTTTGAAAAATACGGACTGGACTTTTTGAGCTCCTTTCACAATACAGGCCTGGCAAAAACATTAAGGCAGTCCATAACGACATGTAGCTGATTTCCTGGAAGCTTCTGCGACCAACACCGAATCACCAATGGCAAAAATATTAGGACAGCCAGGGGACCCAGTATTCGCGATCTTAATAGGCTTCCACCTGCCGAGTCCACCGATTGTTTGAGTTAGTGCCTAACAGCTACACAATGACACAAGCAGTGAGGGGGCTAATGATCTGGTCGATTCGTTATTGAGGGCAGTCAAAGTCGTTAACGCGTTCAGTCGTTTCCATTTCCATTCTAGTTTACTGACCAAGTTTGGATTGGTCAGTCAGGAGTAGACTGCGAGTTCTGTCTTGTTTAGATTATGGCGGCATGTTATTATATATGAAACTTTTGGGATATTGATTGTATGAAATATATATATATATATATATGCCTATATATATATATATATATATATATATATATATTTGCTCTCGTTTATAATCTTAAACTTTATTAATATAATTTATAGAATAATATGTATTATAGCATATGTCTCTTTTCTTTAAAGAAAATTAATTATTTTAAAATAAATATATTTATAAGCCCAAATAAATAATAAAATGTATGATTGTTTAAGAATAAAAAATAGGGGGTATATTATTTATATGGAATTACTCTAAAAATGCTAGAGATATAAAATTAAAATAAAAAACTTTTAAAATTTTTATGTCTAAAATAATCAGAGGTTTCGCGAGAACTTCAGATTGAGTTACAAGGTTAATTAAGAGCAGTGATGCATTTAATTATTCAGCATGAGATAGTTTGTAGAGTTTTTAAGTCAAGTCGTAGAATTAATTTCTTGAGTTAATAAATATAAGTTAATGTTTTCAGCAGTACTGGGAGGAAATGGCATGGCCTGCTGCTGCCATACCCTGGATGATGGCATGAAGCCAGTTCAAGGGTTCCCCATTCCACACTGGTGCGCCGTAGTGGTGTCTGTACACAATGCATAATATTCCGGACCCAAGATGAGGGAACCTACAGCATTAAAAATTAATCTTGGATAAAATCCAAGAAAGGCAGCATAGAAGCCTTTTCCATGTGTGCCTTAATAAGCATCCATCCTTTCTAGTATTCTTCCTACATGGAGTGCTTCAGCACCTCTTGATATATTATGATATTGTCCACAATCTGACGACCAGTAACAAAACTATTCTGGCACAGTCCAATCACACTATTCATAATGCATTTCAGTCTATTGGAGAGGACTTTGGTGATAATTTTGTTGGATACATTGCACAAAATAATAGGGCGAAAGTGAGAAGCATACTCCGGTATGTATTTCTTAGGAATTAAAACCAGAATCTTGTCATTTGTTGCTGTAGGAAGAGTCCCCGAATCTAGAAACTCTCGAACAAACTGACAAACAGAAGATCCAATAATCTCCCAAGAGTGTTGATAAAAAGTCAGCATGAAAACCATCCACACCTGTAGCTTTAGAAGGGGCCATATTAAATAATGCCCGCTTAATTTCCTCCCTTGAGAATGGTAGGGTTAACGAGACTGATAGTTGAAACGATAGTGTAGGGAACCCATTTGGTATATGGGGACAATGGGAACAATCCTCTGCCCGAAATAATTCCCGATAAAATGACTGTATCATATTCTGCAGCCGCTGTGGATCTGAGATCCATTCACCCATATCATTTTGTAAATTAAGGATCTTATTTCTGCTACTGCGGACCAGGGTGGAGGTATGATAAAATGTGGTGTTCCTGTCTCCTGTAGTAATCCATTCTTCCCGGGATTTTTGGAACCAGAGCAGCTCCTCTTGTTTAAGGATGAGATCCAGCTCTTGAAGGAGTTTGCGCTCAATTTTGAGGAGAAGCGTACCACCCATCTCCGCTGTGTGATTTTGGACTCCCTTTAAGCTAGCCCAAACCTTTCTCTTCTTACTATGAATATTACCAAAAACTGAATGGTTCCAGGTCTGAAGTTGTATTGACAGCTGGTAGATATTGTCTCATAGAGGGTTTTCCAGTTGCCAGTGCTTCCGAATGACTTCCTTAAACCCCGAGTGGGTTAACCAAGGAGCAAGGAACTTAAAATGGGTCTTCATCCGTGGTGTCATCTCTTGTCGTAAACGGACCAGCAGATGGCAATGATCGGAGTGAAGCTTGGGGAGCTTGACGACTGACACATCCGGGAATAACATCTGCCAATCAATATTACAGAGTGCTCGATTGAGCCGGGTACCCTTGAAAGTAGAATGATCTTTTGACAAAGTATAATTGGGTTTGTTTTGCCCTTAACATTAAGATGATGTATTTTGACAAGCATAAGGTTTCAAAAAGTTAATTTAGTTTTGTCTTTTGATAAACAATTGTAGATCCATGAAATCCTAGTTCCCCATTGCCTTGCCACTATCTTTTACAGTTTTATTTTTTTCTCGTAAATTCCACAATTGACATCCCCAATTATATCAGTAAAATTTTAATATTAAATATATAATATTTGAAATTATGACTAAATATTAATTTTTAATTGAAAAGATTATAAATTTATTTTATTTAAAGAAAGAATAACTATTATTTATTATAATGACTAAAGGGAATGTATTGGATTATGAATTAATGACTTAAAAGGGAATTGAAGTGTCCAGAGGGGTATTGGATTCACATTTTAAAAGCTACCATAAAGTGGCTGAGTATTGATAATGAGCTTTTAAGGCTTTAAAAAGTACATAAAAATTACGGTGGATTCAATTGCAACTTTTAAATCCTTTTGATGACTTTTTTATTAGATGTATAGCTACGCATCTTTCAAAATTCTCACTTTTTTGAAGATTTGAAATTCTTGATTAGTGAAGTCATCTATGGTAGCGTGAATGAGCAAAGCTAACGCCAACGATTAACTATATGGCGGTAAAATGATTCGAATTTATTTGTTTGTATATTATACAAAATTTGTATTCAAACATGCACTCATTAGATTTTTCCCATATGAGTCGAGGTTGTAACATCATAGGTATGAATTAGAAAATTTTATTATTCTTCCCTAATAAATAGTCTTTCTTTTCGCAGAGAATGTAAAGCTAAAAGTTAAGGATCTAGGGTTTGAAAATTATTTTTTGTAGGTAATGCTTTTATTGGGTGTACACCCAAAGTCCCACATCGGCTAGGAATAGGATTCACAATAGTGATATCAAAGGTAGGTTCAATTTTAGCAGGTGTGAGGTGGATCTCTTACGAACAAAATAGTGTGTGATGAGCTCACATATGGTGGTGTTCATTATAAAGGTGTGTCATTAAAAAGCAGTGAGACAAGAAAATCCTAGTTTGAGGGAAGCAGTGATACTTTGTTGATGGAAGGATTATTTGCATACCCAAAGTCCCACATTTATTATGAATAGGATTCCCAACATATTATAATAAATTTTTATATGATTTTTGACAAAATGGGTGATAAGTTAATATGGTAAAAAACATCACTTATCATTTCATATCATTATTACTTAGCGAAAATATTTGTCATATTATTTAATTTCATTTCTTGAAATTTAAAAAATAATGTAACTTATTGTTGTATTGAAAACTGCGTCCTTATGATCATATGTTAGATTCTTTTCTTATCAAAATATAAGTTAATTTGTTGGATCACCTGTTGAAAGACTTTTTTTTCTCACTTTTTATTTTGTTTTATTTTTTAAAAGGAAAAACAAAATAAAAACTAAATTTATAAGGAAAATCAAGTTGGAGAAAAATCAAGTTTAGGTTAAGAGGTAAGAGGTAAGGTTTCATATCAAGAAGGTACAATAAAAATTACGAGTGCCATTTAAATATAATATATCGGATTATACTAATCAAGTTCAATAAGCATGACAATTAACTAATTGATCAATGAATAATAAGCACTAAAATAATCAAGAAGTAGTCCAATGAAAGAGAAGAGTTAAGGTATACCTAAGCAATAAAGTTGATAAAAAAAAGAACAAAGTCCGTATGCAATAACATTTATAAATGATTTCTGGTTTGGTTTAAAAAGTAGGCGCGTAGGCCCACCCCCCAAGTCCGGTGTCGGACAGCACATCAATAAACAAGCCCAAGAAGATCGCCCGGCCCCCGACGCAGCCCAAGACGAGCCCAACATCCTCCCAAGGCCATCGATAACATGGAAGCCCAAAGAGTATATCCCATAAATCGACCGAATTCCACCAATAAGGGAAGTAAAATAATCTCTAATAACTACTTTCACTATCCCTTATTAATCCGACAACGATAGCGAATGAAATCCTCATCCAATAAGCAGAGTTCAGACACCATCCAATTAGGAAAGTCACCCAATTATAAATACTCCGTGTCACCCCATCTGAAAGGCACGCAGACGACAAACTTCATTCCTGCACCTCCATCGGAAAGACCCGACTTGCATCTAGAGGCACCCGGCAGGCCCCCGCCGATTTTTACTGTGAGAGCCCGACATCCAGAGCCAAGGATCAACTCAGCCACTCAAGCACGCTCCACTAGTTCCTGGAAAGATCACTGCTGGCCAAGCCAGGGGAACGATAGTCTTACATAAATAAAGCTGATCTCTATTAACTCCATATCAACTCGTAATACAAGTGCAAGGTGAGCCGCGCCTAATCCTCCAAGAATGCAAGACTAAAGAAGGCAACGAGATAGCCGACCCCGTGACACGCGAGACCGGAACTATACACGCATAACACAACGAGATGGAGGCAATTCCGCCTCACCAACCAACGCCTTTGATATGGGTATTAGAGCACCACTAGACAGAGCGTAACGCCCGCAGAGGTGCCAGTGACATACCTAAGAAGGCCACAATACCACCCTCAAAGAAGAACAGCCCACACCTCGCCCTCCTCCTCGAGAGGTAGAAATAGAGAATCCGAGGCGAGCCGGGGTACTAGCACGACTTACCCCCCCGAGAGAGGGCGCAATGAAGCAATACCCAGGGGAACATCGGAAATGATAAACTGACTCCTCATCGGGAATGGGAGGCGATCATGGGAGCGAGGTTGAGGCATCAAACGAGGAGCTCGGCCACATGAAGGAAGTTTGTAAGGGCCAAGCTCCGAGATTCTATATGGACACCACAGTGCGGCAAGCTGGTCTCGTTCCACCGGCCCAGGTAGTCTTCATTTACGCCACGTAGTTCGGGATCACGCATGAAATAAAAGCGTTCGATGGAACAAGGATCCGTTGACCGTCTTATCTTGCAAACCCAGGATGGGGCTGCGTGGATCATGAGACCTGTCACGTCACGAGAGCCTTCGCTATCACGCTAAAAGGACCGGCCTTGGCTTGGTTTTTAGCAGGCTCTACACCATGGTGGATCTCTTCATTTAGAGAGCTCTCCATCGCATTCGTCTCCCACTTCATTGGAGCCAGGGCATACAGGAAGTCGAGTTATCACTTGCTATCCATAAAGTAGAACCCACAAGAAAGCCTGATGTCTTATGTCCAGAGGTTCAACATCGAGTCATTAAAGGTAGATGTTTCGAACGAAGTACGTATCCCATGCATTCATCGCTAGAGTACAGAATGCAGTCGAAAAGAGCAATGTTTTCCGTCTGAAAAGTCCTCGACGAGCATAGATTTGAGAGGTGCTGCATAAAGCGAGAAAATGCGATTGCGGCAAAGAAGCCCTCATATCGAGAGGAAGCTCTTCAACCCCACAAGGAGAAAAGTAAGGGCCGACAAATAGCGGAAGGCGAAGCCACAGGAGACAAAGAGACGCCGAGAGAGATCCGAAGGGATAGAAACGGTCACGAGGCGAGGAATGTCGAGACCACACAGGACCACCTGACCCGAGCTACGACGGCCGGTATTCACCTCGGCGGAGTTCCACCCTCAGCATCCCACGGTATCACGGTCTTGCACGAGTACAACGCTGAAAATTTTACGAGATGGTCATCCCCGAATGAGGTGGGACCCCTGACGAAGAGATAACACCAGATAGTGTGAGTTCCATAGGGACCACGGGCATCGAATGGACGATTACATATAGCTCAGGAAGGAAATAGGATACTTGATTCAACGGGGGTATCTTCGCCGCTACATAGCCTTTGTTTATTTAAGAAGATAGATATGTGAGAACTTACAAGTCTGTCAGCATGCTCTTGATGGGACAATGTTCCTCCAGTGTGTATGTTAACACTAACCCCTTTTGGTCCTCCCTTCCTATTAATGGAATTCCGATGGGCGATGGTAACGGCTTCGGATGATGACCAGTACTGCATCCACTCCTGATATAGACGAGCGCATCCTGACCCTCGGAGGTTGCATCGATCCCGTCCTCCTTCTATACGGACAGAGGATTCATTTCCCTAATTAGAATAATAAATATTTTGTAACAAAACTGATAGAATTCCCCCTATATGGGTCCCTATCCCCCTGTCAAACATTAGCAATTTTAACACTTCGGTAAAATATCAACCAATCGCAACTCCACAACATGATTGTGACTTACACATATTTATCTCATTAAAACAATATTACAAAAATTTTAATACTTTTAAAAAATAAATTTTAATACCGCAAACACACTTACCTTGCGACGAGCGGTTGGTAAGTACGATTATTCGACACGTCTGGTCAAGCGATCGAGGCGGTTATTAGTGGTACATGCAATGAAATAAAAAATAATTTATATATATATTACCTTCTTCTTAAGTATGACACAATCGACATACAAATTTGAACCTATAAACTATATTTATATCATAAAAAAAATTTAAAAACCTTTTCTAACTTGGCATATCGATACATATAATAACAATTATAAACCTTACCCAAAATAGTATGTTTGTCATATTGATTTTTTTTTAAGTTAATATCACAATCAATACCGTAATCATTGACTGCGATATTAACTTAAAAGAAATTTCAATGTCGTAACCAATGATTACGACATGATTGAAATGTATGCTAACATCTAGACACATTAGTTTGAACATTATTTGATCAGGTAGCTAAGAAGAAAAAAAGTTGCACAACTAACTAGCTCTAACATAGAATTTGTCAGGCTCATTTTTAAAGTGTAGGTTGCATTCATGCAGCTGAAATATATGTTTAGATTCGACATGATTTGCATTTAATTTGATTTTTGATTTTTTTGTGCGATATTCATTGGTTAATAAAGCGATCAATTTCCTCGAGATAGATTCTTTCTGAGTTAGCTAAAAGAAAAAGAAATCGAAAACTCTTGGATCGAGACAGGAATCGGCTTTTGAAGAAGGTATTAATTCGACTCAATAGGTAATGAAGATGCCTCATAAGTCATAATCAGCTTTTAAGTCTTATTTTGTGTTTTTATGTGTCTAAAACTGAAATCTTTTAAGATAATGTGTAACATTGCATTTCTGAATTCTGATATGGATGAGTTAGAGACGGGAGTATCAAGAATTACCTCAAAGGCAAGCATTCTAAGTTTTTCCATGGAGATGCATTCTATGTATTATTTCACACATCCTCATTTTAGAAAATCTCAGGCCAAAGACTATATCGACACTTGGAGCCTAAAGGAGGCGAGTTTTAGACCGTTCATTGCAGCAATTTAAATCATATTCTTGATAGTATATACACAAAAAAGTTACCTCCAGGGAGAGCCAGCATATACACAAAAAGTTGACACTAAAGGGAAACAAGAGCATACAAGTGTTTCACCCAATAAACTAGGCAGCAGCTCATGGCAATTATAAACCTAACCAAGAGAAAAATCAGAAAAATCAACTTGCTTATATTTCCAAATTTGTTTGTAATCGATGTATAAAGACAAAAAAATTGAAAGAAATTGAGGATAGAAGTAGAAAATGGACACTTAAGGAGAGAGATATTTCATATGTTTCTTGGAGTTAAGCAAGCTCCACAGGATCATAGAATTTCTCTGACACTTAGTCGGACACAGTAAGCGAAGGAGGCAAAACACTAAACATGATATTCAAACAAAATCCCAAAAAATCATACAAGCAAAATTAGAAAAAATCTCAAACCACAAAATCGGATATTTGACCATGAGAGAAAGATAGGCGATGCTTACCTACGGGTGGCGCTAGTGATGGGGGAGGCAGCGGCGATCGGTGGTGAGTGGTGGGCGCTGGGGGCTGTCTTAGACGGCCCGGCGCAAAGGGGGGGAGACAGGGAGCAGCGGCATCGCGTCGGCGTGGAAGCGAGGAGGAAGCCGGATCCGCATCGGCGGGGAGGAAGCGACACCGGTGTACGCGGCGGGGGAAGAGAGAGCGGGAGCCAGCGACGGGAAGAAAGGAAATGGGAAGGGCGGCGGGGAGGGGGCGCGGCGCGTGGTGGCGGGGAGGGCTATCCGTTGAGCAATGGTGGGGAGAGGGCGGTCACGGGGTTCTACCGGCGAGGGGAGGGAAGGGGAGAAAGGGGAAAAAAGATAAAGGAGAGAAAGGAGAAAGAAAGAATGAGGGGAGGAAAAAAATGTCTCGGAGAAATAGAGACGGAAGGAGTTCCGTCTCTCTGTTAAGACCGAGAAGCGAAATCTTTGTCTCTATTTAGAGACGGAAAAAAAAATTATGTCTCTAAAATTAGAGATGGAATTTTTTTCGTCTCTATTTAGAGACGGAAAATAGTTTCCTTCTCTAAAATTAGAGACGAAAAAAATATTCCGTCTCTAATTTTAGAGACGGAATTTTTAAAGTCTCTAACTAGAGGCATTTACTTCCCGCATCTACATTAGATCTCTATTTCGAGTCCCGAATTTGGAAGAAACCTATCGCGCCACTTTTAGAGACGGAAATTAGAGATGGATTTTCCGTCTCTGTTTAGAGGCAGGAAACTATTTTTGGTCTCTAAAATTTAGAAGACGAAAAAATGTTAGTCTCTATTTAGAGACGGAAAAGTATTCGTCTCTATTTTAGAGTCTCAAAATTTGGAGGGGAACCTAGCGCCACTTTTAGAGACAGAAATTTAGGGACGGGAGTACCTCGTGTCTAAATAGAGGGACGGAAAATTTAAGTCTCCTAGAACTCCGTCTACCTTCTTCATTCTTGTAGTGGTGGCTAACAAAACAATCCATCGGGTCCTTGTCGACAATGGGAGCTCGGCCGACATCATCTTTACGTCGACTTTTGACAAGATGGGCATCGAAGGGAAATTTGGAACCGATCGACACCCGCTGCAAGGATTCTCACGGAGAAAAGTGCTACCTTTTGTGAATTGATACGGTTAGTGCTCACTTTGGGAGACCCCATGCCAAGCAACAACGACAATAAGATTTCTCATAGTAAGATGCCCTCTCGACATAACATGTTATTAGACGGGGCCTCTCGGCTATCATAAAGGCCATCCCTTACGCTTATCACATGGTGATCGAGTTCCCATACAAACGGAGTAGGAATGGTTCAAGGATGCCGGTGCGTGGCCGGGGGTGTTACTCGGCATCGATGAAGCAAGCGGTCGACGACATATCGTGGGCCGAACTCAACATGCGAGACGAGGTCAGCACTCGACCTCTAACCTCGGCCTAAGCCCTCGGAAAAGCTGGAGCATATACAGCTGGACAACCACCTTGAACACCTCGTTTACGTTGGTTCCAAGCTAGCGGAAGACCTCAGAAGCCTCCTTATCCGCTTCTTAAAACATAACAAAGATGTTTTCGCGTGGAAGCAGGAGGACATGGGAGGGATTGACCCCGCAATAATCACTCACAAACTAAGCGTCAGTCCATCCTTCAAACCAATTAAGCAAAAAAGAAGAAGTTTCGCCCCAGAAAGACAGCGATTAATGAGGAGGTCGGCAAGCTCCTCCAAGCAGGTGCAATTAGGGAAGTGGAATACCCTGAATGGTTGGCCAACGTCGTACTCATCAAAAAGCAAATGGAAAATGGCGACTGCGCCGATTTCAGCGGCGTCATGGCGTGCCCAGGCGGCTTCCACCGCACCGGATCGACCTCGTAGTAGGCGCCCGCGGCCGACCATGAACTCCTCGGCTTCATGGATGCTTTCTCCGACTCTGACAGTTAACATGGATCTCGGCGACCCGAGAAGACCTCGCCGTCCTTTGGGCAAAGGGACTTTGTGCTGTCGGGTAATGCCCTTTGGACTAAGCGCGGGAGCTACCTACGAGAGGTTGGTGAACAGGATGTTCAAAAACAAATAGGGACATCCATGGGAGGCATACATAGGCTTGACATGTTAGTAAAATCAGCTACGTAGGGCTCCATATAAAGCTCATGCGGCGAGGCATTCGGATCCACGAGAAAAAGTGTCTGACATAGAAGTTGAATCCAGCCAAATGCGCTTTCGGAGTCTCAGTCGAAAAATTCTTGGGTTTTATAGTTAACAACCGAGGAATAGAGGCAAACCCAGACAAGATAAAATCGTATTTCGACATCACGTTGCCATCAAACATAAAGAAGTCCAACGCCCTGGCGGAAGGATAGGCTGTGCTAAGCCATTTTGTGTCCAAGGCCAGCGATAAGTGTGAGCCGCTTCTTCGGATTAAAGCTTTCTAATGGGATGCACCTTTGCAAAGAAGCATTCACGGCGTTGAAAACTTATCACGAGCTCTCAGATTCACGGTAGAGTCCTGCGAGGGGAGGCTCCTTTACTGTACTGTGGTTTCAAATTTCTCAGCCCGGCACGAGTCTGGTTAGAAACGAGGCAGTCTGCGGCGGCCGGTCTGTGCCGGCCCGGGCTTTGAGAGGCGGAGAAGGTACCAGATGGAGAAATTAATCCTGGCATTGGTAACCACGGCAGAAAACTCAGCCACCCCAGCTTCGAGCTCACACCATGGAAATCTCAACAAAATATCCCGATGAAGCAAGATCTTGCACAAACCGAGACCTACAGAAGATTTGATGAAGTGGGCCATAGAAGTGAGAACAGTTCGACATCGGATACAAGCCCAGAAAACAACAATAAAGGGTAAATCTTGGCATGCTCATCATGGAATTCACCTCGGCCAGGCGCTGCAGAAGCTGCTCGACGCGTCAGACCTCCACATTTGGAGGGGTGTCCGTAGATGGGGCCCTTGATGCTAAAGGGGAGTAGTTTCGGTCTAAGTTTGACCTCTCCGAACGAAATAGATATTGAGTATGTGCTAAGATTTGGGTTCCAAGCCTCCAATAACGAGGCCGAGTATGAGGCCGTCATAGCTGGGCTTAACCTCGCCCATTCCATGGAAGTTAATCAACTAGAGGTATGTAGCGACTCCTAGCTGGTAGTAAAACAAATAGAAGACTCCTATGAAGACAGAGGCGAAAAAATGATCCTATACCTCAAGAAGGTGCGGGAATTACTTAAGAAGTTGGTGCAGAGTTCGGATCGGACATGTGCAGGAAGCGAAAGTTCGCGACGGATGCTAACAAAGGCGCGGTGACTTCCCAGAGACCTCGATAGGCGGCGCTGTTGAGGCACCTTTCCCGGGAGCCCTCCGTGGAGTCCCGACAATGAAGAGATCTCTCTTGTCATGTCAGGGGCGAAATTTGGATGGACCCTATTTGGGACTACTTAATGGAAGGACCTCTTGCTAAATGACCAGAAGGGAGGCATCTGAAAAACCTTGGAGTGAGTCTTCGGGGTTTACTATTCATCGAGGAACCCTTTATAGCGAGGTTTTCACACCATCCTCGAGTGCATTACAAGAAGAGCGCCCGACTACGTCTTGAGGAAGTACATGAGAAGGCGTATATAAAATCCTGCCGGGCTCGGGCATTGGCCGAAAAAGTCTTGAGCGGGGGCATTGGCCTGATACTCGGAGGCCTTGATAGAGCTAGTTAGAAAGTGAAAAGTTTGTCAGGAGCACGCTAAAATCTCGTCTCCCATCAGGAGCCCGCGACGTCGGAGTTACAAGCCTAGCCTTTTCGTGATGGGGGTTGGACATATTGGGACCCATTTGCCCATTAGAAGGGACGATCTGGAAATTGTCGTCATAGCGATGGATTATTTTACCAAATAGGCGAAGCCCAGGAGCCCTTGGCTACTATCCGCAAAACAAAGGTATCACGACCGTTTGGCATTCCACTTAGTATACGAGGTTTGAATTGTCGAGGCGGTGTGGACAATGGGAAACAATTCGACAATCCTAAGTTCAGGAATTTTTGTGCCGAGCTGAATCGGGAACACTACTTGTCCCGACTCATCCTGATCAATGGACAATCGAAGTCACCATTGGGAGACCCTTAAGCGGCATTGAAGACCAAGTTGGAAGATCTAAAAAGGCAAATGGGTAAGGAATACCTTCGAGGTGTTATGGGCATACAAAACTACATGAGTCGACAACTTCGGGGAGACCCCATTCGCTCCTAGCCTTTAGCAGGCGGTAGCCCACCATCGAATTGTGACGCCCCGAGCAGGGGTTCGTTGTGACAGATCAACTGCTTGGAATAATCGTGGATGTCGAGGTAACCAGAGCACCGCTCATGAAAATCGGGCAAAGTCTCCTTTGTGCGGGAGCTCACAGTGCGACACGTAATCCCGACAATTAACAATGACCACCGCAGGGTCCACATGAGGAAGTAAAATAATGGCCACTTGGGCTACATTAATACCCACAAAAATACACTAACTATATACCATGAATTTAAAGAGTTAGTAAGTCACTGCTTAATTCAAACATATATTAAGATTTACAATTTTAATACATGTTATACAAAAATCAATACTGCGCCACAACTTAGGCTTTCTTCTAAATGCGACCTCCCCAATGGCGTCGTCAGCTACATACACTCCGTACACGAAATAGTGATCCTCAGCGAGGGTGAGCAAAGCCCGAGTAGAATAATTTCCTACAGGTTGCACCACATCCTAAGTGCGCATGTCATGACAAACAATCACATTCGAGCAATTTCATGAACTTGCAACCGTATACCGAGTCATAACGACTCCCTCACATATGCCTAGTGAATCACGAGTAAAATAATCGGTTAAGCAAAAGCTTTTATTCTCGAAAACTCACTACCGAGATTCGGTAAATACATTGGACTACCCTCCGAGGCGAATTGCTGGATATTTCTCTGAAACAGTCATGGTCCTCATCCGAAGTGATATGTTGGACAACTCTCCAAGGCAATTCTTCAGAAAATCTTCCTTGAAATTCCTTTCACAAACATTTTTGTTTTGTTTTTCGATTTCGTAATAAATGCTTGGCTCACTTTTTAATATTCTAGGTTTGCCTCGAGTGCATATAAGATACGTATACTTAATTCAAAATAGTCATACTAATATATAAAAACATGTATATATATTAACATAATTAAATCACATAAATCATGTTATGCAAATTCACCATCAATAACACGAATTAGCTCACATGGGGTAACTAACGAAACCTGAAGCAATTCATTTTGAATCACTTAAACACGTAAAAATTAAGCGTACGAAAATCATGTCACTATTCATGAACAATGAGAACCCTCGGGTTAGCCTTTGTTCCACTGACCACTAAATTTGATATTTTCTCCACTTTCGGTTCAAGGTTTTGAGACCGAGATTTCACGGCTAAATCAAGCCTCGAGAATATCCCTACCCATAAACATGGCTCTTAGCCAAGAATATCCTGAAGTAGGAAAAGATCCCTCTGCTCTTGGAGTTTGAGGAACTCCACCAAATTGATGTCCATGCGTAGCCCTCATTTGCGTGCTTCGAAGCTTTGGCACTTTGCTCGGTCGAGGCCAGAAGCCCGGTTTAGTTGCCGATACAGAGAGAAGGTGCGAAACTATACAAAATCTCGAATCCCGACCCTTTGCATCTCTTGTTCCGACCATTTAGTTTTTGTGTTTGGAGAAAGAGGCACTATAGCATTTTGTCTTTATTCTCCATTAACAATTCAAAAATTCCTTCATGTCCCTTTTATCTTGATTTTACACTTTAAGACAATCTCTAATTCATTCATTTCATCTTTTCTCTACTCATGCAACATGCGTCATACTTTTATATGTAAGATGGACTTTGTCACATCAGTTAATGCTCTTTTCATTAATGCTTTACTAAGACCACACCCTGCCTCGGAAAATGTGAAATTTCACTATCTCAATTCGACGAAATTCGATGTGGTAGCTAGATTTCATTAAGACGCTCCAACTGAAGTCCGAAGCTTCACATCCGAGATCTAGAAAAATTCTTGGATTTTTACCAAATGACCATTTTACCCTTTTTCCGGTAAAATTGAATCTTGTTTTACAGAGATCGGATTAAAAATCCCTATGATAGAATTAAAAGTGTAGAACATAGCCAGAGGCTCTTGGCCTAAACCTAGACCTCCTAGATGAAAAGCGTGAGCAAGCGCCCCAAAACGCATGTAAGAGTTTACCAAAGGAAGAGATCTACAAGGTACTATGACCAAAGGTCAAACCCAGAGCTATAAGCCCTGACGCACCTAGTTTTAAAAGTTTCATTTTGTGGAGGAGAAAAGATCCTACATGGAAAGCTAGGACCCACCTGAGGCTGCCCTTATATTGTGTCACATCGGTCCCGACCCGGCAACTACGAACCTGCATCTAAGAAGGAAAATTCACCGCTTCGAACGCTTAAGCACTCAAACAATTCTATCAATAGACCTCGCATTGTAATCTTTAATAAAGTACCATCAATTTTCGTGATAATAATTGTAGGTTCATTGATTACTGGTTAATATCCTTATGAATCAAAAAGCAAGGCATATCGTAAAGAAAGAAAATTTCTACTTAAAACGCTGAGAAAATTACGCAAATTCATGCTTCACAAAAAAAAAAAGATTGTTCTTTATTTCAAATAAGATACAATTGATTCAGAAAAGTTACAATCAATAAAGGCTATCTCTAAGTATCCTAGGAGCGAACAAGATACAGCCCCTCAAAAAAAAAAAAAAAAATCTCAAGAGAGGAGTGAAGATAGCAAGAAGAAAAATGGAGAAGAGTGGTACTAAAAGTTTTTTTATACATCATTTCCCTCCAGATACATCTCAGCATGTAAAATTGGCCAACGGACATAACTAGGGAACAACATAACTCCCACAAGGGAGGAACTAAGGAAAAACACAACTCATACAGTAAGACCATCTAACCAAACGCGCCACATCTCCGTGCACTCTCCCGTAACACCAAACCTTGACACTTCATCAAGAGCGATTCCAATTACGCCTGGGAAAAGAAGAAGGTTCAAGCATGACACCATCACGTAGGAGCTCATTTAAGGAAGCCGGGGCGCCCGGGAAGTCGCACAATCCCTTCCAATTCTCCATAAAGCCGCATTAAAGCTACACACGCCTTTCAAGAGAAGTCAAACCTCGGCCGGGGAGGAAGCACGTAGCTAGTTCAAATTTCAAAGAAGGCCTCAGCCGCCAAGAGCCTAGTAGTTCGCCTTGTAGAGATTACCAGCCAGAAGGCCCTCGCGCCAGGAGCCCAACATTGGCTCGGGCCACAGAGCTTAACAACTCAGAAGGCCTCGCCTAAGAGCCTGCAAGCTCGCTCTGCGAGCGTGAACCGCTCAAACAGTCATGTAGCCACAAAGCTCAAAGAGCTTAAGCCAAGAGCTCAATCGCTTTAAAAGGCCATAGAGCTATCGTGAAAGGCCGGCCAGTGACAGCCCAAGAGCCCAGCTTTAGTTTAAAAGCTTAATGTACCAGAAGGCTCAACGCCCAAGAGCCCGCAGAAATTTCGCCTTGCGCAGCTAACAGCCAAGAAGGCCTCGCTGGCGCCAGAACCCAACAGCCAATTCAACAGCCAGCGAGCTACGGCCGTGAGTCAGAGCCCAGAGCTCAGCTTTGCAGCTTAACAGCTCAAGAAGGCCTCAGCCTCCCAGATTCGGGTGAGGCTCACTTTATGCAGTTTAACACTAAAGGCCTCGCCGCCTGGTGAGCCCAAAGAAATTAATTTGTAGAAATGATCCATTTAAATAAAAGGCCATATAGCACACTGAGCTACCTTAACTTCGTATATTTCACGAGTTTCTAATAAATTTCATCAAGACTAACCACTCAATCTAAGGCCTTGTAACTAGAGCTGTCGCTTGCATGAGCAAAAGACATGAAGGAACACAATTGTGTAAGCGCAGATAGAAAATTGGGTATTCATTAAGTATCAAATCCAAGAACAGTGTTACATATATACCGGGTTCAAAGCCCAAGGTCGACAAAATAAAAGCGTAATTCAGGCCATGAGGCTCAAACGCAAGCGCGGCAGAAAGCAAAGGTAAAGAAGGGGAGCAGCCTCACCGGGGCGGCCGGCCTCCAGTATTCCACGGTAAAAGGAATCTTCCGCTCCTCGCCACACATTTCAAAATTAAGGTTCAAGCCCGGGTAGGCATTAGCAACCCTCCTTTGGAAAGCAAGCCATCCAGAAGCCCACCGAAAGGTGCCTTGTCCCTCAACCGCACGCCCGTCCCCAAACACCATTAGGAGCTTCCGCCCTGTAGTCCCCGCAACGCATGGCACTCATCGGTCAAGCTGCCCAATAGAGCTCTCGCCTCTTGAAGCTTCGCATGGCTCACTAGCAAAGATCGCTTATTACGCACCATCTCCAAGCATGAAATGCCTGCAGCCTCTTCCCGATCACTCCGCAGCTCATTCCTCAAGAGTCATAAATTCATCCCGACTACCCGCAACTCACTCCGGGCACTCAAGAGCCTATCCCCGACCTCCGGTCGCCTGCAACTCTTAAGCCTTCTTCACCCCAAGATGCACTCACACCATCGAAGTATGCCTCAGGTCGGACTTGAGCTTCACGGCTTCCTCCGTCATATTTTGCATCCAAGCTCGCAGTTTAGCCCACTCAGAGGTAAGAGAATCCACTTTAGCTTAGAGTTCGGCGACTTTGGCGCGACTGCCTCAAACCTGCCTCTTTTGGCCAAACTCTTCAGATGGGTAGTCGCTTGCCAATACACAACATAGAGTCAATGCACAACTCAAAACCAAGATAAAGACAGACAAATAAAGACACGGGAACTTATGGAGGCGACCCCCTAGAGTGATAGAGTCAAAGCCTCCTCAACAGGCAGGGCATCCGACCTCTTGACATCAAAATCCCTAAGGATGGATGAGATCGCGCCAACGTCAAGCTCCGCATTGGAGAGTAAGGAATCCTCATATCCATAAGCTTCGAGGCGCTCCCTCCCCAAGTCTTCCGCTATCGAAGGAGGAGGCTCAGCGCTCTACGCAGGAGGACTCCAAACTGAGATAGGCATAACCTCCACGTAGGCTCAAGAGTCTCTCCTAAGGAATCTTTGGCTTTGGTGAAGAAAGGCAAGAGCTAGGCCGCGAACTGGCGCCTTGGCACTTCGGTCTGAGATATAATGCTTTCTGCTCCCAAGACTGACAGCCAAGGTGAGGGTGATGAAGAAGACGTCCCCAACCTCGGGCCTTTACCCCAGGCCGAATGGCTCTTCTCTCAAGGAGTCCTCCGAGACTTCGTTTTTCACACCCGAGGCCTCCTAGACAACGGTCCACCCGAGCTTGAAGCCTCCCTTTAGTAGGGCTTGACAACAAAGAGGACTTCGTGGGAGAACTTCATAATGCATGGAGGTGAAGGCCTTAAAGTAGAAGGTCAGGGAAGACTTCGAACGACCCTAATGTCCGACCTGATGAGCTTGGGAGTAAGCACGCGAAAGAATAATTCTGGCCAACTTCCACGCCCCCGCCTTCGTGGCTAAGATCGTGACCTAATACCTAAAGAGCCGCATGTACCAATGCAAAGTTAGGATACCCTATAATCTGTGGAAGACTATTCAAACTAAAACAAAGCAAAGCTCACGTGAGATTCTGGAGGGTCTAGACAAATGAAACACCCGCTGTCTTCCTCGGGCTCGGGCGGGACTACACTCTGGGCCGCCACTAACAAAAGTAGCGTTCCTTCCAATACTTGTGGGAAAACAGGAGATCCGAGATGACCAGTGGAGCGTTGGAACGCTTAGACAAATAAGAAAGCCCCCGCCAGCCTTCCTTCACTCGAAGAGGTCTGTGGAGTGAGCTACCGGGAACACCCAAGCCCTTATCCCTAAAGACAACTAACACCCCAAACTTAATATCCTAAGTCGGGCGAAAGCCGAGAAAGGCGCAGACGCTGAAATGTCGCAAACCTTTTTATAAAGGGATGCACAGGAAAACGGAGGCCTTTCTCAAAGGCCACCTCGAAAAAGCACACCATCTTGGGCACTAGAACGACATAGGAGATCAATACGTCAGGAGACCAAACCTGAACACCAAACGGGGCTTGGCATCGCTCTTAGGCGAAGACTTCCCAATAAAGGCTCAACTCCTCGTTAGGACCCACCGCTAAGGCGCGCATACGACTCATATATTCAGACTCCACAAGGTATTTAATCTCATCAATTTTATCCTTGCCTTTAATATAAGAGGTCCCTGGGTGATCTCAAAGAAACAAAACCAGTGCTAAGCTGATGCTGATCTCACTAATCTGTCTCCATTCGAACCAGACTGCAGAGGAGTCACCCCTATACACAAAGCAAGAGGAACGACTGGACCCATGGGAATACACGGTCGGACAAAAAAAAAAAAAAGTGGTTGTGGGATGACATAACAAAAACCTAACCAAGCTAGCCCTAACGCCTCGCAATACCTCTCAAAAAGACAAAGAAGGAGAAAGACGCACCGGTCCTAGGAACAAAACGAAAGGGATGACCCTAAGCAGGGTATTACAAAACACCAAAAGAAGTTATGAATAATGATCAGACAAGTTTCAAGAAAAAAGAAGCCTGAACTCGCAGAGAAGGAAAAAGCTTCAATATCGTGTGGAACACAATACGTATCGAGGATGTTCAAAAGAAACAGAAGAACTTATGAGGAAATAAGCGTGGAAAAATCGAAAGTCATCATTACTACTGTGACACTCATGATGGCGACAAAGCCCCAACCAAACTAGCCCCGAAAGCAAACCACGTGGGAAGTCTGCACCATCCAAGAATGATACGTACCCCTTGCCCACACTCGATGTAACCAAGGGCTGGGGGGCAATTGATTAGGTTTAAAAAGTAGGCGTGCAGGCCCACCCCTCAAGTCCGAGAAGCGGGATGAAAAGAAGACTAATAAGCAGGCCCAATAAGACGGCCCGGCCCCTGACGCAAGCCTAAGACGGGAGCCTAATTCATCCCTCCCAAGGGCCGATAACACGAAAAGCCCAAAGAGCCCATATCCTATAAATCGAATCGAATCTCCACCAATAAGGGAAGTAGAATAATTCTCAATAACTGCTTTCTAATTATCCCTTATTAATATGACAACGATAAGGAAACAAAATCCCACATCCAATAAGAGAGAGTCTGTATCACCATCCAATTAGGAAAGTCACCCACTATAAATACCAGGCCACCCCATCGATGAAAGGCAATTTCGACTTACACACAAACTTCATTCCTAAGTAGCTTGATATCCCTTCCACCTAAATGCAAAATAACTGGATTTAGTAAATGGAGAGTGCAACGGGCGAGCCCCGCTGATCCTTTTTTTGTTTTTGGCAGTATGAGCCCGACATCTGTGTAGTCAAGTGGATCGACCAGCAATTCAAGACGCTTCAGCCCCGGGGCCCTGCTTGAAAAGCATCACCGGTTTCAATTGAATTACTAGATAAATTTTTACATAATCAATCCACATTTATCATGCACATAATAAATATTTATTAAAGAAAGTCATGGATGTCAGTCTCGTTTTGGAAAGCATGTTTATTTGTTCATAAGTTGTGACGCCTAAACTCGGGGTGTCCCCCGTTGACTACCCGCCAACCCGCCGAAATTTACATGTTCTACCGCCATGAGGCACGATATTACGTAAAAAATGACCACTGGCTTCTACGCACATCCATCATAAAATGTATATTTTATACAAAAATGATTTGTTTACAATTGTATTTATTACAATTCACACAAAACTGGGTCTCTTGCCCGTAATTCCATAAAATACAAGATAAGGCCATCTTGGCCAAGCTTTTCGCCTCTAAGGTCCCGGATGTGTCCCATCCCCAAGTACGCCTTCTGCACCAAAATATATTCCCATCGATCAAGAGCAATGCCCAATAGTGGAATTTCCTTACTACATTCCTCACCTAAGTGCAATGCAATGGCACAACAACATTCAACACATGCTAATATATCACCTGGCGTATTATATTAACAAATTAATTCGCATACAACATGTTATTCAATTTATGGCAACATAAGATTAACTCTCCCGGGCTAAGGCACAATCCGCAAACACTTGAACCAGCCGCCAACATCACGGCCAAACATGTTATTTTCTCATGGCAATAACACAACACCACATAAATCAAGCAAACAGTTCGTGGACCATCCAAAACCACTCTAGAGATTTTTCAATGGCCCAAATCTTCGAATCAAACCACGGCCATCCGTGCCTTAACAAACCCCATCCATTATATAACCCTGAACAAAAAGTGCCAAGTAGGAGAAAAACCCCTACCTTCCGGAGTTTGTCTAAACTCCCCAAAACCGGTACCCACGCAGTAGCGTCCTTGCCATATGGGGAGCAATCTGCCTTGCCTCTAAGCCGACGGTCCGACGCCGAATTTTAGAGATAAGGTAGAGCTTCTTTCTCTAAAATCCCACACTTTCCCTCTTCTCTCTTCCGGCGTTTTGCTCTCTCTCTTTCCCCCCTCTTCCTCTCCCAATCCATTTGGTCAAGACGCATGCTATAAAGCTCATCTCAATGCCATGTCAAATTTACCGGCTGGCACATTACACTCATCCTCTTTATCCAACCACTTGAGATTTCCCCAATTTATCGCCGCCATTGTCACAAGCCAGGCCCTGACTTGGACTCAAGTTTGATCAAGATCAGATTCGGACACGTGGCGCCCGCCTCCTGCAAAACGCGCTATGTCATGCATCCCTCCGGCCTCGAAAACGTGAAATTCGATCACTCGAAATTCGACGAAATTCGACGTGGTAGCTAGATTTCGCGAGACGATTCCAACGGTGAAGTCCATTTTGTCATCCGAGATCTATAAAAATTCCGGATTTTCAACCGAAATTACAATTTTATCCTTCCTTAGGAAATCTGGATTTTCCGGGGTCTCACATAAGTTAGTTCTACGTGATTCAATTTTATTGAAATTATAGAACTAATTGTGTTATTTGAAGTCCATAAAATCATAGCCTTAGAAAAAAAAAAATTGAAGTCAATTGAAAAGAAAAGAAATTTATTGGATGAAAAAGTGGCATTCATGAATTCTAGAAATTCGAAAATTTGAAATTTTGGTAAGAGGACAAATAAAATTAGAAGTTAAATCTGAGAAAATTAGAAATTCCAAATTAAAATCGGAGAAACCAAAATTTGGAATTTAAATTGAGATTCATTAGATTGATAATTTTATGAAATTTGTATTTAAATAAAAAATTTTGAAAACTAGATATTCAATTAAAATTTGACAATTGGGAATTGGAAATAAAATTCTTAAGAAATTAGAATTTTGAGATTGGAAATTTGATTCGAGAATTTGAAATTTGATTATGAATTTGAAAATTGGAATTAATGAGGAATGTTAGATTATTGAAGTTTGGAATTAAGAATTCGAAAAAAATACTTTAATTAGGTTAAAATTAGAGTTTGAATTTTAATTGAAGTTTAGAAAATTGGAATTTGAATTGGAATTTTGGAAATAACAAAAAGAAATTAGTTAGGTATTTTAGCAAATTGAGATTTAAATTATTCAGAAAATAGTAATTTCTTGAATTACAAGAAATTGGAAATTTGGAGATGATTTTTTGTCACTTTCTACTCAAAACTAAATCAAAAAATTTCATTAATATTGAATAAGTTTTTTTAAACAGATACTTACTATATTATAATAAAGTGTTTAATTGTCAAAAAAGTTTTTTTTAAAACAATTACTATTGAATAAGTTGTAAAAGTTTATTCATATTTTATAATTTATAATTAATCATGTGTAAGGGAATACTCTCATACTTTACTGATTTTGAAATTAATAATCTTATTTTAAGAAAATAATTTATTCAATATTTTTTATCATTATTATATTGTTTTTATATAATTAGTGCATTAAAATAAATTTAATTTCAATACATAAATATATTTCAATTATAATAATTGATAATTTAAAAAATATAGAAATAATTATCAATATTTTAAATATACTTATTATTATTTGAAATAAATAATAGTTTTTAAATAACCACTTTGATTTATTTTTAATAATATTTTATATTTATATTAAAATTAAAGAACATAATATTTTATATGTCTTAATTATTTAAAATATTAAATCATGTGTTCCTTTGTTTTTATTTTATTTTTTATAAGTAATAAAGAAAAAAAATTTTAAATATGGAAGGATAATGTCTGTCAACTTAAATTATTAACATATATGGGTTTTTAGCTCTCCAATCTCTATACCTAAAACAATTCTCATATTTTAAAAAATATTTTTAGCATTTAAAATATATTTTTTAACTTAAAATCTATGAGCTTTAAGTTGAATGAAATTCTTTAAGGCCGAAATTGGGAAATAAAATACATAATAGACCTTATAAATTAATAAACCTGAGTCAAAATTCAATAAGAAAATATAAAATCAAATATTAAAAATAATAGAACTACGTCTTGGAAACTTCAATAGAAAAACAATTCACAACATGTTATAGATGTGGTACGAAGACATCATTCAAAAAAGATTGTCATTTTGAAAAAAATCAATTCCTTAAAATTAAGCGACAAACTAAAAATTTAATAATTAATTTAATGATTAATAAACAAGAAGAAAGCACTAATGCATGTTTCAAAAAAAAAGATAGTAGTAATTCAAAAGAAGATTAATAATTCAAGAATCATCAAGTGAAGAATCAGGCATCAAAGGCTCAAAAGAAGAATGTGATGATAGTTCCACATGTTCTTATGAAACTATCAATTTAATCATGAGAAAATCAAATCCACAGCATTTCACTCAAAAAATATACATTCATATTTTATTTATAAATATGGTATATGCTGAATTTTGGTGTACTAAGTTTAAACATTTGAATATGTTATAACTGTAATGACACAATAAAGAAATACGAATTACAGAAAAAACACCCATATTTGATGGAAACCCTTACGGAAAACCGCGGAAGGGAGAAAGTTTCATGCAATTTGCGGAATATGAGAGGAATTACAAGCGCGGCAATTGGGAATAAACCCTAATATGTTTATAAACGAAATACCCTGGGGAAACAGAAGTCCATACTCTCTTCGCTACCACAACATATCCCTAATTTTTTTCTCAACATTTTTTTTTCACAAAAGTCGCACTTCGGGTCGGACATAAGCCCAAAACCAAATTTAGGTCACAAACAACACCTAATTTAACACATTCCCATCATAAGTAGAAAACACCGTTGAACTCCATATCATAAAAACAAGATCAAAACCATAATTCTCTTCTACAAGCCCCCAAAGGGCAAAACTCAAAGAACCAAGTCCCACAAAGTTTGAACAATGCATAAACTTGGCTATAAATAGTGACTTAATCTCATCATATTCCAGAGGGATTGTCTTAGGTTCGACTTTTATTCACACAACAATGTCACCACGAGCAAGCAATAATCTCACGCACAAAAATGATACCTCGCATGATATGTCACTTCTCAAGGAAACATCCTGACTAGTAGAAACATAGTTAACTCCTGCTATCATAAAACAATAATTGATCAACCCATCACTTAGCTCCTACAATCCCTTCAACCAAAGAGCCTCTTTACAACCTTATTTAATTGCCATGTAATTTACTTCAGAAGATGTGCCACTGTCAATTCAAGAGAATAATTAGTAGAAAGCACAACCTTCAATGCAACACAGATCCTAAGGGAACCTCTATTAGATCTCCATCATGGTCAGAATCAACATACTACAACTCCATCTCTATCTAACAACCGCAAACAAACACTACAAGATCCAGCAAGTATGGCACGATCCATTGAACTACTTTCCAATGCATTTCTTACTGTGTTTTTCCATGTACCGCCGCATCGTATAGGCCAAACGACGCTTAACACACCATGGCATACATCAAAGAACCCATAGCACTAGAATATGGTACTTCGTGATAGTTAACCTCCTCAACTGATCATGGACATAGGGCAAGAAAAGGTCCCAAATGAGCTGCTGAAGAAAATTGTTTTGCATTTTGCATGTTGAACTCGCTAAGACCTTTCTAAATATATCCTTTCGACTAAGGATAATCCATCACCACTATCCTCATAATCTCCATCCCAAGTATCTTCTTAGCTGCTCCCAGATCTTTCATCTCAAACTAATTATTAAGTCGCGCTTTTATCGTTCTTATCTATTCTTCACTCTCGGCTACTATTAGGATATCATCATATAGATATATAAGAAAAGTGACTGGCCATTGCATCATTTAAAGGCAGACAACTATCAAAGTACTTTCAAAATCATGGAGAGATCATGAATGAGTCAACTCTCTTATACCATTGTTCAGAGACTGCTTCAACCATAAAGAGATCTCTCAAGAGGCAAAACATAGTCCTCCATCAAGTCGAAACCCTTTGGTTGTTGCATGATGTCCTCCCTGCTTCCCTATGTAAAAATGCGCCTCACATCCAACCGCTCAAGCTCATAATCATGAAAGCCACAATCCCCAACCAAAGCTCGAATTTATTGTGGCCACCACACCAGAATACATCCGCAAGGTCAACACCTAGAATCCACCTGAACCTTTAGAACCCTGGTCTGTTTAGTACCTGCATTCTCAACTCCATCAGACTCTTCTCTTCTTGAACACCCATTTGCACCGACGGGCTTTCCTTTAGTAGTTCACCATGTCCCATGTCCTGCTTTATGAAGGACCTCCATCTCTTCGGGGCTTAGGCAATCATCCTCTTACCCTTAATCACTACAACTTACTACCTTCATCATGGATGACTCTTACTAGACTCACATTTATCCGCGCACTAAGGTATCACGCCTCGCCCCACCCGCAAAGAGAGGGGCGCAAGATAGGACCAAGACTCTTAACCTCGCTCGGACATTGGTGGCCCATTTGCTATATAAAACCATAAGGAAATAAAAATTTTAATACTACCATCGTAGTGGTGTTTAAACTATCAGTGTAATATATTCCTGTCTCTGCTTATCTGTACATAAACAAATTTCCACTATTACAAGTACTTTTACATTTACATTCCAAAACAAAAAAAAAAAAAAATCCAAAACCTACATCAGGTGGATTCCTATTGTTGTGTTGTTGGTCATATAAGAATGCTCGGATGTCCTCTTCTTCTGACTCACACGTATGAAACATCCATGCTAAGCTTATAGCCAGTGTCAGATAAATATATACACCACTGAAGTAGTCCATAATTACAGGATACATATAACAACATAATGCATATGTCGTAGTTTTCGTATGACGATTTCATAATAGAGTTTTATATAACATAATTCTTATAACGAATTTCCTCATATCTCCGTAGAGTTTTATAGATTCAGATGCATCGTACCAGAGGCACAATACAACAAAGCAACTGACATTTGATGCTTCATTGTTCATGATTCATATTTTATCATATAAATGCTTACCTATATAGACCGGAAATATCAATGAGAGGGAATATAGCACAATAAGTGACATAGCTGATAAGTGCTCGAAGGTACGATGCAGTACTAAACAAGGTGTGAGAGAAGTATGATATGTGCCGCCAGCATAACGAGGAAGTGTCGTAGCACTGCAAAGTCTTAGGAAGCATTGATCGAGAGGCGTTAATGCGCCCACATAGCAATGTATATATTTGCCGCATGCTTGAGTGTCGTAGCGCACTGGTAGAGTCTTTCTGCCCATTTGAGCGGAGGTCTTTGTTATTCGTTATTCGATCTTAGCTAGGCGTCTGATTATATGTAATGCTTGGCACATTATATTATTCTTAATCACACATTCGCAATTAAGAGCGACGATGTTTTTCCTGATAATGAGATCGTAGGCGACGGAGTCTGGAAGCATTTTCATATAACTTTTATACATATAGGGACCCTTTCATTCGGAATTAACGGAAGAACAAAGCGACGAGGTTTGAGAGAGTAGGTACTCGGACCTTAAATAGCAGAGTGCGGTACTCGACTTTCAATCTTAGATACTCAACATCCTCTAGGCTAAAATCAACATTAAGTCTAGATACTCAACTTTGTATCGTGTCGACATCCTCTGAATGAAAATGGTTTTTTGAAGTATCGGTCTTTCTATTTCGTCTTGGTACCGATATCTCGAGGACGAAGCGCTTTGAGTACCGGTGCTCGACTTCGATACTAGTACTCAATATCAGCGCTGCCTGGCAGCCTTGAGGTGCTGGTACTCGACTTTACTTCAGTACTCACTTGCACGATTCTTCTGGGGTGCACCTCTTCAGGTAATTCAGAGCCAAACCTAAAACCAACCAAAAATCATTTATATATCTGAGAGATAGGGTTCTTCTTGAACATTGCAAAGAGAGAGTTAGGAGGTTTCCTAACCCAGCAATCCATACTTTCCAAACAAAATTTCATACCAAAGTTCCATACTTTCCATACTAACAAATATTAGAGTTCTAGCAAAGAGTTCGAACACAGTTTCTTCTCTTCTTCTTTTCCTTCTCTTTACTTGAATGGAAACCCAAAAATGGCTTCTTCTTTTCTCCTCAACCGTAACCCTAGCTCTCCCCAAATCACAATGAGAAAATATCTTCTCATAAGACCACGTTTGGTCTTATCCTCATTTGAGTCAAATGTCCATTTTTGCAATTTGGTCCTTCCTTTTCATTCTATTTGAAAATCAACTTGTCATATTTCCACTTTAACATATAATCTTTTCATCTTATGTCACTTGGGTCCTTAATTGGAAAATTACCAATTTACCCTTAGTCTTCAATTTTCCGAAAAATGAAAATTTTACTTACATTATACCCTAAACATGTAATAAACTACTAGGGTCTAATTCAGGGTGTTACATAAGGCATATGTAACCAGATCAGCTTCACCATATTTCTATGGTGGCTTAATAGTCCTCCCCTCTCTATCTCTAGCAATAGAATACTGTTGCATTGGAACTGAAGCTGTAGGAACACTCTACTCATCTGAATTAGGAACCAAACCCGTCTCAAAATTCACTTGTTTATCAACTCTCTACATGGTCTCAACACTAGACTCTATAGGAGCTAAGACCTGAATCATGGAAGTCTCATCAAAAATCACATCTCTGCTAATAACCAATTTCTAGATTTCCGAACACCACAATTTATAGCCTTCCATGCCAAATTTATAACCAAGAACTATACACTTCATTGATCTAGGTTATAACTTCCCATTATCAACATGGGCATATGCATGGCATCCAAAAATTTTCAAATCTGAATAAGTAGTAGAACTACTAGACCATACCTCTTGAAAAGTCTTCTCTATAGCAACTGAGGAAGAACAATTGATTAAATAACATGTAGTGGACGCGACTTCTACCCAAAAAGACTTTGGAAACTCAGCACTAGAGAGCATACATCTGACCTTCTCCATCAAGTCTTATTAAATACCATTCCGTACACCATTATGTTGTGGAGTATGATGAACTGTACGATGTCTAACAATTCCCTTGTTCTTGCAAACAGTGTTAAACTCATCAGAACAAAACCATAACCCATTATCAGTGCGAAGACACTTCACCTGCCTCCCTGTTTGCTTCTTAATCATTGTCTTCCAATCCTTGAATGTTGAAAACACATCACTTTTCTGTTTTAGGGAAGGAAATACCCATACCCCTTGTGAAATCATCGATGATTTTCAACATATAAGTAGTACCTCACATAGAAGAGACTTTTGTAGGTCCCCAAAGGTCTAAAAGTAGATAGTCAAGCGGCCCCTTTGACTTATGAATTCTTGAAAAGAATCTAACTCGCTTTTGTTTCCCAAAAATGCAGTGCTCACAAAACTATAACTTACTTGTTTTCTGCCCATCTAAAAGTTCTCTTCTACTCAACTCTGCCATACCGTTTTCACTCGTGTGACGAGAGCGTGTGTGCAGGCTTTATAATATCATCCTCGACAATAAAGGAGGGTCCAACCAACACGTCTCACAGCAATAGTGAAACCTTGCAAAACATATAACATGGCTGTCTTTTGATGAACCTTCATCACAACTAAGGCTCCTTTACTAATCTTTAGAACTCCATCTTCACTAATGTACTTGTACCCTTTTGCGTCAAGAGTACTTGGGGATATCAAATTCCTTTTCAAATCAAGAACATGTCTAATGTCACCAAGAATATGAACTACTCCATCAAACATCTTAATGTGAATTGTCCCAAATACTGCTACCTTCTGAATGCATTGTTACCCGTCAGCACTTTTAACTTTATGCACGAGTTAGTATGTGAGGAACTAGTCCTAGATTAGGAGTCATGTGAAATGTACAACCATAATCTAAAATTCAAATTCTCACCGGCTCTCGAATCAACGCTATCGCGAGAACGAGAAGTTCTCCTCCGGTCACGATATGATTCCATGACCACCAGAGCCTCACGGATTTCCTAGATTTCTCTCCTTGTTTGTTCCCAAATCTCTTCTCCTTATTCTGCAGCTTGAAACACTCCTTCTTAATGTAACCCTTTTTCTTACAGTAATTGCAAATTTTATTAGAATTCCTGGATTTTGATCTTTTCATACGATGCTTCACTAAAATTTAGCTTCTCTTCAGAGCTTGCCGTAGTACCAAAAACGGGGCTATCTCCATGTGCTTGGGGCCACTACGATTATTGCTTAATTTTCTCCTTATAAAAGAAGATAGAGCCTCTTAGACTTCATTTAGGGTTAGGGTATCACGGTATATAAAATCGTATCACGAAAGTCACATCTGAATTAGGAAGCGAAACAAACAACATTAACCACTAGATCTTCTTCTTCACATTTAACATCCAAAGTTTCCAAATCGCAGCAATTTCTTTAAAAATCGTAAGATGCTCTTAAAGGCGTACCCCGCTACGCCATACGATGCAAATATAATCATTGTTTCAAGTGCGACTTACTGCGTAGACTTTTCGCCATACGAAACTCTTCCAACCGGCCATGCTTGCCTTCAGCAGTCTTCTCCTTTAGAACATCTTACTTGAAATTTGATTGATTTGAATGAGGATGAATACGAGATAGTGCTCACGATGCTTGTTTCTTTCTCCTTTTTTTTTCAATGAAGACGACATCTTGTCAAGCCCTAGCAACACTTCATCCAAATCCATCTGCGCAAACCTGAGGCGCATCTTAACTTACTACTTGAAAATCACGGTACCTGATCCAACCCAGAAATTTCGTATTCCATGGTTTCCAGTACTGAATCGGAAAAAAACTAATGGCTTTATTACCACTTGTTATGATCAGTAGCCCCGATAAAGAAATAAAAATTAAAGAAAAACACCGCCTTTATATGGAAACCTTCACGAGGAAAAAACCACGAGCGAGAGGAGAAAGTTTCACTATGAATGAGGAGTGCAAAGTGCGGCAATGGGGAATAAACCTGTGTGTTTGCCTCTTGAAAATACCCAGAGCATAAAGGTGCATACATTTATCTTTATCCTGTGAATCCCTATTTTTTTCTCAACCTTTTCTTTTCACAAAAGTCGTATCATGGGCCTTCGAGTCGAACATAAGCCCAAAACCAAATTCGAGTCACAAAAACAATGAAATCTTATCTGAGCTTTCATTTTTCTATATTTTTTTTTTTCTTACAAACTATGAATCTTGAAGTGATTCAATTAGTTTGGGAGGATTACTCTTCCATTAATCATTCCCCAATGATTTTCTTTTAGAATTCATAAAGAAGTGAAAATTTTAGACAAATCATAGAAAAGCCTTCTAGACAACCTCTGAAATGCAAGAAGGGATGGTAAAAAATTAGTTAGTTTAAATGATCTATTTTATTATTTTAAACAGATAAAAGATAAATTAGAAAGTCTTTGCAACCCTTCAAGTATTTTCTATCCTTGCAACCTTAATGCATGCAAAGCTTGAAATTTCTCATGACAGGAAGATAAATGATAAATTAGAAAGTTGTCTTTCTAACCCTTCCAATATTTGTAATTCTTGTAACTTGATGGATGCAATCTTGAAATTTCTCATGACGAGAATCAAGTTAGTGTCGAGAAAACATTCATGAATCTTTTCAAAATAAAAGGGAAGTTTCAAAGTTTTCAGGGCGATCAAGATTTAAAAAAAAAAAGGTTTTTATTTTTATTTTCAACAAAGACTTAAAATCTTCCTTCTGAACTTAGATAGTATATAAGCCTGAAAGCCCAAGCTATAGAACAAGCTAATCAAGAGTTTATAATGAGATTTTTATCTGACTGTAGCATCTCTGAAATTCCCATTTAAGGATTAATCAGTTTTATTTGACAAACTCATTATGCCAACCCCACTATTGAGTATCCAAAGACTCCCCTTGTGTAGAAAAATTCGTTTAGAAAGTCAAAACTATAAGTGTGCCCTCACTTATAGTATTTGTCAGGCTAAGGTGTCCCTGGCATAACTCTTCAACTCCCCTGTTGTTAGCACGGCCTTGGTCCTAGAAGGCCACTCGGAAAGATACCAATCTTGTCCGTTTTGGCCTCCTTTAGAGGTCTTATGACTTGGTCACATTGAAGGGTGTAGATTTTAAAGTGCCAATCTTGAAATCTCGACCAATCCCTAATTAGTTTCTCTTTAAGGTGGTGCTTACTGGCAAGATTACCTTGTGCCTTGTATGTGCTCTAGCTTTGGGTTCACCTAGGGTAGGAAGCAGCTCTTATGGCTAGCAGCTTAGAAAGCGGCTTTAAACACTACGGCTATCATAATCTGTTTCGACTGAATTAGCTGATGCATGGAACTAACATACGTCTTGGGAGGATGCAGGAGAAGGATATGGGTGCTAGCTAACTTTACGGCTTTAGGCCGTCGGTGTAGTTTTCATTTTGTAAAGATCACTCCCCACTGGTTAAATTGGCAAGCATCATTAAAAGATTGAGCTTATTCTATCCAGTTTATTCAGGTTTGACTTTCAAAGGGCTTGCGATACCAACCAAAGACTGCCCCTGAAACCAAGATGACACCTAGAAAGCCAACTCGAGGGAAAAGTTCGAGTTTGAATAGCGTACACGACATTTCTCATCTGTTTCCCGGTTAAGATGAAGAATCTAAGTCCCGAGCCCGAGCTCAGGCAAGAAACATAAAGAGGCGAGAAAGAAAGACAGTCCAGTTTAGCTGTCCGGTCTATCCATTCGCTTAGCCCATAGGCCAAAAGTCTATTCCCTTCATCGTAAAGCAAGTTTAAATCTTTTTTGCATTTCATATATAGTCTCTGTCATTGTGACTCAAACAATGGTCCCACCATCCTTTAAACAGTCCAGTGAATCCTATTACTAAAGCATTAGCAGCACTATGATCTGAATTATTATTTCTTATTTTATAAGCATTAGCTGCCATTAGCATTTGTTGAAGTAGGTTAATAATTTGATGTTCGCTTTGACCATCTACATTCCATTCATAAAAACTAGTACCATCATAATTGCATGGTGATTGAAAATCTCTTTCCTCAAGCATTGTGTCGGGAAATGAAGATCTAGGATAATAGTTTCTTTTGACAAAATTATTGGATATAGCATTTATTGTTGATAAAGTTAAGAAATATTTAAATTACTCCTCTAATTCTTTCTATTTGAGGATGCTAATTGTACTATGGTTTTGAATTTGGTTTCCATTTGTGCCAATTTGTCTAACCTAGCTTCTATTTCTTTATATTCTCTGTAAGGGTTGCAAGTTTGATTTTGTAATATCCATAGGAAGAAAAGAATATCTAGGATGAGGTTACAAGTTTAATATTCAAGTCTATAGGGGACGATTTCAAGGAGCTTGCTATTTCTTTTACTTTTGGAGGAGTACAGAGCAAAATTTGATTGATTTTCCTTGTTTAGTCATTTAAATATTGAAGAGAATGATTTATATAATTTAACAGTTGTTGGAGTTGTCTAATATCTTGAAAAATTATAGAAGCTTGTTCATCCATTGTTCTTGGAATTTTAAAGGGTGCAGCAGATATTTGGTTATCATTGAAGTCAAATTGATGATTATTTGATGGTGGTTGAGTATTTTCTTTTAAGATTTTGTTTCTGCTGAATCATATTTAGATGTTTTTTGTTGGTATTTGAATCAATTATATTTTCTTTATTTTGGTTTTGATCAGGATTTGGTGATGTTTAAGAGAATTTTATTTTTAATAACCAATTGAAAAAGGAAATTTTTACCTTATGTTGATACATGTATTCTTGTATGAGAACTAATACAATTTATACAATAAAAAATTCTACATCTTTAGACAATAATTTGTTTAGTAAAAATACAGTATAACATAGACAGTTAGACAACTGATTTGTGCAGACAGAGTGTCATTAATAGTCAAGAAGTAAACATAGTTGAAATAGAAAAGCAAATACATAATTGGTCAATTCCTTGTATGAGAACTAATGAATTTATTTACAAGGAAAATTTCAATTAAATCAAACTTATGTCATTAAAACTAAAGCACAAACCATCTCATTAAATCAAAATCTAGAAAGCCTATAATTACTTAGTCAGCAAACTCCTTCTCTATTTCTCCTATACTCAATCTTCATATTCTCATTAAAAGTCGTGAATTTGGATAACAATTAATTTAGTGTTTCCAATTTTCTTTTAATGTTATTATCTTTTCTCTATGGTGAAATTACAAGTAGAACAATTAACATTGCTGTTTCAATTCATAAGTTGAAAGCACCAAATGAGATATTTGGTGCTTGCAATTTTTTTTATTTTTTTTACCTTTTCATAAGATCATTCTTTTGTGTTGCTATTTCTTTTCTTCTTGTCTGACAATATATCTTCATATATAGATTGAAAGTCCTAAATTATGATTGCGATCAATTTCGTGCTTGAATTTTCCCTTCAATATTTCTCATTCTCATCCATCATCTATGATGAAATTACAGATAGAATAATTACCAGAACTGTTTCCGTTCTTAAATTGATAGAAAGGAAGCCATTGAGGATTTCGTTTCACAATAGCCTCTCCCCATTTATTCCAAAATGTATTGTCTATATGTGAGCTGCTATCTATATTTTTATTAAAAAGATAAGAGTATGACATTATAATATAAATTACTAATTTTAATTTTTTAAATCACTAAGTTTGCTCTAGATGATGAAATGAGCACCCAGGATATTTAGCATTAGTTCCACTACTGGTTAAGCATTTTGGTTGAACTGAAGAGTTCATTGCAATGACTGATCTATTATGTTATAGTTTTACAATTTTAACACAGTTTATTTTCTTTCCCTATTTCTCGCTATGAGCTACGTGCCTTTGCATGAATCAACCTAGTGTACAACAAAGAGACAAAGATGTAGATAAAAAAGAAGTTTACTAATTTTAATACGTACATGTCACCCGATTTTGAACAATTTTATCAAAATAATTTTGAGGTTTAATGAATCACGTGTAGTTGTCACATCAACTAAAAATATATATGAGAGGTGCCATGTTAGCAATGTTAACGCCCTGCTTATTTATCCGTTAAATCCATTAATGGTAGAGACATACTTATGTTATGGTAAAAATGTTAAAATGATTAGACCCAAAAAAAGGTTAAGGGCTATATTGAAAATACGACCACACATTAAGGTATTTGTGCACCTTTTCCATATGTCCAAATCATACAACTTGCTACACTTCACTCATCTCTCAAGGCCAACATGTGGTTCATTTAGACCCTCCACATGCAACACATGCATGTTCCAAAGTGTCATGCCTGAGACACATGTCACTTATGAAAAGACCCTAAAGACACATGCCAAATTTAGAAGACCTAAGGAGCTATTCGGTGGACTCTCAAACATAGTTGAGTCAGACTAGGCTAATCTGGGGCCCTCAGAACACAATTCTCCCATTAAAAAAGAAAACATTTTCTTTAGTATTTAAAAAATATTTTTTAACGACTTAAAATCTATGTTTAACGAATCTTTAATTGAAACTAATGTCTTGAAAATATATTCTCAAAATCAATTGTTTTAAATGTTGTAAATCAAAAGAATTAGAGAGAAATAAGGAAGAGACAAAGAGAATTGGAGAAATTACGATGATCTACATTTCATCGCGATTAGGCCTATTTATGGCTTATAATTGAGAAAGGCCAAAAGCCTTTACATAAATGATACATTAATTGATGTACATAATGAATGACATTGTAATCGACATATATAATAAGTGATCTAAATGTCGATTGTGTCATTATGGTCATTCAAAATCCAATATTTACAACACTGCGCTTGAATGACCATAACGTCAAAGAACATGCGCCATTACAAAACCTTACTAGGAAAAACAGTGGGACAAAACCTAGTGAAGGAAAAGAGTACACATACTTTGAGCATTATAAGCGCCTCATTAAAACCTTCTTGGGAAAGCAAAAAACCTAGGGAAGGAAAAGAGTGCAGTACTTTTTGAGTATTTAGCAGCTCCCCTGATATCTTAATATCTACCGATTATTGGAGATCTTTGAGTCTTCTCATTCCAATTTAGGCGTAGAAATTTCTTGAAAGGTCGTGCGAGGTAATGCTAACTTAGTGAATAAATTGCAAGGGATTATCAGACTTTGATTTGTATTGCATATATCAATCTCTGGCATTGTTTTGAAGCTCATGCGTGTAAATAACTTTGGAGAAATATGCTTTGTTCAGTTACTCCTTTGATGTATCGCCATTGGGTTGTGCAATACGGCGACATTATCTTCATATAATGTTGTTGTTGTGTTGAAATAGGAAGACATTAGAGTCACGAATATGTTGAATCATGGATCTTAACCACATGCACTCCCTCCTTGCCTCATGTATTGCTAATAACTTTGAATGATTAGAGGAGGTTGCCACCATGGTTTGCTTAACGGATCTCCAAGATATGGCAGTATTGCCACAAGTAAATACATATCCTGATTGTGATCGAGCTTTATGGGGATCCGAAAGGTATCCTGCATCGATATAACCAAGTAATTATGGTTTGGTACTTTAGAATAAAGGCCCCATATCACTTGTCCCGTGAAGGTATCTCTGACAAATGTTTTTACTCGGTTCCAATGCCTAAGTGTGAGCTATATATTTGCAAGCAAGTTCAGAAAAGGCTATGTACGACTTATCTACAGTTGCAAGATACATTGGTGTCGATGGCACTTAAGTATGGTATACGGACCGAGGTTTCTCTTCTCTTCTTGGGACGAAATAGGTCTTTATTCACTTAGTGATCTCTTACAATGCAGGGATACAAGGGGATGGGCTTTGTCCATGTAAAAGTCTTGAGGACTTTTTTGATGTATGTTGATTGATGGGCCAAAATCCCATTTGAGAAATACACTTTCGTGCGCGGTAGGCAATATCTAGTCTTACTAGTGCTTTCATCTCAAATTCTTTCTTTAAATAATTAGCGAGTTTCTAGGAGTCCTTGAGGGTGTATTAGACCAATCATCCATATATCACTGTATAATTGTCAAGCCCGAGCTTACATTTCTTGGTAAACTACACATGAAGCTGATTGAATTATTTACATATCCTTCTCTTAACAAGTATGTACTCAAGCACTTGATTGTACACATTCTACGAGTTGTTTAAGTCCATACGAATCGTTGCAACTTTATTGTGAATACATACCACGTGGTTTTGAAAATTTTGCTTGGCAATGTAAATCCTTCGGGGGATTTTCATGTATATGTCCTTATCCATGGATCCATACAAATATCTTTGTGACAACGTCCATCAAATGCATTTCTGGTCATACGAGGCGCGAATGTATTAAATATCTAAAAGGTGATTGCATCCATTATTGGTAGATATGTCTCCTCATAGTCGTCACAGGGTCATTGTAAACCTTGTCTATGAGCGAGCTTTATATCTTACGATTTCATTATTTTCATTTCTTTTTTGTACAAAGACCCCATCTATATCACTTGACAACATTTCGAGGGTGTTGGAACCAGCGGTCAAAAATACCTCCTTTTAGCTAAACAATTGGATTACTGAATTGCTTCTTTCCATTTTTCCAATCTTGTGATTTGACATTATTTCATTTATAGTTGTAGCTCGATCCTCGTTATTTTGCATAATGCCTTAGCCACTTGGAAAGAAAAAGCATTGCTAAAGTATTTCTACGATTACATATTTCTCCTTGATTCATATAATTTGCCAGAGGTCTCTATTCATTCATAGGAGATAATTGGAGAATTAGATTCACTGGCCTCTTGTAACTGTTTCCTTTAACCCTTGTAATGTATTTAGCTCAACAGGAGCTGACTGTATTGTAATAGGCTCTTCAGGAGTAAGCAACTTATTAGATTTTCTTTTCCTTGGAAAAGAATCTTTAGATCCGATAGGTCTTCCACGTTTCAGACGTGGTTTAGATGCGGCAATGGCGTTTCCACGAATCCCCTATAGGAGATTTCAGTAATGTCTTCGGAGGTGTGATGCCGAAATGGAATATGTGACTTTATCACTTTATTCGGATTAGTAGAAATATCTGGTAATTGATCTACTTGAGATCCACGTAAATGAAGGATTCTTTGAACTTCAGTTCGGATTGTTTTGAAGTACGAGGATCAAAATCTGTGATGATGAAGTGTATTCAAGTAATTTCATACTTATTTATTATAGAATTGGTTTATCGCCCCACAATGGCGGGAAAACAGATTCATCAAAATGACAATCTGCAAAACAGTAGTAAAAAGATTCCCTGTTGAGGCACGAGTATTGTATAATGCGATGTAGAGCGAAAACCATAAATACCCAATCTACGAGTTGAGGACCCATTTTGGAACGTTGGTTTTGGGAGGAATAGGGACATAAAGCGCTGGCAAATACACGTAAATGAGAAATATTTGGTTGGGACGGAAGCGATTTGTAAAGGAGGAGAAATCATGGTCTGTGGGACCAAAGGCGTATCAAGTTACCGATGTAGTAGAGCATGCCCCAACCGGTCAAAAGGTAATTTGGTTCCTTAAAGTAATGAATACAGCAATCCATTGCAAATGCTTAATGAAGTTTCGGTTCAGTCCGTTACGAGGAGTGTGTGTATGAGCAACGGGATGTTAGTCTACGCTCTTGATGACGTGCAATGGTCATGAAATGCTTTAGAAGAAAATTCGGCATTATCCCAGGCGGATGGTTTAATAGGATGATCGGAAAATGTGCTGCAGGGAGTTTGATAATTTGTGCGAGTAAAGCGAGCGGCTTGAGTTTCAGTAGAAGAAGGCAAACATGAGACCGCCCAGCGAGTTGATGCATCAGCGAAACCATAAAATAACGAAATGGTCCACTAGGTCCACAAATGTCTCCTTGAATACGTTCGAGAAATTGAGGTGGATCAGAATCGACTTTTAGAGAAGAAGGTCGGGTGATAAACTTTTTTTTCCCATGAGTCTGAGCAATACACAGTTGTAATGATTGTGACTCGATATGACATGGTCAGGAATGACCGTAGATTGGTGAAATATACGCCTAAGCATAGGAGTTACTGGATGACCCAATCGTTCATGCTTATAGAAACGATAATTGGTGCGAACCGGGTTGAGTGCATAGATCAGCAGTAGTAATGGTGGTTAGATATAAGCGCATTCTGTGATCGCCAATTTTTCGAATACATTTTGTGCCATCATGTGGCGTGTGAGGAGAAATTCCTTTAGTGTCATCACTCATTGTTTCTAGATGGTATCCCATTCAAGCGGATATCCTTAAAAGTAAGAAAATTACGTTTGGATTGGGTGGAATAAAGGGGCATCTTGAAGGTGGAGAATAGTACCACACAGTACAGAATAATAGTGGCACTAGGGCGAATGGTAAGTTGACAAGGTAGGAATGATGAATGTATTGAAGATAATGTTAATTGGGAAAAAATCACTTCTTTTTGTAAAGAAATAGAATGAGTTGTATACGATCACCAGAACCGAAGAATATCTCCAGTGATATTGACTCGAGGTGGCAAACTGGGAGAGGCATCCATGTTTCTTCAAAGTTATAGAAAAATAAGGTTTAGAAATTAAGAAAAAGAAATATTATTGAAACATTGAAAACTTCTGTGGAGAAATGGAATTACATAAGAAAAGAAAGAACTAATCGGAATTGACATGCCCGTCACGATTAGATGGGAAATATTTCCATTAGGGTCCTCGAAAGAATCGAAACATCAAAGTGGGGCAAATCCATGCCCACTTATCACCGCATCAAAGAAATTGACTTCAATATCCTTGCCTTTGCCTTTGATTGATGCTTGGTAGAGATCGACCAAATGTTTGGCCGTCGACGGTGCGTGACGATGACGGAATCATGCCACATACATAGCAAGCATGATCTTGTTGGCGTTGAGTGATATTTTGGTCGATTGGTTGCTGTGGTTGGGAGCTTCCCTTTATTAGATTGCTTTTCTTATTGTTGAAGGGACATTTATTCTGATTTCTAGAATTATCCCACCCACCAACCATGCCCTCGACCACCACCACGTCCTCGTCCTTTCACACTGGAAACCTGACCCATTTACGTGCCTTATGTCTATTGCTATGGGGTGAGGCAAAAGTAGCATTTGCTTCAGGAAATGATTTAAACCTGTGGGGCGAATTGATGATTTTGGAAGCAAAGCTTCGTTATTCTTTTCAACCCTGAGGACATGCAATCAATTCGGAGTATTTAGTAAGCGGAGCCTCTCACATATTCTTTGCTGCGAGGAGCACATTAAAGGCGTGAAAAGTGGTAAAAGTTTTTCGAGCATATCCTCATCATTATTCTCCCCTGAGAAGCTTTAGCTTTACGAACTAATGCGAAATAAAGCCGAATTGTATTCGTTAACGAGACTTAAAGTCTTGGAAAGCGCCAAATCACGGCCCGATCATATCTTGCTTTGGGGAGTATGCTGTTTTAAGTGGTCATATCGGTCTTTTAAACTGCGGAGGACGATGGGTCTTTTCTTTGTAAGGTATTCATTCTTGAGACTCGTATTCGAGATGATGGCGAAGGAAAATTAAAGCTTTAGCGCGATTCTACGAGGATGCACTATTATTTCTTTGATGGTTTCTCGGGTTCGAGAAGCATCTAAGTGTATTTCGCATCAAAATCCGGGATAAGTAGTTGTTGCCGAAATATCAAGGGCAGCAAATTCTATTTTGTGAGTTAGACATATTACGAAATAATAGAAATAATAAATTAGAAAATTTGTAAAAATGATCAAAATTTAACAGAATGAATAAATAAATATATAGATTCTTCGAGGAATACAAAATAAATGACACCATTTTTCTTGGTATTATTATTTTGTAAAAATTCTTCGAGGTAGAGAATTCTTCTAAAATTCAAAGATTTTGTTAAATTCATCTAGAATTGTGCAAAATGGAATTCTTAAGAATTCAAAGTGTATGATGGTGAGTTATAATTGCTGAATAGAATTCTACTGGAATTCATGTTAAATTGAAAAAATGGGTATCAAATGCTTCTGGAAATGATACCATAGAGAAATAGAATAAATAAAATAAAATAAAATAAAAATAAAGTAGCACAATGGTAGAGTGTAAACAATAGTATGATAGGTATTGGTTCGAAGATCTTGGGTACAGAAAGTAATAATAAACGGAATTTGGTAGAAAAGTCATGTGAGTACCTAGAGTGGAGTGAGTTTGGGCAAATATTCGAAACTAACTATAAACCCCCGTTAGGCGTGTTGATAACGTGTTGTAAATCAAAGAATTAGAGAGAAATAAAGGAAGGAGCCAAAAATTCGAGAGGAAATTACGATGATTTACATTTCATCTTTGATTAGGCTGTTATGAAACATAGTAGAAAGGCAACCTTTACATAAATGATACATTAATTGATGTACATAATGAATGACATTGTAATCAACATATATAATAAGTGATCTCGTAATCAGTGTGTCATTATGGTCATTCAAAATCCAATATTTATAACATTAAAGAATTTGGTGAAATTTTAAGTGTTTTTATATTAAATATATTTTAATTTAAAATTTGTGATATTTATATCTATCCTCCGTATAAAAAGAGTGCGCAGGATGGGGTCCTCTTTCGTTCACTTTTTTTCCCTATTATGCTCTGATGGAAGATGTTACCCTTCGTCTTTCCTTGTTCTTACGCTCTCTGCCATTGCTGCGGAGTCACGAGAGTGCTAGATGTCCACCTTACTGTGCCTTCATATTTACTTTGCTCTTTTTGTCACTTACCTCGGTGTTCTCTTTCGATAAGTGTCTTCGTCTTTATTTACCTTTAAAATTTTGTTGCTCGAGATTTCACCTTATCCGTTTTTCCTTTTCTACTATGTTATGTGTTGTTCTTCCTTCATTTTTATTTGATGGAAATATTGGATGCAATCAAAGCACGGGAAGGCTAGATTGAAATAAATTTGAGATTGAGTTATCATGCTTTCTAAATTTATATTTATTTAATTTTGAGTTTTTTAACGGATTCTCGATTTATGATTTGTTCCGAGACCACTGGAGGTTGCGGATCTTCATCAAGTCCTTAACTTTAGTTTATGTTATATTATAAAGGTACACGGAAGAGAGGGCTTCCCCATCACGTATTCATTATATGGATTGGTCGGACTTCCATTTGGCGGGTTTTGAATGATGGCGGCTCCACGATAGGATGTCGTTGTGGTTTCTCATATCTGTGTTGAAATGTTGTTTTCTGGTATTGAGTTAGCCTTCAAGTTTTAAAGATTGAGAAGGTCTTAGTTTGGAGAATTGAGCATATGTTAATATTAATTTATGGTTCACAGTGTTCTTTATCACATTTGCTCTGTCCCGAGTGGTCGCCAAAATGCGATTGGTCTTCATTTCCATGAAATTGCGTTTCTTAGTGAATTGGTGAGGTTTGGTTATTAGGTTTGGACTTTATTTCTTATTTTACGATTCTTGGTTATAATTCGCGGTATTAGTGGGTTTTGTGTTCTTGAATTCAAGCATTGTTTTGTTTTCATTTTGATGAAAATTATCATTTTAGATACGTTAGTTTGGGAAGTGAAACAAAGAGGAAGCTGTGCGGGTGTTGATGAAGTAGAAGACCCGAAGAGTTATATTAGGGATTAAGGATTAGTTTATCCTTCTTCATCAAATATTGCAAATTGAGAATGAAAAGTCTCAAGCCTCACCTGCAATAACTTCTTGTTTTGGCTTAATTTGACCAAATTACAATGGTTTGTCTTGATAAAGGTTAGGGGCTGGGAAGGGTGTCTCGCCCATGACCTTCCTTTGCCAGTTTGTAACTCCTTTACAATGGTCCTGAGGTATAAAAGAGAGGAATTCGCTATCTAGCGGGAGTCATTTAGGTTGTATGCCTGAAGATTTGTAGACTGAGGACAAGTGAATCATCGCTTTTGGACCGACTAGCACCACGAGAACTACTTAAAAATTGAGTAAATTTGAATTTTTCCAAAAAATGGTAAAACGGTAAATTGTCATTATAGTACAGGTTACAAACTTCGAATTTTTGTAGATCTCGAATGACAAAACGGATCTCATTGTTGGATTTGTCTCGCGAAATCTAGTTACCCAGACGAATTTCGTTAAATTCCGGAACAGTTGGATTTTCACAATTTTCGAGGCATAGGCCTGCTAGACCCCAAAAACGGAATTTTTGAGAAAAATCTTGAAAGTGGAAAATAAATTAAGTTTCATTTTAAAATAAATTGAACTTAATCCGGAAGGAAATAAATCGTTTAGGGGAAGAAACGGATCCTGAACCCGATCCGTGAACCGCGTGTGCGTGTGTGAACATTTAAGTTGTGGATAAGGTTAAATGAGAAACCGTAGAGAGAAAGATGGAGAGAAAAGGAGAAGCGAGGCGTCTCTCTTGGGTCTATGGGAGTGTGATCGAATTCATTGAGCCAAAGTGAGGGATTTTCTTAGTCTCCTCGAGCAAGAATGCATTGGGTACCCAGGAGAGATTTCACCGAAGGTTCAAGGGATGAGATTTCGGGAAATCAAAATTTTTGGGATTAGGAGGTGTTCTTGAGACCTCATTCGGTTCTACTATGCTCCAAGAGGTAGGGATTCTTCCTACTTCGGTTTATTTCCACCCTAAGGGGCTGATTTTGGTGGGAATGTTGTGTAGAGGTCCTAAGGGCCTGTTTAAATATGTTTTTATGGCTTATTTGTGGGTTGGTTTGGTTGTGGTCTTTGGTAAGGACCAAAGATTTGAAAAAAAAATTATATGTGAGTGGTTATGGGGAAATTCTGCCAAAAATTTCCCTAGACCCTTGTCCTTGTGTTTGACCATAACTTTGCCTACGGACCTTCAAATTAGATGATTCTAGTTGGAGATGAACCCTAAGAACAAGAGCTACAAATTTCTAGAAGAGACCAAGTTTAAATCCAGCTCTAAAAACCCTGAAAAATGAGTTTTTCTGAAGTGAATGCGATTATCCCTCTGGGAGTAGCTAATGTTGTTTTTGGACCATATATTGGGTTATACTGATCCAAAGCGATGTGAATCAAATCCTACTGAAACTGAACGATGGAGAGTAACTTTCATGAAGAAACCATGATTACGTATGCTTTATTGTTCCTAGAAATTCGTCCAATTGAGAAGCAACGAAATTACATCCACTACTGAGAGCTATTTAGAGAGCATGCAGTCAGGGCGATCAGAAATGTTTTGGCCATATCTCCTAATTTAAAGGTCCAAATGACCTGATATGTGAGCGTTGGAAACTTAAGACATAGGTGAACATTTTGCTAGGATATCACTTTGTCTAAAAACCTCGTTTACATGGTCAAAATTGTAGTTGGAGATGGACTTGGGATGTGCTTGTATTAAGGACTGTTTTGCCAGTCTTTGAGCCCTGTTTAATGGGGCAGTTGGGCTATTGTTGTGGGCACTCTATATGGCACATTTTGCCCTAAGGATTAAGTGTGTTGTTGCTTGATGTGTGATAGCATGCTTGTTTGTTATGGTTTGGTGAAATGTTAATATGTGTTTTCTAAATGTATTAACATTGTTTGTAATGCTTAATTGGAAATTATATGCATGTAATATAATTGTCCATGATACAAGTTAAATTGTATGGTTTATATGGTTCATATGACATTCATTACATGTGAGATATGACATTAACATGCAATGACACATTGCATTGTGCATCATCTTGCGAAGAGCACTCGCATTTCATGGGTGTTGGTGCATGGTTAAAATCCTAACACCCGTTGGTGATTTGGTGGGTGGGCTCGATGCGGATTGGGCCAGTCCAACAGAGTTGCACGGTTGCATAAGACGGAAAACTTGTGTCAGGTAATAGGAAGAAGGGCTAGACACTCCCTCGGGTGAAAGATCTGGATTTGTTTACTACTCTCCGACGATGAAAGTCCAAAAAAAGTGTAGACGATGCGAAGTTGACGTTAAAGGACTCGGATATCAATACTCACAAAGACACAATGATTTTATAAATGAAATGATCATTCGAGAAATGACATCTAAAAAGTTTTGGTTTATAAAACATGACTTTTGTTTTAAAAATGATCGTTGGATGTAATCCATTAATGACGGTTTTTATCACACATGGGCATCACAGTGTGTGGTGGGAGTCGGTAAAGACTTGAGTATGGGAGTCGGTAAAGACTCGGGTATAGGAGTCGGTAAAGACTCGGTCATGGTGCATGAGCGAGTCTCATCTCATTTTATGGCATAGCATGTAGAATTCCAACCTAGAATTGAATATTCCTGTTTGTAATTGTGATCTGAATGTGAATGTTAAGGTGAACATTGCATGTGTACTTAGGTGGGGAGTAGCCTCTGTAGGAATTACTCTATTGGCGTGGCTCACCCTATATGGGATAACATTTCAAGTGCGGGAAATACGCCTGTGGGCGGTTCTCATCCGGAGTCGCGAGAGTGCGAGAGTGAAGAGAGTCGGCTTGTGGCTTTATAATCATTTTTGTAAAATGTTTGTAATAAATTCATTTTGACATGTACTAATGTATTAATGAGTGAAATTGAACTCATGTAATTTTTATGTAAAAGAGTTGTAATTTTTACTCATAAATGGACCGGTCATGATCATTGTGTTATATTAGGCCCAGGAATAAGTCGTATGATTAATATAATGTACAGGTTGGGAATTAGATAGAGCTCTCCGTACAAAAGCGATTCTATCCGATTTTTGTTAAATTATAGATTCCGGTAAATGGGACACACGAAGTGGGATCGGGTTACTCGATAATCCACAGGTTTTCCGCGAGTTGATGGATGATCAACGGACCCCCAAATTTTGGGGTGTCACAAGAATTGGAGTCGATCTTTTTCTTTTTTTGACCCATATCCATTGCTAATGCTACTTGCTAATCTGGTTAGTGGCCTATCCAAGCGCTCAGTTGTCTTCCTTTAGTGGATCAAATCAAGTGGGCCAGTATAATCAATCATTGTTGATTGTTGAAATCTTCAATTGAACATGAAACTAATATTTTTATTAGTTAGAATGGAAGAGCACTCTAGGAAGCAACGTCAGTTTGCCTTTTATATCAGTGGTCGTCCTTTCTTTTATAAAGCTACAATCTCTTTTCATATAACCACGAACACATCCCGAAAACATTTGGAGCTTTGTTGGAGATAGAATTTTTTTATTTACATCACTAACTAGAAGTTGAAGCTAAAATCAGAGCATTTTTTCAAAGTAGCCATATTGGTAACATGAATTTTTTTATTAAAACATATATGAAAACTTCCTCCATAACCAAACTATGGCTTCTAGAAGTAGTGATATTGTCCTTGTTTCTGGGTAAAGCTTTTCAATAAGGGTTAAGCTTTGATAAAGTTAGTCAAACACATACAAATCTTGTTAAAAGTTATAAAAATAGCTTTTCCTTTTCACTTAAGCCTTCATAGGGCCTTATTAAAGTGAAATCGTCAAACAGGCCTTTATTTCGTAGTGCAACTCTTACTCTTTGTGCATTTTTATTTATAATCACAGGAAGCTATGAAACTTGATTTTATAGCTATATCATGGGTTGGAAGTGAGCATTTTAGCTATTTGTAGTTCCACTTTGGAGTGAGCATTCGGCTTCTTCTCAGGCACCTACTTTGGGGAGGTACCCACGGAGGGCGTGTATCATCCCAAACGTGAGGATATCGATTGACTCAAAGTGGGAAAAGTGCTTATGGTGAAAACTAATAATAGTTGATCTACCAACAGCCTGAAAAAGTAGCACACAACCAACTTTGGCAGGGTCATTTGAAAAAGTTAAAAATGCATTTTTTGTAAGCTCTAACAGGGGAAGGGAGTAACAGTGGAGGAGATAAGAGCATAAGGATAGGGTGATATATTGGCTATACAATGGCACTTAGAATCATTTTGTGGACTATGATTGACACAAATAACCCAAGAAAGAAGGCTGTGTTTTCTTGGAGATATGTTGGCCGTGTAAACAGTTGAAATTGTGATTACTTGGTTACCGTTAAAACAATTAGACATATCAATTTTGAAATGTCGTCTTCTTTGTTTGTTTTTTCTCATTTGTCGATAGTTATATGAATTGCATGCTTTATCATACCTTTGTTATCATTACTTCTCTTCTCTTTTAATCTGGTTTTACATTTTGAAGAATCTGCAATATCCATCTCTCTTGTTGGGATGTTGACATTCTTGTAATCTATGTTTTCAGCAGTTGGTATATTTATATTAATACAATTCTGTTATATCTTTTTGGTTATTCTATTATATTAGGCTTCAGGTAAAAACAATATGACTGCACCCCCAGGAAAAATGAACGATTAAATGAGAAAAAGAAAACTTTGTACTCCTCCTTATCAAGTGAAGAAATAAGTATGCAAGAAGGAAGAGGCATATGCTAGGAAAAAAAATATGAGTCCCAAAAAAGATAAAAAAATACAACCAGTATCTTGTATTGAAAGAGTGCTTGGAACTATCAAGGTACTACGATAAAACCATATGACCACTCCCAACTTCTGTGCTAATATTGGCAAAATAATTTGATGGCGCTATTCTTTGTGAATGTTTCTTTCATAAATACCCAAACAATGAAAGCCCGGAAGGAGAAAAGTGAAAACAAACGTGTTTAGCTTTTTGAAATTGATAAGTTATAAGTGTTTCCCCACTAGTATGGAGCTTCTTTGAGATATATATATATATATATATATATATATATATATATATCAATTATACTATTTTCACTTCTTACACCTAACTATCCATAGGATCTTCCATCAAGACAGAAAAATTACCACAAGGTAAAAAACTAGGTCACTTGTATATAAAAATATTTTCCTATAAATATAAATAGGTTTCCATCTTTAAACAATGTCTCTTTCCCTTGCAGAATCTTACTCCAAAAGAAAAGGAACCGCACATCCATTCTTGGTAATCCAAATTTTGAGCCTAATATACTAGAAATGGGTACTTGCCATGAAGCATTTACCAAGCACAAAATATTCCAACATGAAACAAAGAAATTCGGTTATTCGGACGAGAGAGAGATTTCGTCAAGTTACAAAATGACTCATGTCACATTTCGAGGGAAACAGTGAATTTAAGATATATTAGAAGCTACAATAACAATTCTTTTCACGTAACTTTTAAATTGTTAAATATAAGTAAAGATCTATATAAAAGAAATAGAGGTTCTGTACATTTCAGGTACATGGTCAAGTATATCATTTCATTAATGGTGTACTTCAAAACATTCTCCATCATATCTTCAACTTTATTTCTACGATTCCGAGCATTAAATTCAAAATTGTATGTGCTTGTCGATCAAGATTATTTCACCTATTTTGGTCAAGCTAATTGCTATTTTGAAACTCAATTCATATGCTAAATTCTTCCACCCTCTCGAAGATGTAGCTTCTTTAGAAAACTACACGATCTCGATAAAATGCAATGTGGGGTTAGATCAAAAAGAAAAGTTTGCCGCACCTTCAGCATCGGAAGACCATTTGGAATAAGGAATTGAAAACAATGATTTTGGAACTAATGTCTGGAATAATAACATGTTGAAGATATTTATAATCATTTCGTGAGAAATGAATCTCGACATTCTGTGTGATTGGTAATGATCTTAAATAATCATGATTATTGTTTAGCGTTAACTAAGCATCAGGATGAACTCATCGACAAGAGAAAGCGACACTCATTACGATATGACACTTTCTATAAACATTAAGGGATCAAACACATCAACAAGAAAATGACACACTCGTTCTCATACCAACCCTTTCATAGACCTTTGCCCTTATACTACAATGAATTTATTTTCTGATGAGAAAAAAGGTGCAAATATCAGCTTATCTTCACTTCCATGTATTGAAAATAAGAACCTCCACATGCGATACTATAACAACTTCTTCCTTTCTCCCGAGTGGTAAGGGCATATGAGGAAAAAAACGAAGGTCTCTTGTCACGAATATTATTATTACAAACTACAAATAAGACAAAACTACAAATCAATGCTACTATCGGCCGGTCATCTTCTACAATAGTATATAGTAGATATGTATATCAAACTTGAAACATCAAGATTAGATTATCTTCGTAACAAAAAAACATGAAATCCGCACTGAATTATATCATGACATAATAGACAGTGTTCATGCCGGTGAAACACAAGGGAACAAAATTGGTCGCCATATTGTATTACCAGCATCATTCATCGGCAGACCTAGAGATATGCTTAAAAGATACATGGATGCAATGGCCTTGGTCCAACGCTTTGGAAAACCATATCTCTTCCTTACAATAATGTGCAACCCCCAGGTGGTAAAAATTAAAGTGAAATACAATCGAATTAGGAATCTGAATAGGCGTGATCTCGCGTACATATATTTAGGGTAAAGCTAGGAATTAAAAATATAACTATTCAAAAAAGCAAATATTTGGAGTTTTAGTACGCACATGTTTATGTAGTCGAATTCGGAAAAGAGGTTTACACCATGCTCACTTCCAATTATTTTAGCCGTGCAAAGCTTATTGCACCCCGAATCTTTTGCCTTGATTGTTTATCTTTGAAATCCTTGCCATAATCGAAAACGAAATCTTGTATCTAGTGGCTAACTAAGACATATGATGCATGACCGCTTGTGGTTATCTAAACTTAAATAATGTTTAATGTGAAAAAAAAAATGGTGCATCACGGACATATAGGGTACCCTGAAACCCTTTTTGTCGAACTAGTAGGAAAAAATTGTTACCCAAAGTATAGGCAACCTGTGATGGTAGAAAATCAAAATAAGAGGAACGAGCTTAGGTAACCAATGGGTTGTACCATACAATCCATATTTGCTTACAAAGTTCAATTGTCATATCAATATAGAAATATGTTCAATCATCAAGGCAGTTAAATATCTCTACAAATATATTTATAAAGGACATGACCAAATCACAATGAACATCAATAACGAAGAAACTCTTGGAATGATAGACGAAATTACGGACTTCCAAAATGCCAGATGGGTATCTCTGCCTAAAGCAATGTGGAGAATTTAGAGCTTCCCATTAAATGAAATAGAGCCCTTCTTCATAACACTCCAGCTACATCTCGAAAATAAACAAACTGTGACATTTAAAAAAAATGACCAAATAGAAAACATAATCGAAAGCGATTTCTGCTGCCAAAATCTATTCTTGCGAGAATACTTCTTAATGAATAAAATAAATGATACAATTAGCACATTATTATATAAAAGAATTCCACAAAAAAATTGTGTGGAATCAATAAGACAAAAGTTGGACTCCACGAAAACAAGAACTATCATAGGTAGAGTGGTAACGGTTAATCGATTGATAGCAAAAGATATTGTTACTATTATTACTAAATCATATTAGAGGTTAAACTATCATTTACGATGTAATGGAAATTTGAGCCATGGCTTCTTTAAGGTTACGCTTCTTCTCTTATGGAATTACAGCTTTTGCTCAGTGGAGGTGCTTCTTGATTATTTTCCATGAAAAATTGGGGTGGATTCCTCCGTCGGATTATAGTAAGTTTGCATAGGGATTGTTACGTTGCTGTTATAGTTACCCACGTCACGAGCCTACTCCGTGGTGGGTGCGAATGGAGTTCTGGAGCTTGGCATTCGAACTTTGATGTGAACCATTGCAATACTCACGAAACTACGAAGAATATGTCTTCACTTTATGGGCGATTGTTGGTTACTCTCTGAGTCTTTGATCCCGATAAGCTTTTACAGTACATCCGTGTAATGGATTCCCTCGACTTTCTTAGGCGAAGGCGGAGTCTCTCAACGGGCCATAGAAGTTATTAGAGACCATTTCCTCTAACAGGTTCATAGGCTACATTCTCGTTCTTCTTATCGGGTTCCCTCGGCTGAGCGTGTCAATTCTAGGAGGTCTTGGTCGAAGCCCTTGTAGAAGGCAACGGATGCAAATCCGCCCGGTACTCCATGGTGAGGGCGCTTTCTCATAAACTCCTTGTATCTATCAGGCCTCATGCATAGGCTCACCTTCATCTTGAGCAAACCGGGTGCATCTCAATGCAGGTTGTCACGATCTTCATTGGTAGGAAGAACTTCTCTAGTAACTTTTGGACGAATCATCCGAAACATTTATGGAATGCGGAGGCTAGGAATTCAACCACACTTTTGCCTTATCCCTCGAATGGGAAGGCGAGCATCACTACATCATTAGAGACTCCATTATATTTCTTGTATCACACCTTTAGAAAGTTTGAGATGTATGCATTTGGATCCTCATAAGCTAGCCGGTGGTAGTTGTTACTGCTGGCCCAATTGTGATCAATTTCAACTCGAAATTATTAGATTGTATAGGTACAGTCAGCGAATCCTTATTGAACCTTGGTTGGTGGCACTACATAATCTCTCGAGATTTGGTAAGGGTTCTGGTCAGGGTTCTCGGCCGACTACCTGGCATTCTCGACCCATACTGATTGTTTTGCCATAACCCATTTGAATCTACCTGACTTTACGACCTCTCTTGGAATTTGATGTCGATCTAGTTAAGTTGGTGGGAATGGCTATTCCTACTTGTCTTTGTAAGAGTAATAAGTAGCAAAAAAAAATCCAAACAACGAGAAGAAAAAAATAAAAATTAGAGCAAAAGCGAAAAATAAATAATGAAATAAAGAAAGAAAAAATTTTGAATTAAAAACTCTACTAATTATATCCAAAGAAAAACAAGGTTATTTTGCTTAATATTAATAGATGACTTAGTACCCGGCAACGGTGCCAAAAACTTGTTGTCACATTTTCCTTTATGCAAATTCTTCATAAGTATACGGATCGTGCAAGTAATAAAATGGACTCAAGGAGTTCGGATGTCAAACCATGAGGACTAAGCTATTAACTACTAATCTAATTTAACCTTAGAGTTGTTTGGATGATCTAACTAGACGATTTGTTGAGTTACTAGAAAGCTAAGCATCTTGTGAAAGAAATCCTAATTATCAATTGACTTAAATATTATGAAAGAAATCTAGGGTTTCTGATTTCACCTAAGTCAATCCTAGTGCCTAGGGTTTGATAGAATCATATGACATCAAAATCATATATTAAAGGTCGATTGATCCTATTCTATTATTGATCGAGCATCAACAACCTATTCATAAGATTAGGTTATTACATCTCTACTTCAAACCTTAAATCATAGAGCATTAAGATTATGGGTTAATCCACAGACCACGCGTGTGAGTCATAGATATTTGTATCCTATGATCATCATATGGTACTCCATTCCCGATCCCATCCTTGCATCTCTTCTCAGTCTTAAGTCGAATGATAAAGTCATGCAAATAGTGGCTAATTGCCCACAAGCATTATGAACTTAATGAAATACTCATTAGATATATATATATAAAGTCATGCAAATAGTGGCTAATATATATATATATATATATATATATATATAGATAGATAGATAAATTTTGCCAAAAGATTACAAGCAAAACCCTAAACCATTGTTCATAAAAGGGAAAAACATATAAGGAAAAAAAGACAATGGAGCACTACGATTTCAGGAGTCTACTTTAGGCTTTGAGAGAGTTCCTTGGACGAATCCTTCTCCCTTCCTCGTTCTTTGCTCTAAGTTTATGCTTTTTATATCATCCTCATGCTCGATGGCATTCCGGAGTCTTTAAATACAGGGTTCCATGCCATATGCAAGTTAGACTTGGGCCATCTCACGATCTTTGAATATCAAAGCTTTCCTCGATTATCTTGATCTACGCCAAATTTAAGTAGTCACTTAAGAGAAGCATAAAATTTTAGATCCACTATGAGATATTGTGGGCAGGCGGGGGAGACATGGATGTGCGAAATCAATCAAAGGCGAAGAAGCTTTAATATGTATGTGAAAATTTTCGCAATGATTAAGAGTCAACTGCGAGATCGAGACAAGGTGTTTTGATTGCGATACGAGTTTCGTAGTCATATTTGGTGAGATGCGAAATTTGGGATAGTATTGCCGAAATCTTCTTGATCCTTTTCCAAGCCTCAGGTGTGTGTCTTCATCCTCAGAGTTTCGCTGCATATAGTCTTGTACCTCGGGAATCACTTGTGGGTAGCCTCGTTTTCTCGAGTTGATAAATGTACCTAAATACATGCAAAATCACACAAACTCGAGGAAAACATCAGTTTCTGGCATAAGGACTAACAAGTGGCCAAATTAGGGGTTTTTATGCGTTTCACACTCAAAAAGGGTTTGAAATAAAAGTGTAAGAACACGGTTTTTGAGTGCTCATCACACCTCATCTATCAAGAAAGTTCTGTGAGCTATCTCATCATTATCCCTCGAGGTGAATCCGATACACTTGCTTCTCAAAACGAGGGACGGGTTCATGACATAAGAGTTATCGCCACAATATCAAATGATCACATCTTCCTCATTCACCCTCAAAAAATCAAGGCGGAAGTTCACGAAAACATAATCAGCGGATTCAACATTGTTTATCTTCGTGAACAAACAAGCAGAAATAAAACAAAACTTTTCTGTATAATGTAAAGTCATTTGAGCGGAGTAAATTTTGCTAATTTTTGAAAAACTTTTTGGCTTAGTTTGCTTACTTTTTGAATTTTCATAATATCTTGGCAATAATGTTATTTTTCCCCATTTGGATTCATTTCATTGGAAGGTCACAATGGGATAATTCATGCATTATATTTACGTTTGAGAAATTTTACAACTTTTTTGGCTTGTAAATGATGCACAAGATTCTCATTTTATGTTCTCATAAAGAGAATGATGCTTACCTATGCCTCATGTAACAGTAGAAATTTTGAAGTGATTTTCTTTTATCTCGACACTTACTCTCATCAGATTTCAACAAAGAGGCAGGTAAAAGCACTTGAAATTAAAGTTCATGGTTTTTTTTATGCTATTTTCAAAATTCAAGCTTAATATGCAAGAAACTTGAAAGTTGAGGGTTTTTTATGCTATTTTCCGTAAATAATTCTCAATTTTAAACGAATAATTTTCATTTATTAAAAATTAAATTACATTTTAATTTGAATATTACACATATAAATTCACGATGAAAACGCGTGCTTCTTTGAGACTTATTGAATGAAGATGATTCTTGAAGCGAGAGGTAGATCATGATAATGGATATCAAAGCGATGATAGCACCAAATGCACGTGTCCCAATTTCCCACAAAGAAAGTTGACAGAAGCGGCGTTAGCAGAAGCATGTCTTCCACTCGTTTGACTCTTCGGAAAGTGATTGTTTCTACATGGAGTCGGATTATGCAGATTTCCACGAAGAAAGAAGTTTGATACGATTAAAGCGGCGCATTAGATGGAATTAGTAGAAAATGTAGAGTATCACCAGGGAGCCAGAGTGATACGAGTTCCAAATCTTTGCTCATGAGTGAGCAAGATCATGAAGAAGATTCTTTCTTTTTGTAGCGATTGGGTGAAGCAACAATTGATTATAATGGCCCTAAGAATTTAAAATTTGCAGATGTGATCCTTTTCGAAGCAGTTAAGCAATGGTAGAAAAGGTGTATGCTAATGTTTTCGATTTCATAATATAATCAGAAGCATACAACGAGAACTTCTCTAGTTGTTTTAAGACTCTAAGCGTAAGCGCATTACCTTGCTTTGAAGAAGAAGAAGATGCGTTGCAAGAGTGACCATACTTCATAAGAGAGATCTTGTAGCCTACGATCGACCCATTATTTGTAAACAGATAGGAATAAAAGCCATTTGAATCATTCTATCAAGAGCAGTGCGGATTGGTATTTGCCCTTGCTTCTTGCTTGTGGAGGACGAGGTATCAATTCTCACGATGTGATCTTCAAATCCATTAGTATATGATCACATTCTCCATCACCCCATCTTCCATAAAAGAAATTTGTTTTTACGTCTAACTTGATAGGAAGTGTGTGGATTGAGGTTTGCATAATACGGGCGATATTTGCCAAGATGCAACAAGGTGATGCGCACCTGCGTGATGCGACCATGGGACCATGTGGTTCAGGAATAGGTGGTGCTCTCCGATCCATGTGACTCGGATGGTTAGGACGTATGGGTTGTGGTGTATTGGTCGGCGTATGGTAGATACATATTTAAAATTATTTGGTTACATATAAATTATTAAGAAAAATAGATATAATTAAGTTAAAAAATTTAATAAAACAAATTTTTATATTTAACATTATTTAAATAGTTAATGAAGCATTAGGTGAGAAAAATAAGTATTAACTAATGCTTTAACAAAAGAAATTATTTTCTATTATAATTGTTTCTTCAAAACGATATTAAGAAATTTATATAAGTGGTAAAATAAATTTACTTAATTTTCTTCTTCTATGTGGTTGATATAGAGGTTGGGAGGGCAAGGATGTATTTTTCGAGTTTGAAACAACGGGGGCTTAAAATGAAATTTGGAAGGCTTGGATATGTAAAATACAGTTTCTGGGGCCAAAACAACATCATTTTAGCCATCGGCACTTTTTTTTAATTCAAAATACTAATCAACGAGTCGTTTTGGTTTATGCAGACAACGACGTCATTTTGTCCTTGTTATCACTTATCTAAAACGATGCCGTTTGGATAAGTGTCCAAAACGACACCGTTTTGGTCTCAGACAGCCCTAAACGATGTCGTTTTGAGTTGTATTAAAAAATAAATAAAAAATCAAACGGCGTCGTTTTATATCCTACAGAGATCAAACGGCGTCGTTTTATATCCTACAGAGACCAAATGACGTCATTTTGGAAGTGGGTTGTTGAAAAAGGGAAACCCTTCTTCCTGCATTCTCGACGACAAACAGCAGAGAAAATCAAAAAATGAAGAGGAAGAAAGGAAATAAGAAGAGGAGGGAGAAGAAGGGGAAGGAGACCTATCTGCTCCAAGGGGCCGCCGAGTGGTGTATGGTGATAGAAGACTCTAGAAGAGGAATCTTCCAACAACTTATCAGCTGGATTAGTTACAAGAGTATTGATACTGTGTTGCTCATGTGGATGGTCCACTCGAGTTGTTACAAAGTTCTTGATGTTGTGATCTTGGAGCCCGATGGGCGATACATGGTGTCCTTCATTTTCCTTGTTTAGGGAAATGAATGATTGATTTCTCATATTTAATGATTATTTACCTTTTAGTCAAATATTTTCTTTCATTTTTAATTATTTGTAAGCTAAAATCCAAAGTTATGATATACGTAATGTGTTTAAATATAAGGAAGACAACAAACAAGTTATTTTGAATGCAACTTTCCTTTGTAAAAAAAAATGCAAACAACCATTTCATTTTCTCAACATGATAGTAATAAAACTCAATTTTATTTCTAGGAAGGATGCTCCAATCATTGTTATTAGTATTATTCATCTTTTTCTTCCAGTTTTTCAATATTTTAATAGATACTAATCTACAATAACTTAGAACCACGAATACATACCTTTAAATTAATTATGATTAGCAATTACTAACAACTCCATAATTAAATATGCCCGTCGTTGAATTTAAGTACCGCCCTCTTGTTATATGGAAAAAAAGAAATTTTTTAACCCTGGCAAGTAAATGGAGCCATTTGAATATAATGATGATAGGTACTTTTCGTACATGCTTTTATACCATTAATCACCTATCAATCATATGCTTTTATGGTGTTTTTGAGGGCTTTAATGTTTAATTTTATCATTTTTATGGCTTTAAGTACATTTTGAAGCAAAGAGAGCATAATAAGTGTCAAAAAGATGAATTTTATGGGTCGTACCATAACCTCCCATGACTTCAAGCATGATATGGATGGGTTCTACATCTCTCAAGCTTTCCAACGAGTCCAAGATCACCTAATTCGGAGTTCGAACGAAAAAAAATACGGCATTGTAAAGTCAAGGGAGGATTTTCCAAAACACCACATGCAGCAATCCTCAAAGTTTGTGAGTTTTCAGTCTACCTAATGGCCTCCAATGACTCTAAGCTTGATATGCATAGATTCTACTCTCTCTTAGCTTTCCGTAGAAACAAAATCATCACATTTGGAGGTCGGATGAGAGAGTTATGATCGTTTGAAGTCAAAATGTCAAATATGAATTGTTGTACATTTTGGTTCGCCGAGGTGAACTAGAATGTTCGTTGCAACGAACTTGGCGAACCAGAATGTTCACTGCAACGAAGAACGGTGGGCTAGAGCAACAATATTCACATTTTTGGCCATTTTAAAGGCCCATTTCCCTAGACACTATAAATACGGTTTTTAGACTTTATTAGGGTTCCGCTTTGGTGAGCGAACACCCATTCAAGGGTTTCTCTCTCATCATAAGCTAGAATCAACCTAGAGTTTTGATTTTCTGTCATTTTACATTGGATTTGGAGTTGATATTGAAGATCCAGCTGTTAGAGGACCTCCTACAGCCTTGGAACAAAGTTTTGAGAAGTTTTCCACCTTCAATCTGTTTTGTATCTATAAACTTTACTCTTTTCTCATTTCCTTCTCTATTATTGTTGTAATAAACATGATTTTGATGGATTAGAGGGTTGTAATGAGTGGCTAAACATCCTCTAGGGTTGATTGTTGAAGTTGATGCTTGATTTATATACTTTTTAGGATGGTTTTGTGAATTTATTCTTGTGTTGATGTTAGTTGATGTTGTTGTTGGATTATTATGATTTTGCCTAATTGATTTATGTTGGGAAGTGAGTTTAAGACCTAGTGCACAAAGGGTTTCCATAGTGACAGCTGGAAGAATACCCTTAGGCCTTGATCTCTACCCCCAAATGTGTCTCAATTGACAAAATCAACCTAACCTAGTCAAAGAAGTTTAGGAAATTAGAAATGCCTAGTACTAAATGGATTTTATTGGGGGGAAAAGCATCATCTCAGCATTATGTGAGGATCATATGGACCAAGAGGTGATCGATTCGAACATAGTTTGGGCAATCCTATCGTATGGACCGAGAGGTGACCAATAGGATTCCCAAGGAAAGTATTGCCTTCTAAAAGTATCACATTTCATTACCTAGATGGACCGAAAGGAGGATAAGAATTGGGTGTGAGATTGAGGGGAGACACGGAAGCATGTGAGCCTCATCTTAGGTTCCTTGGACAACCGCAGTATATTTTCATTTGCCGAGTTTCATGAATATAAATCATAATTGCATCGATGGATCTGATCGATACTAGTTTCCTTTCCTACGGTTTTTCTTTAAAATTAACCCATTTGCTTGTAAATCTTTGAAAATCAATTTTAGATTTTTTTTGTTTTAGTTTAGTTTATTTTAGATAATCAATACTCAAAATCACCCTTCCGTTCAAATAGTGAAATTCTTGAGTAGTCGGGGTACTCAATCCTTGCTAAAACCTCACTTTTCTTGTAGGATCGATATCCAAACTTTTGGTCCATTGTATTACCTATACGATCTGTTCACTTACGGAAATCACTAATAGATGACTATATGAGCTTCACGAAATAAAAAAAATAAAAAAGTACTGTTGAAATAAAATTGATGATATACATTAATGGGTGTTGAATGTCGTTGTTGTAGGCCCAAGGCAGAATATAATAAAATACACGTATTGGAAAATAGATTAGCTAGAACTCATGAGCTCCTACTTTAGGACCCACAAATTGGAACCAGATGTAAACTGAAAAAGTGAAGCTCATGAGTAAAAAATGCACTTTAATTTTGGGTAAGTATATTTTAAGGTAAGTGCATTGGGCACAACCATAAAAATATAAAAGAAAAAATTATGAAAAAGGGTGGGGTAACCAAAAGAATTACCCCTAAGGTTCACCGAAAGTGGACATAAGGTGCGTAAATACCTCCGACTTTTGACCGTATGTCCAACTTCATACTTGAACTTTTTTTGTCTCAAGATATCCTCGATATTTACTTCTGTAGCTCAGTGATGTCAGATGGACAAATTGACGTTTAATGCGACATGATAATATCCATTATCTTACAACATCCATTATATAAATTATAAAACTGTCGATGTGTCCAGTGACCCTGGCATGGTAACCATGTTGTCTTGCAAAATGGTTTTTTTCTTGTATACGCATCGGAATGTTACGCATTGAAATGTTATGAATTCCATGTACGATTACAAAATTCATATGATTTTATTAAAAGACCTTTTAAAACCTAATTTTGGAAGTCTGTCTCTCCAATTTTTGGTTTGATTTTGAGAAAAATGTCTTTGTTTTCTTACAAAAGTAACCCTTTATTTTAAGAGACAATATAAATACATGAAATGAAGGAGGGCATTTTTGCCCAAAATAGGTTATTCTCAAAAAAAAAAAATAAACAGAAGAAATGTTAGGTCTTATTTGGTTCTTTGTTTTTTTAAAATGTTTCAGATTTAAAAATGAAGAACTTGAAAGAACCTGAAAAAGTGAGTTTGGTTAGCTCTTTTTATTCTAAAAACATGTGATACTGAAAAATATAATTGAGATATCAATAATAGTTTTTAAGAAGAACACCATTTTTTGTATTTCTCATTTTTAAAAAGCGATCTGACCAAGTTTTAAGCAGAATAATAGATATATAATTCACAAATTTGCAGTTATTTAATTATATTTAATCAAATATTTTCTTAAATTAGTTGTTAATTTCTTCCAAACTATTAGATTTAACTTACTTGTAATGAATTGAGAAAAGGGCAAACAAATACCTGAAAAGATCTTACAGATTTTATTTATTAAATTTGAGGATATTGTTTTGAAATAAAATTTAAAAATATAATTAAATAAATATGAGAATAAAATGAATAATTTCGAAATTTAAAATATAATATAAACCCAAAAAACTCTTTCCTTTTTTAGCAATCACATATAGAACCTTTATTATGCCTTTAAAAATAAAATCATGATTCTCAAAAGCGACTTGTTTAATTTCATATTTAACTTCTTTACCAAAATAATTCGATTTGAGGTTACTAGCTTGAAAAATGTCATATATGAGCTAACCCTTACAATAAGGACTTTTAAAACTTCCATTACTAATTTCCCATGTGAATGAGACTTAAAATACTTTTAAATTCTCCAGTAGCGAAGCGGCGTGATTCTTCAAAGTCAAAACATTTTTTAAACATTGTTGGCTTGATAAATCTCCAAAGTTTAAACATAAACCAATTTCCTTATTATAGAAAGATAACTAAATCAAATTTTTATGGCCTAAAATTAATTTTGTTTCATAATACAAACCTTATTGAATCAACATCACTTATTCTAAGTTATAATAACAAAAATGAACACATACAAAACTTTATGAAAAATCTATTATTTAATATTTTAGGGTTCAACAAAAATAACGATGAATCCTCGAGAAACTGTAGCTCAGTGATAGAGGGTGGGATGGAGACTATCTGAGGAGGGAACCAAGATCGAATCCTTGTAGAATATGTGCTTCAGCATGTATGCAAAAAAGTGAATAGAAGTCGAGAAAAAAAAAAAAAACAAAATAACCCGATGAAAATTTTGTTGAAAAGGAAGCAAATAAAAGAAATGAATCTTTATTGATTGATAAATTTACCGAGAATGCCAATTCAATCAGGTTGTTTGAATTGTGGAACTATACATGTAAAACTATGCACTTTCTTTTGATGTGGTTCTTATAAAACTATCAAATGAATTCATTTCTTTTGAGTGAAAAAGAAGCTGTGTGATTACCACCTACAGTATTTGATTTGATGCACATGATCAACTTGTGGGTGAGAATAAAGAAACCTTATGAAAGTCAACATTTCTATATTGAAAATATAAGGAATAGGTTTAATTTCAATGGGATAAGGCACATAAATGTCCTTAAGTTTTTGCCCGAATATCCCACTTTGTTCCTGAAAATTTTTCTAGTCCTAAGATACCCCCTACATTTACTTTCATAGCTCAGCCAAACCCCTGCCGTTAGAAAATGCCACAAATGGACAAACGCACCTTAAAACCTCACATGTTAGAGTTTCCAGCCTTGTGAATTTTTATAACGGGATGGGCATAAGTGGTTATGAAAGTAAACATAAGAATGTATTTTAAGAGCAGAAGAAAGTTCGAACAAAAGAGTAGCACATCTGTATAAAACTTCAGGAAGCATTATTCACCATATCTCTAATTTCAATGCATGTGGTGGGGCGATACCCGGGGCGGATGGGTGGTATAAGATTATGGCAGGTAATTTATCACAAGGATACTTGCACAAATCGGAGTCTCTTTAGTTATCATACGCTAAAATGCCAATCTGGCCTTACTGTGATGGTGCAAATAAGTTAATGCAAGGTATTAGTCCCCCCTCCCTGCGAAAAAAAAAAAAAACGGTTGTGTTAGAAATGTGGTGATAATATATAGTATCAATGAGAATATGAGGCAAACCCAAATATGCGAAATGGCAAACAAATCCATCCCAAATATTTTGATATTTAGATTCCTTTTTCATTTTGAAATGGTTGGTCAAAGTTCTAAAGTATCATAAAACCTTTTATGAGATTCATGGCAAATCACTTGGTTGGCTTGCAAAAGCGCCGGAGTCGAAGCTTTTGAATTCTTTTACGTCCATCCTCTACCTAAAGTCTATATATAGAGTGTTAGGATCTTCTCTGAAAGACACGCTCATAGAACTTTACCCAAAGTGTAATACTAGTGATAGAGCAAACTTGTCTAGTTCGTCAAAATGGAGCAAGGTGTTTTGCCGACCATTCATCAAGTCATTTCATACTAGAAAACAAACGCCGATGTGATATTCTCCAAGCATCAAAGGAGACAGGGAATCTGTTTTAAGGAGATCGTGACTCTTCACGAGACTCGTCATCCTCCATCTCTAACAAGCCTTATTGTTCAGGGAAAAGCGAAGGTTGTTAGCGAATATGTTTTTCCTGTAATTTTGTTTTTTCTCTCTTTGTAATTTTTCCTCTCCCTCATCTTTCTGTTTCCATGTATTTGCAAACAAGTTTCTAACAGTCTTAAAACATATTCAAAGGGTGAAGGGAAAAACAGGAAGGGAGATCGAGCAAACTTAAAAAAAAATAGTTGGAAAAAAAAGAAGGAAAAGAAGGTGATTAGAAGATAAAAGTAACAAAAGGAAATATTTTTTCCTTAAAAAGATAATGTTTTATCTAGCTTTTTTTTTTCTCTCTCTTTTAAGGTTTGTTGATCCTTTAGAAAAAAAAAAAAAACCATTTGTTTAGGATAAAAAACAATTTCCTTTACAAAAAAAAAAAAAATTTGCTTTTTTTTTGCTTTGTAAGGAAAGAATCGGTTCAGTCTTTTATCAAAACTTTTTTTTGGAAAATTTTTTAATCAACCTTCGATAAGGGGTTTTTTAAGGGAAAAAAATTTCTTAGTAAAACACTTTTGATAAAGGGATTAAAAAAAAGGATAACAAAAGTTTTCTAGAAAGGAATTTTTTTTTTTGAAGTTTTCCTTTATTCCTTCTAGAAGAAAAACATTGATTCTTCAAGAGAAGGTTAAAAGCCAAACAAACAAGCTAGCATTTGAAAAGGAAATGCTTTACCACTAGGCTACATGCTTAGTTTGATTTTCCTTGTGAGGAATATATGATAACGAGATAAGCCTATTAGGCTAAACTCTGGCGCTCATTTGTGGGTCTCTTGCAATTCCTTTGGTCTTAGGAAATTAAAATTACAATATAGAGAAGTTACGTATGGGGAGGTTGGATCTTAAGCGGGGCCAGTTTGTGACCCCTCGATCTTTCACGGGAGCGAATGATACATCTGAGGCGGTTCTGGCACAGGTTTCCATACCCCACCAGTCTTTCATAAGAATATGTAGAAGTAATTTTTATTTTTATTTTTTTTAAATGAAAAGTTTGACATTTTTGTCGGGTTTTGCAAGAAAATGACTTATGAATCCAACAATACTAGTATTAATGCGAGATCGGCCCAGTGGCAACCCCTGCTTTGTCATTGCTAGAACTTGATATTGTACTTTTCCAAGCCTGTTTTTGTTTTTCCAGGGGAGAAACCTGAGAAGTTCAATGGACTTAATTGTAAACGGTGGCAGCAAAATATGCTATTCTACCTAACCACCTTAAATCTTGAGAGATTTTTTTAAAGATGCTCTGAAGCTCAAGGAAGACGAGCGTGATATCTAAGTCATTAGTGCGATAGATGCCTGGAAGTATTCAGACTTTCTTTGTAAAAATTATCTCTTAAACGGGTTGATTGATTCTTTGTATAATGTCTATTATACTAAGAGTTCGAAACGAAGGAGCTATAGAATCTCTAGATCGGAAATATAAAGCCGAGGATGCTAGGGCCAAAAAATTAATTGTGGGACGATTCCTTGACCTTAAAACAGTAGATTCCAACACTGTGATCAATCAAATCCAAGAACTTTAAGTGATCATCCATGAGATACACGTTGAGGGAATGGTACAGGGTGAAAGCTTCCAAGTGGCAACCATTATTGAGAAACTGACTCCGACTTGGAAAGACTTCAAAAATTACCTTGAGCACAAGTGAAAGGAAATGAGCATGGAGGATTTGGATGTTAGGCTTCACATTGAAGAAGATAATAGAGGGTCTGACAAGAAAGGGGCTCACACTCCAACATAAGTGAAGGAAAACTTTGAAAGTAGGAACTTGAATTGAGTTACAGGCAAAAGAAGCATAACAAAGGGAAGAGCTCTAAGTTGGGACTAAGGAGGAGTCTCAAGCAGTTCTAGGGAAATGCTTGGTGTGGAAACGAAAGATACAAATTTTACGATTGTAAGCGCTAAAGAGGAACAAATTCAAGAAGCCAATAGTGGTTGGCTTGTAATGACGAAGTACCAAATAATACAAGTTTGTAACACGTTTATTAAGTTTAAGCTAAGTTTGACCAAATTTGACTAGAGTTTGACCAACATAGGAGGTTGACCAAAAGTTGACTTTTTCAAGGATGAATAATTTTGGGTTTACGAGAGACCTTACCATTCGTAGGCCTCGTCGTCTGAGTTCATAGGCGGTCGACGTCAATCAGACTTACGGATAAAAAGTTATAACCCTGGTAATTTCAAACGGCAGTGTTTTAACGGTGTCCAAGCTGTCTTCAAATTTTTACTCGAAAGAGACCACCAATTTATATAAACATAACTTTGGATGACAAATGAAACCCTAGCCCCCAAAACACCATTTTGAACTCCGAAACCCTAGAAGCTCTCCGAAAACTTGGCTGGACGAGGTTGGGTCCATTTTGACCATTTGCGCGGCCGGTGGGAGGGTGGACGGCAAAGGCACCACCAGTCATTTATCACTTTGACCTGCCTTGGCGGAGACGGATGGGAGGAGGACATCCAGATGGCCATTTGTGAAATTTCCACGGCAATGCGGCGGGCCGGCGGGATCGGGCCGTGACGGAAGCGGCGCGTGAGTCCTGTAATTTTCTTGATTTTCGGCCATTCAGTGATCCGAGACCCACCATAGCTCCTTTCCACCATTTTTGGACCCTGAACTCATTTAGGTGGTCCTTTTCTCCATATTCATCAGTTTGAAGATACGACAAAAACAAATTCGGCCGTTGTTGGATCTAGTTTTAGGCCACCACAGCTGACACTGGACGAGTGAGACCTGCGGTATGTTCTGGTCTCATGGGCTTTCCATTGATATGTGGTTTGTAAATTTTGGATGTCGTTTAGTTAGTTTCCATTTTTAGGTTGTTTCGGATGGTCACAGGAAGTTGGGAGGCGAAATAAAATTGCAATTGGTCAAATTGGACAAAATTGAAGTTGGATTAGTGAGGTGGATGTTTTTAGGAATTATTGGGCCCGGTTCAATTTTGAGAAATTAGTTCCCAGGGTGAAAAGCCCGATTTTGGGTATCGGGCACATAGAAACAACGTAATAGTGGACTGTCAGTCGGTGGGATGGTTTTTCATAGTTCTTAAAATTATTCCTAAGGCCCGGGGTATCAGTATTTGTTGGTTCATTATTGGAGCTGAAATGGTGTTTTATTTTATATTACGAACTGCGTAGAGTAGGTGTAGACGATGCTAACGAGGAGCAATTTGGCGATGCGTAGTCTGTGAGTGGTTTATATGTTTTTAAATGATTTGGGTTATTATATTGATATATCTATGGTGATTAAATATTTTACATATATACTGTTTTGATCAAATGGTTGGTTGCATGCAAATGTGATTATCGGTCTCATATAAAACAAGTTATCATTTCATGTGAATTTTGTCAACTTATTTTAGCTGTTTGGAAGTTATCTTGGGGTCGTGGATGAGTCTATGGTATTAGGATATTTTGGGTACATGGATTGAGGTTGTAAACTATCTTGAAAAACTATTGTTTTAAAAAGTGGATCTTGAGATTTGTAGACTGACTCTAATACGGTATTGTTGGAAAAGTACATGTGAGAAAGGGAATGGTTATATTAGTTGCCACATGATGGGCCGAGTTTGCAGAAGGTTTATTAGAGGACACGTGATGGACGGGTTCGCGGGAGGTTTATTAGGTGCCTGCGTGATGGCGGGTCTACTGGAGGTTTGGTAGTTTGCCGCGTGATGGTAGGAGATTGTAGCAGCGGGTTTATTAGTTCTTGCGGTGCGTGAGGTCGGTTTGACCCAGGCCGGTTTGGTAGTTGCCCGCGGTCTTGTGAGGTCGGTTTGACCCGAAGCGGTTTATTGGGTACCCGCGATGCGTGGTCGGTTTTTGCGACGGTTTTATTAGTTGCCGCGGTCTTAGTGAGTCGGTTTGACCGACCCGGTTTGGTATTACGGTTTTGCCACGGTGGCGTGAGGTCGGTTCCGGCGACCCGGTTTGGTCACGATCTGATTACATCGTTGGTTTATTTGGTATGGTGCTCGTTGGTCTTGTTTAGGGTATAGTACATAGTGAATTGTATATGGCGCCAATTTTTATCGTTGGTGTATATGGTGGGAGTATATCGTTGGTGTATATGGTATGGTACATAGTTGTTGATTTTATGGTCTGATTGCATTGTTGGTTTACGGTGTATTTTAATAGTTATGATTATTGTATTTTCCATGAATTAATTGTACAATATAGCGTTTATATGTTTTATGCATCCAACTCACATGTGGTGAATGAATTCGAGGTTATAGGTTCTTGAAAATGAAGTCAGTTAAATTATTGAGCATGACTTTCTTATTGTTGGGTTTTGGTAAAGTTGGGTTTTGTGAAATGTTTGTTAAACGGGGAACCTTACAAAGGAGTGGACGTGAGGTCTTGAGAGACGAGATGTTTAAAAATTAAAACATTATTTTCCTTATAAATTATGCTACTCATTGAGATTTATTTCTCACGTTTTATTGTTTTAAATACGTTTTCCTAGGTCGGAATGTTTGTAGAGCCTACCTGCTAGATTCAACAGCTCGTTTTGGCATTGTAGTACTCTACCCAGCATCTATACGTCTTGGATTGTTTGGACTGTTATTTTATCTTGTAACCCTAAATTCGCAAATACTCTCTTAGAATGCTCGACATTAGTATTAAACTCATTTGAGTCCCTATCATATGTTGTGGTTATGACCTACATTTTGATAGGTCGATTAGTGATTTATCTATATATTTGAGGGTATTTTGGTCTTGCATGCGTTACTTCTCTTTTAGGTGGGGTCCTTTGTGCATTCGCAGGATTGTAGTGGAAGCTCAGCCCAGGCGGAGCCACTCGGGAACCACAGGGAGGGTATCGAGAGTACAGGTCTTATCGGCTTAGTATCGAGCTAGGTTTCTAAATTCCTTGGGGTTGTACATTGCTGTGCAATTCATCCATTGTTTTAACCTTATCCTTGAAATTGAATTTGTTTCATTTATTCTTGGAATATAGTTCTTAACTCACGATGGCATAGGAGTTGTGTATGAACTAGGGCAGTTGAATAAGGTCACCATTAAGTAGCTTGATATCCTTTGCCTCGGGTTGATGACTATTTGATCGACTCGAGTGCGAGAGTGTTCTCGAGATTTGGCTTGTGGTCGGGGTACCATCAATTAAGGATTAGGGAATCGACATTCCCGAGGCGGGATTCAAGGAGCGAGATATGGGCGTTATGATTTTCTAGTGATGTCTTTCGGACTCACACCAATGCCCGATGGCTTTCATGGATTTAATAGGCAGGAATGCTTGATCCACACACGCCGATCGGTTTGTCATTGTTTTCATGACGATATCTTTGTACTCGAAGCGAGTTAGGAGAACATGAGAGACATTCGGTTTGGTGTTCACGGACTTTAAAGCGTACCGATTCATGCGAGTTCGAAAATGTGAATTTTAGTTTGGGCCAAAGTGGGGTTTCTCGGACCAGATAGTTTGCTATGGCATTTTAGGTGGATCCTCGGAAAGTAGAAGCCGGTGGCAAATTGGGAGCTGACCAACTACGGTGACGAGAATGGAGTTTCCTAGGATTAGCGGGTATTCTTTGTGGGTTCATGAGAAGGAGTTCAAAAACTCTGGAACCAGCTTCATTGTTTGACTAGGAAAGGAGATTCGGAGCCAAAAGGTAAGGTTGTTGGTTTGATTCTTGTAAAATGGTTCTTTTTCTAGGGTTTGGTTGAAATTTCTCCAAACCCTAGATTTGAAGGATATGGGGAGGTAAAACCTAATCCTTGGTTATTTGTGTAAGGATTTGAGGGGATTTTGTATAGAGGGATATGATCCATGGATTACTCTCTTTTTGGAAGTTAAGTTTCATCCTAACCTTAGATTGGTTAAGTGATGAGTTGGCAAAACCCTAGATTCTTGTTTAAGATGTATTTTGGAAGATGTTTCGGGTTGAATAGAGTGGCTTTGATGTGTGTTTGAGTATTGGGATTGATTTGGTTGGAAACTTATGGAAAAAGTGGGGAAAATCATAAATTCTAGGCATTTGCGTGGGCTGAATTTTTCTATTATGACCAGTATTAGTATTTTGGCCATAACTTGATCATTACGCTCACGGTGGGTGACTCGGTTGGAAAGAACCCTTAGCACTTATCTTCAAATGAGTAATATGGAGACGAGAATCTGAGGTGTTTTTGTGTTGGGTGTGTTGTTTGTGTAACCACAATAATGAGTGTTAGATGTTGATCTAGTAGAATGTAAGAGTGCACTTGGGGGGATCAAGGTTTATGTTGGAAGGTATAAGGATATATGTGAGTCAGTGGTGGTAAGTAATAGACCACTTGGTAATTTTTATGTGACAGTTGTTGAGAGGATAGGTCCGATTGGCTATAGATTAGACTTCTTGGGAGGAGTTTTCTCGAGTCCGTAATGCTTACCACGTCTCATGCTACGCATGTATATCTCGAGACCCCTCACATGTGCTTGGAGGCACCGGAGATTGAGGGCGAGGGCGACTTATCCTATGAAGAATAGCCGGTGCGGTGGGTGGGGAAAGAGAGGAGCGCCGCGAATGATATCCTTAGTGAAGGTCCTTTGGGAAACCACCTAGTTGAGGAGCGACTTGGGAGGCGGGAAGGCGAATGCAGACGAGTACCTAAATCTCTTTCCCGTAATCACGAGGGTATGAATTTCGTGGACTGAAATTTTCTTTAAGAAGTGGGTGTAATGACCCATACCAAATAATACAAGTTTGCAACTCACGTTTGACCAAGTTTGACTAAGAAGTTTGACAAAATTTGACTAGGTTTGACAGCATAGGAGGTTGACGAAGTTAGCTTCAAGGAATGAATAATTTTGGGTTTTGCAAGACACCGGCCCCCAAGCTGAGCCTGCGTCGATCACGAGTTCATAGGCCCCGAGGAATTCGAGCGTCGGAATCAGACTTACGGGGATAAAGGACCATAACCACTGGTAAATTTCAAGCCGGTGTTTTAACTTGATGTCAGTTGTCTTGAATTTTTGCAGAGCGACCACACAGGCACATATAAACATAACTTTGGATGCGAGATGAAACCACAGCCCCAACACCACATTTTGAACTCAAAACCCTAGAAAGCTCTGAAAACTTGTGGACTGGGGTGGGTGTTTTGACCATTGCCGGCGGAGTGGGAGATGGACAACGAGCACCAGGCCCGCCCATCCGGCCTGCGCGCCGAGACGGATGGGAGGAGGACATCGGATGGGCGGCCGTGAAATTTCACGACTTGACCGCGTTTGGACTCGCCGGGACGTCGGGCGTGAAGTGGGCTGCGGCCTGTGCTTGGCAGAGTGGGTCACTGTAATTTCTTGATTTTCGGCCATTTTTCGGCCCGATTCGGAATACCCAGTAGCTCATTTCCACCATTTTGGACCACCGGGCTCATTTCAGCTGGTCCTTTTCTCCATATTCGTCAGAGGTTTGAAGATACGACAAAAACAAATTCGGTATTGTTGGATCGGTTTTAGGCCACCACGGCAACCTTTGGACCAAGGTGGGAGCTGCGTGTGTTCGCAGTTACCATGGGCTCCATTGATGTATGTGGTTTGTAAATTTTGGATGTCGTTTGGTTGGTTTTTCCATTTTTAGGTTGTTTCGAGTAATTCTGAGAAGTTGGGCCTTCAAAATAGAGTACGATTAGGTGAGTGGACCAAGGTAAGTTAGATTAGTGAAATTGGATGTTTTGGGAATTATTGGGCCGGTTGATTTCGAGAGAAATTAGCAAGAACAAGGTGAAAAGCCACACACGATTTTGGAGTATGTCGAGACTATAGGGCACCAGCGTGTAGTGGACATCAGTCGGTGGGATGGTTCATAGTTAAAGTATTCTAAGGCCTTTGGGGTATCTGATGTTGTTGAATTCGATTATTTGGAGCCTAAATGGTGTTTTATTTATATTAGGGCACTCACTGCCGTAGGTGGACGATCTGCGAGAACGGGAGCGGCGTCACGTGAGTGTAGTGGTTTATATGTTTTTAAATGATTTGGGTTATTATATTGATATATCTATGGTGATTAAATATTTTACATATATACTGCTTTGATCAAATGGTTGGTTGCATGCAAATGTGATTATCGGTCTCATATAAAACAAGTTATCATTTCATGTGAATTTTGTCAACATTTTAACTGTTTGGAAGTTGTACTGAGTTCATGGATGAGTCCATGGTATTAGGATATTTTGGGTACATGGATTGAGGTTGTAAACTATCTTGAAAAACTATTGTTTTTAAAAGGTGGATCTTGAGATTTGTGGATTGACTCTAATACGGTATTATTGGAAAAGTACATGTGAGAAAGGGAATGGTTATATTAGTTGCCACGTGATGGACGGGTTTACCCGGAGGTTTATTAAAAGACACGTGATGGACAGGTTCACTTGGAGGTTTATTAGGTGCCACGTGATGGTCAGGTCTACCTGGAGGTTTGTTAGTTGCCACGTGATGGCCGGGTCTACCTGGAGATTTGTTAGTTGCCACGTGATGGCCGGGTGTAACCACAGGTTTATTAGTTGCCACGGTGCGGTGAGGTCGGTTTGACCCGACGGTTTATTAGTTACCCGCGGTGCGTGGGTCGGTTTGACATGAAGCGATTTGTGGTACCGCGGTGCCGTGAAGAGGTGGTTTGACCCAGCGGTTTGGTATTACAGGTTTGCCCGCGGTGAGCGTGGTCGGTTTTGACCCTACGGTTTGGTATTTTGGGTTTGCCACGGTGGCGTGAGAGGTCGGTTCACGACGGTTTAGGATAGATTACATGATGCGATTACGCCGTTGGTTTTATTTGAGCGCGGTATGTTGGTGTTTAGGGTATAGTACATATTGGTGTATATGGCATGGTACATCGTTGGTGTATATGGTGTGGTATATCGTTGGTGTATATGGTATGGTACATAGTTGATTTTTTTGGTACGGTGCATTGTTGGTTTTAAAGTAAGACATACACCCTTTTTAATAAAGTTATGATTATTGTATTTTCCATGATTAATTGTACAATATGACGTTTATATGTTTATGCATCTGAAACTCTATGTGGTGAATGAATTCAGGTTATAAGGTTCTTGAAAATGAAGTCAGTTAAATTATTGAGCATGACTTTCTTATTGTTGGGTTTTGGTAAAGTTGGGTTTTGTGAAATGTTTGTTAAACGGGGAACCTTACAAAGGAGTGGACGTGAGGTCTTGAGAGACGAGATGTTTAAAAAAAATTAAAACATTATTTTCATACTATAAATTATGCTACTCATTGAGATTTATTTCTCCACGTTTTATTGTTTAAATCTGTTCCACTAGGTCAGGAGGTTCTTGGAGCCTACTCGCTCCCAGTTGACAAGCTCGTTTCTGCGGCAATTTTGTAGTGCTCTACCCATCCATGTCTTGGATTATTTGGACCTGTTATTTTTTATCTTGTAACCACTAAATTCGTAAATACTCTTAGAATGCTCTGACATTAGTATTAAACTCATTTGAGTCCCTATCATGTATGTTGTGGTTATGACCTACATTTAGATAGGTCGGTCGTGGATTTATCTATATATTTGAGGTATTTTGGTACTGCATGCGTTTACTTCTCTTTTAGGTGGGATCCGCTGGCTGTGCATTCCCCAGGGATTGTACAATGGAACTCAGGCGGGATTCACTCGGGGGAACCCTTGAGGGTATAAGATTCGAGATCTTTGTCGTGGCTGACATCTGAGGATGTGTACTTACTCGAGTAAGGATGGGGCGATGGGAATTTGTTCTCAACAAAAAACGAGGTTGAGAATCAGCTCGACAAGAAAATTCGTGCTAAGTGATCGAGGTGGTGAGTATGAATCACCATTTATTGACTTTGTGCTCGACATGGGATTATACATGGAAACCATTGCGCATATTTGCCTCGATCAGTGGGTGGTTGAGCGAAGGAATCGCACTCACAAGGAAATGATGAATGTAATATTGATAAGTTATGGTCTACCCTGAACATGTGGGGAAAAGCCATTTAAGCGCTAATTACCTTTGAATAAGGCACCTAAAAAGAAAGCAGAAAAAACTCTATATGAGTTATGGAAAGGAAGAAAGTCATCCTATAAATACTTGCAAGTGTGAGGATATCTAGCTAAAGTGACAATTCCTCCACCTAAAAGGGTGAAAATATGACCTAAAACTATTGATTGAATTTTCATTGGTTATTCACATATAACGGTGTTGCTTATCGATTTCTTGTCCATGAATTGAATATCCTTGATATTCATAAGAATACGATATTGGAATCAAGGAATGCATCATTCTTTGAAGATGTGTTTCCATGCAAATCCAAAGAAAAGCCTAGCTAATCGAAATGAGTGTTGGAGACTATTCATGGAAATAGTCAAGATGAAAACAACAATAGTGAGGTAGAACCTAGGCGTAGTAAAAGAGCAAGGATAGAAAAATCCTTTGGTCAGTTTTCTAGCGTATGTGCTTAAAGGAACCTTTGTGACACCCGAAACTTAGGGATCTGTTTGACTGACCGTTAACGCGGAAATACTCGTGGATATTGTATATCTCAGTACCCATGCTGTTTAATCCCATTAATTGGGATCCATTCATCGAGTCTTAGGTAATCACATACCTATGCCACTGGCTGCCACTGACTATGAAGCAGGGTCGGAATTACTGTGGATATCGTGTGTCTCGATACTACAACATCGATCAATTTATCAAAGAATCGTTTAGCACATTCGATAAACATTTTATGTATTTTCAAAACCTGTACTATGAATTTAATTACAAACTCCATTACATACATAGGCATATGCCAAAACTAGTTATTTCCAAAGTTTTTACAAAAAGAACTATACCAACCACAAGTCGGCTTTCTTCAACCTCTCGACCTCGAATGAGAGGCGAGCCACATATGCTATGCCACACTTTTGAAATGTTTTCTATGAAGGGTGAGCCACGCCCGGTAGAGACTCCTACATGAAATTTACATTACCCCCTTTAAATGCAAATGCAATGTTCACTTTGACACATTCACATATATATCCACATTCCAATAGAATGATGCAATTCTAATGGAATACTACATGTCATGCCTGAAATGAGATGAGACTCACTCCATGCATGAAAAATCCAAGTCATCACAGACTCCCATCACCTGATACATAACCAGTAATGCGATAACATCCATATTCGATGAATTTCATCCAATGATCACTTTGAAACAAAATCAAGTTTTTATAAATCAAAACTAATTGAATGTTTCACCTCTAAGGATCATTTTATTAACAAAACATGTGTCTTTTATGGGTAGGCGAATTTTCGAGTCTCCTGCGAGGCTTTGCATGCCTTCACACACTTTCGAGGGCTTTTCTTAGTTAGGCACCCTGTATAACCAAAAATAACGGGGCTTTCACCCGAGGGGGTGTCTATCCCTACTTGTTACTACCTGATATAAGTTTTCATGCTCTGTGGCTTGAGTGGAACTCTGCTGAACTTTGTTCAACGGTACTTAGCCCACTCATCAACCAGCAAGGATGGTGTGTGATGGCACTATGCGCCCTTTCATGAATCACGATGCCTCGGTGCATATGCAATGCATTATGCCATTGCATGTCAATTCCCTTTCACATATGTAATGCATGCCATATGGAATAATTTATCATGTATCATGAGCGGTTATATCAAAAGAGGCCTGCTTTGAAACGAGTTCATCGATACATTAGAGTTCATATATCAACATTCAATCAACAATTATCACCAAGTAGGTCAATAAGCAAGCAAAGACAATTTGGTTCTCAGACCAATTGTGGCATAAGAGATCACCCTTAGCAGTCCCCACACATACGGTATCACAAGCCACACGGACATGCTCACGAGGGCTACCGGCCATGGGACGATCCTGAACCTCGGTCGGAAATTTCGAGTCCCAGTCGGGGTTGAATAGACCCTGAAGACTATCACCCGGGCTATGAAATCGGCCTTAGTAGTCCTGACTGGTACCAAACGGCCCGAATTGAATTACACCACTAGCCAACACCCGACTAACCAAATCCTCAATCAGTTCAGATTGTTCAGTCCGAACAACACTGAAATCGATCCTAAACAGCCCTCAAACTATCCCTTTGAACACTTGTCTAAAAAGAAAGGCAATCAACCAAAGTAGGAAAATCCCTACCTCTTGGAGTGTAGCCCTCATAGAGTAGACGAACTTTAACTCGGCCTGTTGAACTTGACCATCGAGTCTGAAAATCGAAGAAGAAGGTGCTCGAATCTTCCTTCCTACTCCCTGCTCTCTACTCCTTTTCTTCGCCTTCCCCCTCTCTTTTCCTCTATCGATCCCCTTTTATCACCAACTCATTTAAGTTCCTTTTTGCCTCGAAAATTGTGAAAAATTCGACCATCTTGGAATTAAACGAAATTCGTCTTGATAACTAGATTTCACGTGACAAATCTAGGGGTGAGGTCCATTTGTCATTTAAAGAATTAAGAGGAATTTCTATGTTTTAAATATGTTGTAGCTGTGACGCCCTGGGCAGGGGTTTTGTTTACAACGAGTCAACTAGCGAGGCCATGTGACCATTGGTGTCTGTTACCTGAAAATGGCGTCTGCGAGACTTCGAGCATGAGTAAAAATAGTGCAATAGGGCCATACGTCACTTACTCACCCCGAAATATAACCAACTATATTACACTAGTTTCAGGAGTTAATTACACTCCTATACAACCATGTATCAATCATAATGTTTCATACATGTTTTACAAAAATATAAAATCAAAGCCACATATCTGGCTTTCTTACCAGGCGCTAGTAATGCCAAGTCTTACGGAATGCTTTTCATGCGCAAGGGATCCCACGACGGGGTGAGAAATGCCCGGTAGTTGAATTCTCCTACGAGAGGCTACTCCCCACCTAAAATGCACATGTAATGGCAAACACATTCAGTGAATTCGTGATTCTGCTCGAGATGTCTCACGTGTTATGGATGAGAATGTGACTCACCCTTTTTCCACTTCTCGAGCCCTCATTGACTCCCTCACGCATGCACAAGCGAGTGTAGAAATAGCATTTTGAAATAAAGGTTTTTGTTCCACGAAAACATATACCCGATTTTCAATAAAATTATATTGGGCTGACCCTCAGGGTGAATTCTTCGGAATGACTCTTTGGAAAGCTTGATCATGGAGTGTCCTCGGATGAGCTGTTGAATGACTCCTCGAGAATATTTTTCATAAATCTTCCCATGAAATTCATTTGTGACCATGTTTTTTTCATGTCGCTGCACTTTCACCACCTCTTGCATTCTAGGTTGCCTTTTTAGTGCGCCATAAAATCTGATATACCTGTTCTGATAATTCATGTTAATATATCAAGCATGCATATATTAACAACGTTACGATTAACATGTTGATGGAATTCCGAAAGCGATAACACGAAACCCAACACCCACGAAGCCACATGAGCATTGACATGGTCTCGGCTGTCATGGCGACCCAAGGATTTCTGCTCGATCCAAATCTTTGGGCTGAAAACATGGCCGTTTAGGCCTCGGAGCATCCACATACATTAAAATGGCTTTTAAGCTAGGAATAAAAGCAGTAGGAGAAAACCCACCTCCGGAGTTGCGAAACTTCATATCTGGAAGTACCGCGCGTGGCTCTTTGCAGTGGGGATAAAGCTGCCTCTTATATGCCGCGGGGATTAGAGTGCTTAGATTCTTGGGAAATCTAGAGAGAAGGTAGAACCTCTTCCTCTAAAAACTCTGCTTCCTTTCTCCACTCTTTTCCTCTTTCTCTCTTTCCTCTATTGAACCCAGGTCGAGGTTGGTCGAGAGAACTTGTCTCTCATGCCGCTATGTAAGTGGTTCTTTGGATTACACCACATCCACTTATCCATTCTAAGTGGATTTGCATCCACTCCGCAAGTGCCATTTATCTCATGACCCACACTTGGGTTGATTGTTTGACTCATCCCTACATGACGCATTGGCACCTTTGTGAGCCACTCAGCACCTACCAAGTGTCTCGTACTACTCTCGGTGCCTCGAAGAATGTGCTGAAATTCCTCTTGGCTGGGTGTTGATGAAATTCGACGTGTAGTTTGGATTTCGAGGGCCATTCAGCGGTGAAGTCGATTCATCATCAGAGATCTAGAAAATTTGGATTTGACCCAAAATTAAATTTAATAAATTTTGGAAAATTAAATTTTTGGGGGTTTTATAATATGAAATAAGCGTTTTGCCTTTCTTTAGAAAAATTCGATTTTTCCCGAGTTTTAAAACCTCAGACGTTCAAAGAGGTAGTGAACTCTTCAGAGAGTTTCATGTGGAAAGAGGTCATTCAAAGTGAGATTGATTTCATACTATAAAACCATACCTGGGAACTAGTGGATCTTCCACTAGGTTGTAAACCTCGAAGTTCCAAGTGGGTTTTTAAGAGGAAAAGGAAAGTAGATGGATCAATATACGGATACAAGGCAGGCTTTTTTGTGATCCAAAGGCTATAGTTAGCCCAGGGGCCTAGATTATTTTGACACATATTCTCCTGTGACAAAAATAAATTCCATAAGGATGGTGCTTGCAATTGTTGCACTAAGAAATCTTTAATTACATCAAATGGATGTAAAAACAGTCTTTCTAAATGGAGAATTAGATGAATAAACCTACATGGAACAACCTGAGGGTTTTTTTGCTCCAGGATAAGGGAAGAAAGTTTATAAATTAGTGAAATCCTTGAATGGATTAAAACAAACACTGAAACAAAGACATGAGAAATTTGACAGCATTAAGATGTCACATGGATTCAAAATCAATTAATGTGACGAGTGTGTCTATGTCAAGGAGGTGGAACATGGATATGTCATTGTATGCTTGTATGTAGATGACATGCTTATTGTCGGTAGTGATGATAAGATGATTACATCTACCAAGAACATATTGAATTCTAGGTTTAACATGAAAGACATGGGACTTGCTGATGTAATTTTGGGAACAAAAATCAAAAGTACATCAGATGGACTCATTCTTAGTTAGTCACACTATGTTTACAATATTCTTGGAAAATTTGACAAAGATGATTCTAGTATAGCTAGAACACAGGTAGATGTAACTCTACATTTATCCAAGAATAATGGAGAGAGTGTTTCTCAAGTAGAATACTCTAGAGTAATAGGCAGTCTAATGTACCTAATGAGTTGTATAAGACCTGACATAGCCTATGCATTTAGTAAATTGAGTAGTTATACAAGTAATCCTGAAGCTAAGCATTGGCAAGGAATTATGAAAGTACTTAAGTACTACGTTGCACAAAGGTTATGCGCTACACTATACAAGATATCCTATTGTACTTGAAGGTTATAGTGATACATATTGGATATCAAATGTTAAAGATTAAAAATTCCATAGTGGTTATGTGTTTACACTAGGTGGAGGAGCAGTTTCATGGAAATCCTCGAAACAAACGATTATTGACAGATCCACAATGGAATCTGAGTTTATAGCATTAGAAAAATGTGGGGAAGAGGTTGAATGGTTACGACACTTCTTAGAGGATATCCTGAGATAGCCAAATCATGTGCCTCCGATTTGCAATACATATTGATAAGTCAATGCGCGGGTGAAGAGCCTGAAATATGTCTGATGGTAAGTCTAGACATATTCGCCATTCTGAGAATAATACCGTGGAGCAACTACTCTCAATTGGAATAATCTCTATAGATTATGTAAAATCTAAGGATAATAATGTGGATCAAAGGGTTAAACAGAGAGTTGGTTGAAAAATCATCGAAGGGAATGGGACTAAACCCATAAAAGAATAAGTCAATACAATGGATACCCAATGTAGCTGACTGTAGATCCCAATATCTAGGTTCAAAGGGATAACTAAATTGTAAAGACTTAGATTAATCACTATGGGGATATTCCCTTGTCCATTCCTATGATGAAACAGAAATGCTCATAAGGAAAAGGTTAAGCTATGCTGATGATCTCCATCGATGGAAGACCTTTATGAGTTCCTCTGAATTAGGAGATCACTTATGTAAGAAGTGGTGGCCAGCTTCAAAGGGGTGAATATGACACAATTCTATTAAAAGCTCACTCTTACTTGAGAACCAGGGCACATGTTCATGGCCAAAATGAACATAAGTGTGAGAACTGAAAGATGTTAGGAAGATTCTTATGTAAGGTATGTCATCATCTACATAAAGGACATAATGGTTCAAGGACATAGGTAATACATTGTTTAGTCAATAGAGGCTAAACATACTTCTGAGGGAAGGCTCATAGCGGTAGCTTGCCTACCTATCTTATGCAGGTTTCAACCGCTGTACTCTATCACTCGTGAGGGATCGTTGGTCTTGTGTTTGAGTGTCAATTTCATTCATGTGGGGATTTGTTAGATTCCTTTTTCATTTTGAATGAAATTTACTCCTTAAAACATTTAAAATGGTTGGTCAAAGTTTTTAAGTATTTTAAAACCTTTTTATGGGAATTCATGTCAATCCTTCAGTTGTATTTGAAATCGTCGGAAACTTTTAATGTTTCCATTCATCCTTTGCCTGAAGTCTATATATAGAGTGTTAGGATCTTCTTTGAAAGACATGCTTTGCCGATCATTCATCAAGATGTTTCATCTTAGGAAACAGACGTCGATGTGATATTCTCAACCTTAGAGGAGATGACGAATATGTTTTAAGGAGATCGTGACTCCTTAAGAGACTTGGAATCCTCTATCTTTGAAAAACCTTATTTTTCCTGTAATTTTCTTTTTTCTTACTTTATAATATTTCCTCTCCCTTATCTTTCTATTTCCGTGTATTTGTGAACAAGTTTGTAACACCAAAAATAATCTCAGCAGCTAATACTTAACTAATCAGTAAAATCTATTGGGAATCTGAAGACCATCATAAGATATTTTGGTGAATCACATTAGATATAAATAAGAGTCCTTTTATCCATAAAACAAGAACCAAGCATTGAATCATCAAGATATCTTTGATTCCTCTACTTCAAAGTATTCAAAACAAGCGAAAGAGGGTTATCCCTAAATTTTCTTGATATTTGATCATATAATTCATTTCCCATTCATTTGGAAAATATTTCACACATAAAAACAAAGATCCAAGACAAGCTGAAGAAAAAAAAGCTGACTTTTAATTTATTACACAAATATCAACCACTTCAAGATGTCGATGAAAGGACTATTAGAACAGAGAGAGCCTCTCATTTTTATAGATGGAACAATGACTTGGTTTTTGAGAACAATTGGCTCTTGAGGCCTCTCAAACTTCTACACCAGAATGAATGTCATTGATTCCTTTGTAATGAATCTCATTCAATCAATACTTTTTCCAATAATTCCCAACATGAATGACATTCATGATTAAAGACGTCAAAATTCCAAAATATTATGTGATAGATTCAATAGTTGAAACCTACATAGGAGAGGAAGGTGTTACCCTTTGAACATTCCCTTGTAAAAATATGTTTATCCTACTAACTAAATAGTAGACATGATCTCCTTGAACTATTTTGTCATTTGTGTAAACGATGACATATCTCACACATGAATCTTCCTAACACATTTCAATTCTCGCTTTCATGTCCATTTGAGGCCATGGACATGCGCCTGGTTTTGTAAGAATTTAATAGGAATAGTGCCCTACTCAATACCCTTTGAAGTGGCCCCACTTCACTCTTACATAGGTGATCTCTTAATTCAAGAGCAACTCATATTACTCTTATTTAACTTTCCATTGCATCGAGATCATTAAAAGTATAACTTAACCTTTTTTTTTTTACTAACATCATTATTTTATGATATGAATGGACAAGGGAAGATCCCCACAGTGATATGACCAAGTCTTTATAATTTAATTGTCCTTTTTAAACCTAGATCTTGGGATCTCCAGTCAACTAGATTTGGTGCCCATTGGATGAAACATTCTTTACGGGCTTTGATCGTTCCGCTTTGATGATTTTTCAACTAACCCTCTATCTAACTCTTTGGTTATAAGCGGATCTACAATGTTATCTTTGGACTTTACATAGTCTAAAGAGATAACCCCAGTCACGAATATGTCTAGACTTACCATTATACATACTACTTTGTGCTCTACTAATAGCATTTTGACTATCGCAATGTATGCAAATCGAAGGCACATACTTTGATCATCTAGCTCGGAATATCCTTTAAGAAGTAGCATAACCATTCCGCCTCTTCCCCACATTTGTCTAATGTTATAAACTCAGACTTCATAATGGATATGGCAATAACCGTTTGTTTTGAGGATTTCCATGAGACTACTCCTCCCCCTAGTGTAAACACATAATCACTATGGATTTTGAGTCTAATATTTGATATCTAAATAGACACTCAGAACTTCAAGGACAACAGGATATCTTTTATGGTGTAGCTCATAAACACGAGTAAATCTTAAGTACTTAAGTACTCTTTTAATTCCTTACCAATTCTTGGCTCCAAGATTACTCGTATAACTACAAAGCTTACTAACTGAATAGGTTATGTCTGGTCTCGCATGTGCTCACAGTACATTGACCACCTATTACTCTAGAGTATTCTATTTGGGAAACACTCTCTCCTTTATTTTTTGGATAGATGTAGAGTTACATCAACTGGTGTTCTATTAATTCCATAATGGTCTTTATCAAACTTTCCAAGAATACTATCAACATAATGGGACTAACTTAGAATGAGTCTATCTGATGTTCTTTTGATTTTTATTCCAATATAAATATTGGGGCAGGGGCCCCACGCCTTTCATGTAAAATCTTGAATTCAACATATTCTTAGTAGATATGATCATCTTATCATCACTATCGATAATAAACAAGTCATCGACATATAAACATACAATGACATATCAATGTTCTGTATCCTTAATATAGACACACTTGCTACATTTATGATTTTAAATCCATGTGACATCATAACATTGTCAAATTTTTCATGCCATTGTTTTGGTGCTTGTTTTAATCTATACAAGGATATCATTAATTTATAGACTTTCTTTTCTTGTCCCGGAACAGAAAAACCCTTAAGTTTCTCAATGTAGATTTCTCCATCTAAATCTCCATTAAGAAAGGTTGTATTCACATCCATTTGATGTACTTTAAGGTTTATCAAGGCAGCAATTGTAAGCATCATTCTTATGGAATTTATTCTTGTCACCGGAGAATATGTATCAAGATTGTATCATATTCTTAGTTTCTATGTGTGTAGATGTTGGATCAAGTAAGTTTTGTGTCTGAGTGTTGTTGGCACGATGATAGGTTCGAACATAGTTTCCACCCGCCGGCGAAGACAAGGTGTCAGGGTGCTACTAGACGCCGCTTTATTCCGGAAGACAACACCGATCCGATAGTCCCAAGCACTAGAGGGGACAACGAATCCATTTTAAGATTGTAAATAATCTTGAATAGGAGAGAACCTCTCATTTTCATGGGGATGGGAACAATGACTCTGGTTTTTCAAAACGATCGGGCTCAGGCCTCACAGATTTGTATTATATCGAATGCCATTCATTCCTTTGTAATGAATGTCATTCAATCAACACTTTTTCCAGCAGTAACTATGAGAACCATGATCAAAAGTCACATAATAACTATATATATGACACCATCATCAACTAATAGGATCTAAATTGAACGAGTACAGTGGTTTGAAATAATTATAATAACTAGATATATGATAATATAGAGACATGCTAAAATGGATTTAATCAATATGACTGAGAGGTCAAGTACTGAAATGGGTTTATTCGATCAGATCGAGAAGTCAAATGCAAAAATAAGTCCAGTTAACAAGATTAAGAGGTTACCTTAAGAAAAAAAAATGCTAATTATCATAACTAGGCTTATAATTAGGTTAAGAAAAAAACAAATACAAATGGGCATCTCACATGATCGTGATTGTGTTCAAATATGTTAGATATGTAAATAAAATTTGATTGCATCTAAGTTTTGAATTGGTCATTTCCTAATTTTTAGAAATCAAGGGAAACCAACTTTATTTTCCACTTCTAAACTGGGATTTCAAAAGAATTTCAAATTTTAGAACTTTATCCATTGGCTCGACCAGTCACTGCGTAAATTTAAATTTTGATACCTTATTGTTCAATCTTGGGGAGTAAAATGCAAACCATGTGTCTTGTGACTCACTTTGGCAATGAGCAAAGCATGAATTGATAAACATCCCTCCTCTTGAATAAGCATGTAATTGTTTCAAGGTCAGAACTATATATTTTCTCAAACTCAAGAACAAGAAATGGAAAGTAATAATAAATTTTTACATATCGGTTTCTTTTCTACTTAATTGAATACAACTATAGATTTTGATTGGGATAATATGTTTCCTTGTAAAGTAATTCTGCGATAATATGATTTTTTTTTCGAAGAAAGCATTAAAATCAAGAGTTCCTAGTATGGAGTAAAAACAAAGCATGTCAAAAAAAATTCTTAAAATTGTGAATGAACATTAAAAGGAAGAGAAGAATAACCTTGCAAAATATTTAGCTGAATTGGATTACATGCCATAGGATCTAGCTTGCAACGATTCCAACGTCCATGTAAATCAGCAGAAGGTGGGACCAATATATGATGAAACTGTTAACATAAGATACTTTTCATTGTCTAGCAACAAAATCATATGGCAATACAAGTTACATGCTAAGAGATTCAAAGCAATAAAAACGCATAAAATTTTACTTGGTATACATCATATGCTGAGTTTAAGATAAAAAAAGGGTGTCTTAATGAATTCCAAAGCATACTGAGGGAAGAAGCACTGTGCAAAGGTAAAAAAGAAAAATGTTAAAAGAGTGTAAAAAGAATGCATTAAAGAATCTAGAGTATTTCAGCAGGGTTGCGGAAAATCCTACTAGATGTGGATAATAAAGAGAACTTGCGGCGCTATGTAGATTCTTTCAACCCCCTCGCCATGTAAATACAAATGAAAAAAATGTCTTAGAATATTGTATATCCATGTTATTGTCACTAAGAAGTAAGCAAATCTTGATCAATCCCTATGTGCAAACAATTAAGCTACTTTTAAGTTTAAGGATCACAAAAGATGTACCTGAAGAGAAATGAGGTCTTCATAGAAAGCCCTCATAGAGTGGTTCAACCTTATGTATTTTCTGTAATGAAAAGCCAAAATCCAACCTTAGAACAAATGTGCAAGATTTGGTCCACCATAAATTAAGAGATAGAACTTACTCATCAAGAAAAAATTCAGCATCACTCAAGCATTTTACACTAGCATTTTGTGGTAGAAAGCTGGTAAAATTGTCACAATGCAAAAAGCATGCTAGACTCCAAACAGAGCAACCTCAAAGTAAAGCCTCAGAGAAGAGATCCAATTAATATTCTAGTAAATAAAGTTAATGCCTTACTTCTAAGTTAAGAAACCTACCAGTGACATTAATATATAGAATTCTTCATAATGAAAACTATTGCTTCCGTAGCCAATTTTATGAAAAATTATTTGTTTTAAATAGCAATAACAAGTATCAATCATCAAACTTCTAGCCATAGTTCATGTTCAATTTTCGATTTTTCATACATAAAACTCAATTTCTTTCTAAACAAAGATAATCATATAGTTGGTACATTTATTTATATCTACTTGAAGTTGATTTTGCCTTAATTTAAAAGAATTGATAAAAGTGCAATAAAATGTAATGGAAAATTACTAGCAAGCTGAAATACTCCACCAAAAGAATGATGGAAGTCATAAATAGCAATAACCGGTATCAATCATCAAAAACTTCTAGCCATAGTTTATGTTCAATTTTTAATTTGTCATATATAAAACTCATTATCTTTGTAAATACGGATAATCACACAGTTGGTACGTTTATTTATATCTACTTGAAGTTGATTTTTCCTTAATTTAAAAGAATTGATAAAAGTGCAACAAAACAGAATGGAAAAATTACTAGCATTTGAAATGCTCCACTAAAAGAATGATGGAAGTCATGTGAAATCATGTAATTACTGCCAAAATCGCTTAGCAATTAACTACAAAAGGCATAGATATTCATATGTAGGCATACAATCTTTTATTGAAGAGGTGCAATCTTTTATAGACTATAGTAATTTATTTTAAAAACACTTTTATTATTGAAATTTCTAATTATACATTGAAATTTATATAATTTCACTACCTTTTTAATTGAAATTTTAGGAATCTTTAGTTTTTTTTATTAATATAATCATATTTCCTTGAATCATATTTTATAAAATTGTTGTGCATCTAAGATCATATTTCACTTCACAAAAGCTCACAACTCAAGTGCGCCTGGCGCCTCAAGGCTCCAAGAGGCCTTTGTTCCTTGGTGCGCCTTGCACCTTTTAAAACTATGACACAACACATATATGTTCTAAAAATGTATGTAGTGACATGAATTATTGGTGCAACTATAGATGCCTCTATTCTTATCAAGTATTTATAGGTGACTTATTCATTGAGCTAAATAGCATAGAAAGAAAAGACGCTACATTGTCACCATTTCATATTAGCATGTGAAATCATAGGGTATCATAGTAATAACAAATAATAAAAGTGCAAAGAAGTTGGTGGAATAAAAAAGCAATTTGATTAGTAAATCCATTCTAAAACACAGCTACCTTCTTTGCTTTGGCTTAGTCCTTGTAGCGGTTCGCTAATTATTGCTTCAAGCCAAATCTTCCGCCCCTCTCAAGTAGAGTACTGTGGTCCTGCTCATTCCCAAACACAAAAAGACTTAGCTAAAACATTGTTTAGAATAATTTCAGTTATATCAATATATCCACATCCAACCTGCAACCATGATTTAAAAAAAAATTCAATGGAGAAACAATAGTCACTACAACAAATTTGGTCTATAGCCACATTACTAAGATGACGTTTTTTGTAAACATCACTTAAACGATATAAACCAACATTTTAGCAACGATTCCATAAAATGTTTTAATACAAAAAACTTTTAGTGATAATTTTTGCGATAATTTAATGTGCAATGTGAGCAAATATTAGCAACATCTTCTCTCATGACATTTTAACAAACATCAAGTATTGCTGGCGACATATAACCAACAATTAAATAAATTGTAACTACAAATTTATTTGTGCCAACATTTTTAGTAATACATATTTATATGCCAATAATTTGTTATGACATTTCAATGATGATTTATAAAGCTATACCTAGGATTTATATTTACGATGTGTACGGTGTGACTTTTTGTCAGTAAAATGTTAATAAAAAATGTTAGTGACATTGTTTACATAATGAACAAACATTACTATGTTTTGTGACATATAACTCACAATTAAACAAAATGTAACTACAAATATATTTGTGTCAACGTTTTTAGCGATACTTGTATATATGTCGATAATTCATTACGACATTTAAATGTCATTTTATAAATCGTAGCTATAGACCTAGACTTTACGACGCATATGGTGACTTTTTCGACAAAATATTGTGTAACAAAGACAATGTTAGTGACATTACTTATGGCAATTTAACAAACATTGATAAAAATATATCATAAATGTATTAGTTCAAATGTGAATTATTTATTTTACTAAAACAGAATGGTTTTAATGAACAAAAAAGTAATAGTAAGTTAACTTTATGTTAATTTTTTTTAAAATATATCCGATTAATTTAATTACCTATTAAATTACTTGTATTATATCAGAAAATAATTTATATGATTAAAGCTGGGGCTCAGTAACGAGAGAGCGAGAGAGATAGGCGAGTGTAAAGGTAGGGTTCAATTATATTGATCTATGAAGACTTCTCACACACCAAAAACATACAGGTCACAATTACTAATTTTAATTATTTATATAAATTAAAGGAAATATCAAAAAAGTTATCCCATGAGTAAAAATTATTGAAATGAATTATTAAAAATAATTAAAATTTTATTTAAAATATAATAAAATACTTTTATAAAAACACTCTAACAAAAACGTTTTTTTTAAAATTTTAAAATACCTACCTTAATTGCTTATAAAATATTTTTATATGTATTTTTGTTATTATTTTTATCAAATTTTTAAGTGTTTAAAAATATTTTCATGAATTTTGATTTTTGAACCATTTATATTTTATGGATATTTTTAAAAATATCCATTAAGATATTTAGGATTTTTTTTATATTTTCTTTTTTGATATTTCTGTCAAATCAAAATATATTTTTCCATATTTTCATCATTATTTATATGTTTATAACAATATAATTTATTAGGGTTTAAAAAACAAACAAACTATATAATTGCTTTGAGTGATGTGAGATATTCACGTGTTCAACAAATAAAGCTTTAATTGTTTTTTAATAAGTTTTTTGAAAGCTTAATCACTTTTTACAATATAGTAAACTGTCTCTATTAAGACTCGAACCCTCATCTCCCAATGTCTTGCCTTTAAAAGGCTTTAACCAACCAAGCCTAGACATCTGTACAATTGTTTTTTAATAGTTCAAAATTGATTTTATAATTAAAATAAAATAAAAGTTAACTTTAGTCTTACTTTTAAAATAAATATAAAAGAAAAATATTTAATTAGAATAATTTATTAAAAAATTCAAAATAAAAATTATCTAGTTTTAGAAATTTTTTAAATATAAAAATAAAATAAAACATCTTTTCTTTAAAAAGAATATTTTACTTTTGTTTTTATTTTTAAAATCAATTTAAAATGGTATCACAAATAAATATCTACTTTAGTTTTAAAATCCAAAGTTGATTCTTTATTTTTCTATTAAAATTTAATTTTTTAATTATCTCGTTTTATGGTTTTGTAAGTAGAGAGGATCCGCAGGTTGTAGAGGCGCAGAAGAGATGAAGATAAAGTCAGCTCGTGGAACGAGCGGTAGGATAGAGCTTGTAAACCCCAACCTTATTGAATGTTATAATGGTAGTTTTTGAATAGATTTGAGGTCCAATGATAGAAGCGAGGGTAGATTAGAATTTGCAACGCCTGACGCCATTCAAGTGTGAAATTTTTTGAAAATTGGGTCAAAATAATACAAAAATGTCCTAATAAATCATAGAGTCTAACGAAACTGAAACTGAGGAACGGAGTCCGCTTGAATGGTGAGTCTGTGCGATCCAACTTAATTTTATATTAATATTGTCCCATTTGACACGATTTTAATCCGACAAAGATTTCGTGAGCCCGGAATCCATCATTTAATTTTAGAATATTTCATGGTTAATGTGAAGTTTAGACGCACCATAAAATATTTTCGACGCTTAATTGGTATAAAAGCGTATAAGGTGAACCGTTATAAAAGTCGATATAAGGAGATATTTGTGAGAGCACAATCAAACCTTTCTTAATGGCTAAGTTATGATTAAAATATCATGAGCATGGACCAATGAGACTGTACCAAATGCAATGGTGCAAGTGTAGGTTAAAAAGCCAACTAAGGGACTCAAAGTGTAAATCACTTTTAAATTCAACCAAGAGCTTATTCATTCAAGGTAATTTTGGAAGTTTTTAGTCAACCAATTAAGATTATGCTCAAAAGAGAAGTTATATAACGTTATGGAGAAAGAAAGAAGAGAGAAAAGAAAGGAGAGAAAAGAGAAAGAGAAGAAACCGTGTGAGGCAAGGTGTGGAGCAAGGCCAGAGAATTTTTTCTTCCTTCAAGCTTAAGTGAGTGCTCCAAGTGGTCTAAGGAAGAGAAGCTAAGGAAACCCAAGAAACAAGTAAGTTTTCAATGGTGGGAAAGTTGATTTTTATGTTTTTCATGCCTAATGCCTTGATTTTCTTTGTGTATGGATGTTAAATTAGTGGTATGTAAGTGCTTGAAGATGATGCTTTTGAGATAAATTGAGAAAGAGATAGATTAGGTTAGGTTTGACAAATCATACATGTAAGTGTTAGGGCTTGATAGCATTGTATGATATGTTGAAATTGGTTAGGGATTAGTGAAATTGAGGTATTATGGAATAGTTGTAAAATGGAGAATGTTGTCAAAATTTTTGTAAAAACCCCTGTTTTTGTTTTGACTATAGATTAAGTTATAATTATCCAAATGAATTGATTCCAATTGGTAAAGAACCATAAGAGATAGGGCTACAAATGTATAGAAGGGACCAAGAGCAAATTGTAGCTCTAAGGCTCCCAAATACGGACTGAAAGGTGAGCTCATGTAGCTCATTGATTATGCTCTGTTTTGGGTATGGTTGTAGTGTTTCATTATATGGAGTTTCACTCATCCACAAATCTGAGTGATTAAAAAATTGCAAAATAGACTCTAGGGGCAAAGGTTATATGAAAAAATTTGTAACCCTAAAGTACCCAGAAAATTTGTCAATGAGCTATGTGCAGATTCTACTTGCCAAATTGAGTCATCTAGATGTAAAATACAGCACCTAGTTTAAGATCCAAATTGGGTGATTCCAATTGGAGAAGAAACCTTATAACCATAGCTTCAAAATGAGTGAAGAAAAATTTCAACTTATGGAGTTAATACCGCAGAACAAGGATAACATAGTGATTCAAAGTTGAGTTAACCAAATTGGCATGAAAACATGTCAGAATCCTGTATGGTTGAGGGTCTTAGAGAAGGAATTTTAAATGAAAATTTAAAGAGATTTATTGATATATAAAGGACTGATATGGAGAGTTTCATAATTTTGAAGACCGTTTGAATACTTAGTCATAAAGTCTATAGAGTATTGTTGGAAAAAGGCACAAAATGAGGGTTTTTTTGTTAGGTTTTTTTTAAGGTTCAAGGAAATTGTAAATTTGGCTTTATATGAATGTACAGTGACCCAAAGTGACTTATGCAGAAGTATGTTAAGTTGCCATATGCAGCGATTAAATACGTTGTCAGATTCTGAGTGTGTAGACTAAAAGCAAAGGCTGGAAGTAGTGGAGTTGTGCTCAAGTTTTCCGAAACAAAGAGGTGAGTGTGTAAAACTGATTTTTGAAAATTGAGTTTAAAAGTGAAGATCTTTAAAATGATAAAATGAAAAGTTTAATGTCACGATGTAACGCCTGCCCCGGGAGAGTGTACAAGCATATGATACCGTAGGGGTGTATAAGAGCACTATGTTACATTGTAATATTTTGCAGATGAACAGGGAAATGAAAATTATGGAACCCGTCAGGCGGAGAATAAGGGTACAATTGTTTATTTAGCAAAAGGATATGGGCGTATAATTAATTTAGAGATGGGCCATAATAGAAAATTTCAAAAGTCGGGACAAAAATCTTGGGAGATGGAGGACCTAATTGTACTAGAAGAGACTTGAGAATATATACTGGGAAAAACAAAAGCTAAAAATTCATTTGGTCCCAGAAGGCTAGGGTTCACAGCAGGAGGTGAGGAGAAGAGAAAAGAAGAGAAAGAAGAGGAAGAAGAAGGAGAAGGAGAAGAGCCCCAAAATCGTATGTTTTGCCTAAATCCATGGGTATTTGGATTCTTAAGGTTTAGTATGGAGATTATTGCTCCTTGGTCTAGGTTTTGTGCAAAGATCACATAAACCTTTGAAATTGTTGGGGTTATGAGAGTAAAACCCCAATTAGTGGAAAATAAACATGGAATCATCAAATTATATGATGTTTAAAAAGAATTGGTGGACCTAGGTTGAGTTCTTGGATTTTCACCTGTAACAGGTGAGGTCTAGCAACAATCAAGTGTTGTGGAGTTGTTTTGGATGAGTTCCATGACAGATTTTGAGTGTTATGAACTATAGAAGTCAGATGAAGTGAAATGGTGTCAAAGTGGCAAAGCAACGGCAAAATTTGGTATGTACTGCACAGGGGTGTACCCACACCTACCAGAGGCCAACATGTACCTTAGGTTAAGAATGCAACATACCAAGACATGTTTAGGGTGCACCGATACATGTGAGCCAAAAATGCCCAGAATGTTATGTTTTTGTGTAATTAAGCCCGGATTCGTACACCGATAGTTTAGGAACCTTAGTAAATGATTAAAAGAGGTTCAAATAAGATTATAACTCGACGAAAACGTAGCGTACCTCGCCGCCTCAGTGAAGCGTTGAGTGTGACTAAGGATAAGGAGTACGTTAAGTTTATACGTGATACATAGGCGATTAATTTGTTGTCGTATTCGATTGAGTGTGTAGGTTAAAAAGCAAAGGCGGGGAAAAGTGTGGAACTGTGCTCAAGTTTAGTACAGTTGTGAGTGTTCTAAACTCATTTTCCAAAATACTAGTATATTATTATTATAAACTGCTTTTATACTAGTATTTACGGTTTTGATTTCAAACTATTTCAAGAAGCAAGAAATGAATTAGAAATCACAAATGGTTTTGAGTTAAACCATAATTGAAAGCAAGCATTGGCTTTAAATTGTAAACCACTTTTCGCAAGCAAGGCAAGCAAATGGTTTTCTTGAATAATTAAACCATTTTTCGTTAAAGCAAACAAATGGTTTTAAATTGTAAAACCATTTTTCAAAAGTGCAAGCAAGCAAAAGAATGATTTGCGAAAAATGTGCCTTCCCTAGTTCTAAGCAAGCAAACCTCGCTGAGGTACTGGCACAAAACAGGAGTTAGGATCCCATACATGTCAGAGTTTTGCCCGGCCTAAACTTAGGTCATACACATCATGCATTTAAAGGAGACCGTGCACACAGGAGTATATAAGGTTATGAGCTCTATTTAAATTATGGTGATGGCGACCCAAGTCAATTCCACCATATTTAATGAAAAGGTGACGGTGATTGCGTCCTTCCACCGCACCAATGCCTGTGTCGGCACTGTGGTGGCAACATAAAAATAAAGTTCATAGTGGTTGATGTTTTATAAACATGATATGTTCATTTGAAAATCAACATCGGGTTCACGCCTGTGCTTCAGAGATGCTTTAAAACTGGCGAGCTCAAAGTTCCACTGACTTCAAAACGACCTATTGAGCCAAGTCTGGATTAAAGAAACAATGAGCTCAGCCCCGCTTTATTTCAGCATATTGAGCCCAGTTCTGCTTTTATGGAAAGTTTTGAAAACTTTTAAAGCAAAAGGTTCAGGAAAGGTTTAAGAAACTTTTCAAGGAAGATAAAGCAAGCAAGAGGAAATTATGAGTAGTTTCATAAACTTGCCAAGCAAGCGATAAGAGATTTAAAAGTTTTTAAAGAAAAGTTTTAGAAACTTTTAAAAGCAAGTAAGTACAAAAGCAAGCAAAGAAAAGTTTGTAAACTTTGCAGCAAGCAAATAGTAAAGCTCGAAAATATTTGTAAAAGAGAGTTTTAGCTTTGAGATGTTTTCCGGAAAAGCAAAACATTTTAGAAAAACATACACTCACTGAGCTCATTTAGCTCATTATTTTCTATTTTAAAACTATTTTCCAGGTCTGTACGCAAGACACTGGATCATAATAGGATTTCTCCTAACATTGTACAAGGGTTGTAATTAAGAATATTATGTAAGGAAAAGACTTTGAATATGTATATTGGAACATATGTATGTACGTAGTATAATTTTGTGAGAATGTGTTGGTATGCTGGTTGCCATGTTGGATATATAGTATAAACTCCGATGTATACGTGATTTGAATTATATTATGCAGCGCCATGCCGTCAAGTTTTCCGTCGCTAAGATTCTACCAAATCTGCTAGAAAATAAAAGAAAAAATTTTATAGAGATTTTAGCAAAGCAATAATACGTCATTGTGATTTCTATCGCAGAGGTAACGAATTGGGATTTCATGATATCTTGACACCCACCGCAGAAGTGGTAAAAATAATGTATATATGTATATTAAATATGTACATATGTTAAGGTATTATGAGTTTAAAATGTAAAGAATGCATATGTGTTTTTTTAATGATAAAGTAAAGGATTTAAATGGATTTATAAATGTATTTTGAAGAAATGTTTTACCGATGGTTACCCTAACCCCATATGACTGTTATGACTGATATCAGTTGAGGTACCTTAAGCGTGTAAGGATTTAGAGGGAAACACAATTAGGTTACTAACAAGAGGAGGGAAATAGATTTTAGTGTAACCTTACACGTGATAAGGTGCTATGACTGGAACCCTCATGCAAGATGCGAAGCTTCACAACAGAAGGGTTAGTGACCGGATTGAAACTGCCCTCACCGTCAGCATCTAAACTGCCATGTTAATTCGGGTTCCATTAAAGAAAGTTTAAAGAAAATGGTTTTTAATCGATAAGTATTTATTATTTCGATATATACCAAATAAAAGATCAATGAAAATGTACACTCACCGGCTCCTTTAGCTCATTATTTTTTTAGATGCTTCAAAACATTTTCGCACATCGACAAGCGCCAGAGCATCTCCAAGGCAGTGAGTTTGTTTCATCAGGAGACGACGCATGTGACCGCATTGTATATATATTTAGATATTTGCATGCTTGAATATTTTGTCATGGCAAATGTATATATGTATATATTTAAAGAACCACGGGCTTGATCCTCATTGATGAGGTACGAGGCGCTTCACTTAAGTCCGACTCAAGCCCAATCCTTTTGAAACCATGGAATTGAAGAAGTTTTGAAGGTTTTGATGATTGAAGTAAATAAATGTATATGTATATTTTGTTTAATCAAGGTTGTGGACGAGAGTTTAAAATGAAGTTGAGAATTTGAAGATTAGCAAGTGTTTTTAAATGTTTTCTAGCTTTTTTGAAATAAGTCCAAAAATGTAGGAAACTCGCCGATTTTCGAAAATCTAAGTGTTTGAAAAAGAAAAAAAAATTACCACTTCATCAGATATTTTCAAAGAGGAAGAAAGATCAGAAAGTGGTTCGCCCACGGATTTTATTCGGGACATTTTTGCGAAAAGTTTATATCCATTGAGTTTTGGAGGTCCTCCTGCCCAGGCTACCTTGGCCGATCCTTCAGAGTAAAGCAGAAGGTAGGTCTCACTATGTATTGATCTACGAAGACTTTACACACCAAAAATGTTTAGAGGTCACAAATACTGATTTTAATTATTTAAATAAATTAAAGAAGATCAAAACACTGATAGAGTAAAAAATTATTGAAATGAATTATTAAAATACTAAAATTTTATTTAAAATATAATAAACATTTTTATAAAAAACACTTTAACAAAAAACGTTTTTAAAATTTTAAAATACCTACCTAATAAGTTTAAGGTAAATATTTTTATATGTATTTTGTTATTATTTTTATCACCAGTGTTTAAAATATTTTCATGAATTTTGATTTTTGAACCATTTATATTTTATGGATATTTTTAAAAATATCCATTAAAGATATTTAGGAATTTTTTATATTTTCTTTTGATATTTCACAAATCAAAATATATTTTCTCATATTTTCATCATTATTTATATGTTTATAACAATATAGAATTTATTAGGGTTTAAAACAAACAAACTATATAATTGATTTGAGTGATGAGATATTCACGTACTAACAAATAAAGCTTTAATTGTTTAACAAGTTTTTTGAAAGCTTAATCACTTTTTACAATATAGTAAATCGTCTCTGTTAAGACTCAACCCTATCTCCCCATGTCTTGCCTTTAAAAAAGGTTTTAACCAACTAAGCCTGTACATCTGACAATTATTTTTTAATAATTCAAAAAATTGATTTTAATATAATTAAAAATAAAATAAAAGTTAATCCTTAGTCTACTATGAAAATAAATATAAAAGAAAAATATTTAATTAGGAATAATACAGCATTCAAAATAAAATTATCCGGGCTAGAAATTTATTTAAAATATTCTTTTTCTTAAAAAATATTTTAATTTTTGTTTTTATTTTTAAACTTCAATTAAAATTTGTGATTAAATAAATATCTACTTTAGCTTTTAAAATCAAGTCGATCTTTATTTTTCTTGCTAAAATTTATTTTTAATTATCTGCTTCATGGTTTAGAGAGAGAGAGGGAGACTCAAGATGAGAGAAAAGAGAGATTTCTGCCGATAAGCGCTCCAGAACGAGAGCTGAGTATAGATGCGCAATGTAGCGTAGCGTTCAATTACAGATTGTCTACGTAAGACTCACACACCAAAACATTAGAGGTCACAAATTAATAATTTTACTATTTAAATAACTTAAAGGAACATCAAAAGTTATCCCATGATAAAATTATTGAAATGAAATATTAAAATAATTAAAATTTTATTTAAAATATAATAAAACACTTTTACAAAAACACTTTTTAACAAAAACGTTTTTTTTAAAATTTTAAAATACCTACCTTAATTAAGTTTATAGCTTTTATATGTATATTTTGTTTTTATCAAATTTTATGTTTAAAATATTTTCATGAATTTGATTCAACCATTTATATTTTATGGATATTTTTAAAAATATCCATTAAGATATTTATGATATTTTTTTATATTTCATTTTTTGATATTTTTGTCAAATCAAAATATATTTTTCCATATTTTGATCATTATTTATATGTTTAGAACAATATAATTTATTTGAGTTTACAAAAAAAAAACAAAACTATATAACTAATTTGAGTGATGTGAGATGTCCACGTGTTCAACAAATAAAGCTTTAATTGTTTTTTAATAAGTTTTTTTGAAAGCTTAATCACTTTTACGATATAGTAAACTATCTCTATTATTTACAATATGTGCTATTATTTTCATTTTAATAACCTAAAATATACTTTCCTTTACAATATTCGTAATATTATGTTTGGATAAAACAATTTATTTTTTATTTAATATTCTATTTTAAAAGAGAATTTTGTTATTAAAGATTGTGATAAAACAAAATCAAATATTTCAAGAATGACCCAAACAATGGTATTAAATTTTAAAAAGAAAAATCATAAAATATAAGTAAAAATCTCACTACGTGGTAGCTAATTAAAAAATTAAATATCGGGGACAATCTGCCACCTATTCTTAATGTTTTGAAGAAAGAAAACACTTTTCAAAAACAAGAACCTACAACCTCCACGTGTCGGGCCTTCCAATGCCACTTTTTCTCATCGTATGCCACGCCAATCATCAAACGGAATCAAACCTCCAAACCTCTTCCAGAATCCACCAGTTCGGGCCGATCCCGCAACGGCTCCTACCGCCGAACCCTATAAAAAGCTGGCCAGACCACCACGGGTTCGCTCGTGGTCGCCACTCCTCTCCTCTCCACCGCATTTAAAATCTCACCGTGATCCCCATTCTCATCATCAATTCATGCATAATCGCGCTTTCCAATTTCGCTTCGATATCAGGCTTTCCGATCCGCCGAATCCCAGAAATTCGCAGCTTCAGCCGAGGTCACTATGGCGAGGTCGAGAAAGGAAAGAAAGGTGAAGGTGTTTGACTCGAGAAGAAGTGGCTGCGGATCCAAGTAAGTACAATCGTGATATATCAATAAGATCACCAAGGAGAAGAGTTTCAACGAAGTTCCGTCTGGAGGTTCTCCGACACCTTATCACTGGTAATCGAGGAGTTTGTTTTTTTGTTTTTTGTTTTTTCGGGTTTTTTTAAAGATGCGCTTGCTAGTCGAGAAAGGGTTGAAAGGAAAGAAAGGAAAATAGGAACTGTACTATTTTTGGCTTTTTTTTCTCGTGGATATGACTTACTTTCGGAAATTCTTTCAAAGGCCCTTTTAATAAATACAACTCAAACAAAAATCAACTCGCATGGCATACATATATCTTCGTCTTTATTTTATATTTGGAGTTCGAATGCGCTGAATATGTTTGAAACATAAATAGAAATTGATGCAAAAGTATTGCTTAAATTCTGCTATGATTCAAAATGAGAGTAATCAAACAAAGGCTTAATTTTACTATTTGATGTCCGAATCTCAGAAATTAGTGTGGAAGCGCCATATATTGATTCATCAGAGCGGGAAATGGTAATGGCTTTGGGTGATGAGAGAGTCGTCTTATGACTGCAAGGATGTAGAATTCACAAGCTTGCTTATGATGGTTTCGTTTAAGGTAAGTGAATCTTTAATTTTTTTGAAAAGAAAGATGATGAATGTTTTGATGGCTTTGGAAGAATCAACGTCATTTGCTTTCACTGTTAGATTTGATCAACAAGTTCATTACTAAATCATGCTTCTCTTATAATCGCTTTTAAGTGATTTCATGGAATTTAAATTCAAATTCTAAAATTTTCTCAGGTATGTAAGGCTCCTAAATGGTGAAATCAATGGTCGCTTAGCCTCCAATGTGCCATGCTTAATACAATCTAACTGCAGCTATCTAGAAAATACCATGAACGGACTCTTTGTGAGCAGTTTAGGTCCTAGAGTGAATAACAAATTTCATTTTAAGATAATACACACAATTATTATTATTATCATTTTGATAACCATGGATTTATGCCCACCTCTGATCAAATAGCAAACTCAAGTGTTCTAAGGACTAGGTCTGCTTTAGGTAAACAACTTAATTAAACACTTGTTTATAAGAGCGTATTAGATGAGAGCCAATGTCATTAGCACTTTATTCAATAAGTTATTCTTGGATGCGATTTTAAAAAAAAGTTTATCCATCATTTTTAAGGTGTTTGGACATTACTACACAAATACTTATAATGTTCTAAATAAAAGCACCATCATAAAACACATATAAAATTGAAGTGTTTCGATAAATAAGTTTCGTCATAATTTAAAAAAAAAAATTAAAAACTAAAGAACTATAAATTAATTTTATATATATATATATATTATATATATATATATATATATATATATATATATATATATATATATATATATATATATATATATATATATATATCGTGGAAATCATGATACAAAAAAATTAAAAATAAAGTAAAGATTTACTATATAATGAAAGATTTATCATTCAATTGTGAATCTATAAGATAAAAAAATAACTAATGAACCATATCATTCTCAATTTGTTTCATATGCATCAAAGATATTATAAAAACCAAAATATTCTTGTTTTTTTTTCTTCATTAGCAAAATATTGCATGTTGACTATAGAAGACTAAAATATTTGGACTCTGAATTGAAATCTTAGTTTTTTTTTTCTTTTTCCTTTTTTTTTTGGAAAAAATATGTCATTTCAAGATATTGTTGTCTTGCGGTGAAACTGATAAATCAAGCTCCAGTTTCATTCTTTGAATTCATTATCTCATACTAATTAGGCTTACATAACCCCTTTCATATATCGATAAGGTATCGTTTCATGCCCCAACTTAATGAAGTTCAGACATGAATTATAACCAAATTTGTTTTTTTATTCCTCGTCACATGTTGATGCTACACAATATCGATAAATCCAATAAGGGATAGACATGTTAAGAATAAAGTAGATTCGGTAAATTTTTAACATGCTTGCTAGGTACCAATTTGCATAATTAGTTGGTTTATTTCATGCCTACTAAGATTATCTTTTAAGTCTCTATCGAGGGAATTCCTCAACAACTCCATAATATTTATGACTAGCCTATTATTTTATGTGTGTGTCTCCTACCTATCATCAAGCATTAGTCATGATTAGACTTAATTTTCATTTCACAATATTTAGAACACACAATACTTGGAGGCCTAACAATACTTCCTCGACATATAAGGTTTAGACCACTGAGAAAACTAACTCAGAAAATTCAACGCTTTAAATCGTTGTGTGGATGATGGTGAGTTTGAATACTACAGGAACTGTGGTAAGAAAAAGAACTAACTCCACTCAATTTTGATTGGAGAAAAGTCCCCTGAACAAACTAAAGACAAAATATGGGATGTTATTAAGGTAATTTTATTTTATTAGATATTTTTTAAATTCTTTTCACTTTCTTTGTTTTTTTCCCTTACACTAATGAATATTTTTTTTTCTTTTTCTCTGGGTCCCAAGCTTGATTTACACCAAAATGTAAAGCAATGGGTTCCCAGCTGAGCTCTGCAAGTGTTTCGAGGATATTCAAACATAGTCTCGTATGGCCGAAAGTATTTCCAACAAATACACAACTTAGCAGAAAGTTACAACTCGGTAGATTCGAACCGACCCAAATCAACGTGGGCAATACAGAAAATGGTATTCAACCTGGGTAAGGTATGAGATTTAACTTAAAAAATATAAGTAATATGTACATTATTTTATTAGATATAAATCCATTTTTTTTTATAATTTGTGCTTATAATAGAATAAACTTAAAGGAGCAAGGACATAAGGTCGCATATGAAAATGCCATATACTTCTGTAGTACTTATTTCCATATGCTCATACAAGAGGCATTAATTTTTACTATCGAGAATTTTATTTTCTTTCCTCACTATCCCGATTTTGAAATGTTATTTATTTATTTGAAATTGAATTGAAGGATACATTTACCTGTGTTACTACAAATAAAAACAAGTGCCGAATTAAACTCGAATAAAGATCTTTCAAGTATCACAAGCATAAAAGGATGATCACATGTATCTTTCTTAACTGGCAGCAACTTTAGTAAATTTATTTTCTTACTTTCAAAGGTTTTGAATAATTCTAAATTTCTTAGTTGATATTTGTATGTATTAGAATCAATTCATTTTGTAGGAAAAATTGAACAACTTTTAATCATTATGAAGAAAAGGTGAAACTGAAAGTCGAACACGCCATAGCTCCTTTAAAAGAAGTATGCAATTTCTAAAGTCCTCGGGTCCAGACATAAAATGGTCGGTCCGAGAATGGTTTCAACTTACCCCAAAATGCTTGAGAAAGAGGTTGTTTAAGAAACAGATGAATGAGTTCTAACAGAAAGTTTGCACAACAAGCTGCAATTCTTACGTCAAAGAATATGATATCATACTTAGGCGTATTTTGGTGCTACAACCAAGAAGGCGATTTAAATGAAATACTTTGCTTAATTTAATTATATAGTTTAATATTTTATTTTATTTAGATATTTGACTTATGTGTCGGATTAGGCATGATAATGCTTTGATATTATTTAATGGCATAGCATTTGCTTTATTTTTTTAATTTATAATGCTATATAAACTTTTTTATTGATAAATTTAAATGTCTTATTTTATTTCTTACAAGTATGCATATTTTATCGACAATTTCTCTATTTCCTTAATATAATATCATATATATACATATTAATTACTTTAGATCGAGTTAAAGAGATTAATAATAAATGATAAAATGAAAATTATATGCGTAAAAGGATAAATGAATATCGTCATTTTTAAATGTCTAATACAATTGTTTCAGACAAATTGTCATAACGACACTTCATGGTGTATCACAAACGTTGGTAATAATATCATAATAAACCGATATCCCGACAATTCAAGTATCAAAATATTATGCTTAAACTACACAATAAAAATATCATTTATACTTATTACAACATATAATAACGTTGTAATTGAGTTATCGATCGACACTTAAAAACGTAGTGTAGTACTCATCGTAATAAAACATATATGGCAACATTTGGAAGTGTCAAAACATTATACTGAACGACGCAACCACATGTCCCAAGATATATATTATTACACACAATGTTGTGTCTGAATTGTTTTAGCAACACATACAAATGTCAGTAGTAACATCGTAAAGACCGATATGACGACAAATCTGTATCAAACATTATGTTCAAACAACACGCCAAATGTCAACACAAGATAACGACGACAATAATGTTGTAACCCGAATGGATGTCGCCAACACCTCAAACACAGAAGTCATAATAAACTAATACTCTACGATTTGAAGCGTCGTAGCATTATACCAAAGCAACACAACAAAGATGTCATTATAACGATGCATTATGCAATAATAATTTCAGAATGACTCGATTAACAACACTCAAAAATAGCTTAAGGTCTATCATAATAAACTCGATATAGACACTTAAAACAAATAATATATTTATGACATAATAATAACATGTCGTAAATAACTATGTATATTGAAACACATAATTGGAAAGGATTTAACAATACTTCAAAATGTCGTGACGATATCGCCATAAAAGTACATATAACCGACATTTGCTTCTTTTTTGATGTTATAGACCAAAGTGACATTGGCCTAGGCAACATATAAGGACGCTTTGTAAAAATGTTGGTATAAAAGCAGCGATATTTTTTTGCCTATTACGACATAAGTCAAATACTCGATAAACCATTTTTGTTGTAGTGAGTTAAATTCAACGAACCTGCCAAATTTTAAATTAAATAAATTTGGTTTTATAAATAGCTTGTTTGCTCAAACTATGTAGAATGGAAAACAATGGCAAGAAGTGAATCATAACAAGAGCAGATGGTGTTCAAGGGAAGGAAATAAAGGAAAATGTAAAAGCTCCAATGGAACAAGAGAAATGTTAGATAATATACATATGAAAAAAACGTTAGTGGGAGGTCCCATTGTCGTCCTAGGCATCCTCTAAATAAATGAGGCTCCATCACATCTTAGCTTCACCCGATTCCAATTGTAAAAATCTAGTCAACATTCATATTCAATGTTCAATATTTAATAACAAGGCAAGATTTGTTAACAAATTCAATATTTAATGATACATAAACAAACCAAAATAATGGCATGATAATAATTAAGAAAATATCACAACGAAGAACTGTGCCAATATATTAAATGTCATCAATATAAATTTACCTTCTAATGGCATTTGTGATAATAATGATATATAACAAAATACCTGACTTTTTATCCTATCCCATTTTGCATCTAAAACTTTTTTTTCATTATAAGATACCTTTATGTTTAGTTATGTGACTTAGTCATGCTTATATGCCGCTAGAAAATGACATATTTAAGTGAAATGCATGTTAAAACCCTCTTAAATATCCTATATACGTATTTAGTTAAATTATCAGGACTTTTTTAATGAGATGAAATATAAGTGACTATGGAAGTAAACGCCAAGGATGTCTTAAAAAAAAGGTTCAAGTGCAAAGGACATACCAAAGAAATTTGAAGGCATTATGCACCTTATCTTTAACATTAAAATAAAGAAAATTTATATATTACCTAACCAATTTACCATACCACCCTTCATTTATATACATCAACAACTAATATATCCATCTACTAAAAATTAAGAGCATTCATTCCACCAAATCTTCTTATTTGTTGAGAAGAGCATTCATTCCACCAAGATGTGAGCTGGAAACCTACAGCCTGATTTATTAACTTCTTCAACCTACCTCGAATGGCTAAAAGGAGATTAGATACAAACAAAGTTGAAAATATTTTAATTTTCAAATTTCAGACATCCAATAAATATTATATACATTCATTGAAAAGTATTTTTCATGTAAAATTTTCTATGTAACCAATGACATTAATTATATGCTTTGTCTTTCTAAGAGGCTATTACTACTCGGGTTTATTGACACTCCAACATAAAATTTAACAAATTAAATTATAAGACACTTAAAGATCAATACAATAAAATAAAAAATATTTAACCAATTTGAATTTGACAAAGAAAACTTGCACATTATAGCACATGACTCAAAGGATCAACAAATAGTTAAACGTGTTATTTGCATTTCATTTATTCTACCAATCTATCAATTCCTGCAGATAATAATTATTTTCGAAATGTAGCATTCAATAATTGTCTACATGGTTCAACATATGTTTTTTTCTGAATAACATAAGCATCATATGAATTAAATATTGGAAAAATAAAATTAATATCATATCATTTTATAATTTTTCTCGAAGCCCACGGGCTTTCATGTGCAAATGAATCTACAGTTTTGAAAGCGCACAAGGCTCCAAAAAGTGTAAGTGACCAAACCAACTAGGAAAAAAGACACTCTTCAATTGTTAATGTTTTAGACATTTAGTTCAAAAAAAATAAAATTCAACACAATAGGTTTAAAAAATATTTATAAATCTAGTGTAATTTATACATATGAAAAGTATCTCTTATATAACCTTTAAAAATGTCTCTTCAAAAGACACTTCAAGATTCGCTGTGTTCTTTCATTTGTCTTCTAGACACCTATATGATCCATCAAGTGTCCCGTGTTTATTTCCGGGTGTAAATGCGATCATGCGATTCATCATGTTCTTCGCTTTTGTCTTACAAGACAACCACACCTATACGATCCATCATGTCTCATGTATATTGTTTTAGCATAGATGCAGACACTCATAATGACCACACATTCTTTCTGCTTTTGTCTTAAGTGGGTGAGACGGAACCTATACAATACCCGTCGCATTCTTTCATTTTGTCTTGCAGCATAGACGACACCTATATGATCTATCATGTCTCGTGTTTTTTTTTTGGCGTAGACAGAACCCATACGATCCTTCCCGTTCTTTCGTTTTGTCTTCTACATAGACGGCACCTATACGATTCGTCATGTCTCATGTTATGTTTCTAGCGTAGATGACACCCATACGATCCGTCGCGTTCTTTTGTTTTGTCTTCCACTATAGACGGCACATGTACAATCCGTCATGTCTCTTGTTTTGTTTTAGCGTAGACGGCACATATACGATCCGTCGCGTCCTTTCGTTTTGTCTTCCAACATGGACCACATCCATACGTTCCGTCATGTCTCATGTTTTGTTTTTGGCGTAGAAGACACATATACGGTTCGTCTAATTTTCGTTTTTCATTTTCTTTCATGTCATACACTCATACCTATTATTCTAGGTTGCCCCGGTGCATATGAAATGCATTATACCGTTTCCATACAATTCATGTTAATATATTTTTACATGCATATATTAACAAAAATTAACTCACAACATCATGTTATTCAATTCTTAGCAATAACATGAAAATTAGCTCACATGAGCTAATCAACAATCCAATTTAATTCCAATGGCTCTCACACAATTACATTTTATATAATTCAAACACTCATGTTAACACACTAAATTTTCATGCATTACAATTTCTTTCCATACACACTCCAAGCCATTCATCTTAAGAAATATTTGGTTTACAACACACATGGACCATTTCTCTTCGGTCCAAGAAGAATGAGACTGCTTTTTAACAGTCTCACATTCATAAAGGGCTTGCTCAGGCACTCTCTTCACTAAGCATCTGCTCCACTTGTGGGAACCGAAACTATGGCCATTTCAACCCAACAACACCCAAACCATAATTTAATGCATAAATTATAACACAAGCCACATAAATAGTCCGTGACCGCCCAAAACGTGTCCCAAATTTTTGCATTTCCACCCCGGGGCTGATCGGCCAAACGGCCCTCACGGCCTCATCATCCAAAGCATTAACAAAGCTCTGAAAGGGATTAAATCAAGCAAGAGAAACCTCACTCGGAGTTTTCAAACTCCACAAAACCGGTGTCCACGCGTAACCCTTGCAGCGTAGAACAACTTTGCTTCTTGGCTCGACGCGAACCGACGATCCGAAAGCCGGGAAATCTAGAGAGAAGTTGGACTTTCTCTCTCTAGAATTTGATTTTCCTCCTCCACTGCCGGATTCCAGCAAAATGAGAGAAGAAATGCTCTTTTTCTTTTCATTTATTCCTCTTTTGTCCCCTCTTGCCACTTGTCAACCTCCCATTGGTTGAGAGGATTACCCTTATCCACTTCATCCACCCACTTTGGATTTCCCCACATGTCCATGTGGGCCCCACACTTGAGCTCGTTGATCAATTTGTACTTGACACTGACACACCGTGATCCACTCAAAATGCGCCAGTGTCCTCGTGACACGCTCGCTTGCCTCGAAAAACGTAAAATTCCGACTGTCTCGAAATTCGATGTGGTAGCTAGATTTCGCGAGACGATTCCAACGGTGAAGTCCGTTTCATCATTCGAGATCTAGAAAAATTCCGGATTTTGACCAAAATTACCATTTTATCATTTTTCAGAAAATTAGATTTTCTCGAGGTTGCACACGACCCAAGCCCACCGTTGTCCCCTCCATGTGCCAGCCCAAGGAAAGATGAGGCAGAGATATCATCAACCATGGTTGATTGCCACGGAAGTGAATTATAACTGTAAGAACCCCTTATATTACATATGCAAGGAAGAAAGCAAAGAAACATAAAATTTCTAATTTATACTGAAAGTGTCTTTTGAATAGACACATTTCTATTATTTCATTGAAAGTGTGTTTTGAATAGAAATTTTTATATTTCTAAAAATTTTGAATTTACACTGAAAGTATCTTATAAAGAGATATATTTGCATTATATCTTTGAAAATGTCTTTTGAAGATACATCTTCATAATTTTGAAAATTTTCAATTTATACTTAAAGTGTATTTTGAAAAGACAATTTTGTAATATTTTATTGATAGTGTCTTTTGAATAAACATATTCCTAATTCTAAAAATTTTGAATTTACATTGAATATGTCTTTTAAAGAGACGCTTTTACACTATTTATTTGAAAGTGTCTTTTGAAGAGACACCTTCATAATTTTGAAAATTTTCAATTTACACTGAAAGTGTCTTTTGAATAGACACTTGCAATATTTTATTGAAAGTGTATTTTGAATAAACACCTTCGTAATTCTGAAAATTTTGAATTTACACTGAAAGTGTCTTTTAAAGAGACACATTTTCACTATTTATTTGATAGTGTCTTTTGAAAAGACACTTTCATAATTTTGAAAATTTTCAATTTACACTAAAAGTGTCTTTTGAAGAGACACCGTATTTTGTTAAAAGTGTCTTTTAAAGAGACATCTTTATACTATTTCGTTGAAAGTGTCTTTTGAAGTGACACCTTCATATTTTTGAAAAAATTTAATTTACACTCAAAGTGTCTTTTGAATAGACATTTTCATAATTTTTGAAAATTTCAAGCTTCAATATAACATGGCTTGATGATGTAGAGAAAACTACATTATATGTAGAGTTATTTTTCAAACTACATTTTTTTAAGATTTATTTTTTTATTTTTTATTATTTTTTGGAAAGTTCCACTTGTTGCGTACTAAATTTCTCAAAGTACAATTATACCCATAACAACATAGAAACGTTCCGAGAGAATATACAAAAAAGAGAAGGCATTTTGGTAATTTTTCATGTTCCCCACAATGACCGAAATTGAGTTTTTTGGAACTAAACAAACCTTAATGCACACAGCAGACGCCCCAAACTCGAGGGTCACAGATTCACCACAACTCCGCTGAATACTCGTGTGGAATGTCAGTGACCCGACAATTTTCACGAAAATCGGGCAGAGTCTCCTTTGTACGGAGCTCTACCCAAATACAAAGACCCGCATAAACTCCGTCCAAAATGGGCCCAATATACGCTTATGATTTAAACCGTCCCGGGCCCATAAACAATACTCAATATACATGCCAACTATGAATCCAACTATATACCTAATAGTTACAAGAGTTAATATGTTTTTACTCTTATACAATACATACATTAAACTTAAAAAGTTCTAATACATGTATACATCAAAGCCACAACCCGGCTTTCTTCTAATCCTCGGTCTCTGGGACGATCCGTCCCCTCGCACGCTCCCTGTATCTGTAAAATATATCCCTCGACAGGGTGAGCTAATGCTCAGTAGTGGAATCGCCCTAAGTGGGCTACTCTCCACCTAAGTGCGCAGAACAGTTCCAAATAAACATACATTCAAGCAAACGATGATCCTACTAAATGTCTATATGACTAACTCGATCCCGAGTCCTTCACCGACCCATCACACCTCGCCTGCCTCGTATGAAAATTATTATTTCGCTTGTTTGTGGACAATCCGATGTGTATATATCACCAGGGCCATCCGACGATTTGATATATTATTGTTTTGGACTACCTCCGATGAATATCAATCAGCCTCTCTCGACCACGACATTTTTTTAATTGACTACCGATAATTAATATTTTTAGACAACCCTCCAACCGCTTTAGACTCCGTCATGCACTTACTCCTATAGTCCTAGGGTGTTCCAAAGGCATATGGAATGAATGTACAATTCCACAATTTAATTCACATGTAAATATATAAACATGCATATATTTACAAAAAATTAATTCACACAATCATGTCATGTAAATTCTCATTTCATACATCAAAATTAGCTCACTTAAGCAATGATCAACATGAGCAATTCTAATTCTCAATCACTGACCAAACACATATTTTCACAAAAATATATATTTAGGAACACAAGCTTTTAATATGAACCCCGCTGCTTCATTCTCTCGAAAAATCACACCACCTGGCTCACCCCGTGAACCCACATTTCACGGCCATTCCCCACCCAATTTCAATCAAAGCATGATTTATCAACATTTCCAAACTTAGAAAACCTATCACCGTGGCACTACTGGGATGCACCAATGGTTGTTCAAAAATTCACATCAATTCGGTTCAAAGGTTTGGGACCGATCAGACGGCCCCTCACGGCCTCACACGACTCAAACATTCGTAAAGTACTTAAAGAAGGAATAAACCCAAGTAGGGAGAAACCCCTACCTCTCGGAGTTTGTCAAAACTCACAAATCCGGTACCCACGCAAAGCCCTCTCCGCTTAGAGCAGTTCTCCTTCTTGTCCCGAAGACCGCCGACTCGTCTGACATTCGTATTTTTAGAGAGAAGTGTTTCTCTCTCTAAAAAAAAATCTCAGAAAAACCTAACTGCTGCTGCTCTCCCGATTCTGCTCCAGCCACTGCTCCTTTAAAGAGACGACACTGTTCATTTTTGGCATTTAGTGACTTAAATCAATTTCCAAAATGATCATTATGTCCCTTCTTTCCTGCTTTTGACATTCCCACTATCTCGCCGCCCATTTTCATTATTTACTCATACCACTTATGGCAATAGCGAGTACATGTTATATGTGACTTTCGTCGAGATCGGAAAATCGCTTACGGCAACTAAAATGCGATGCCTTGAAAAACGTGTATTTCATCACTTAATTTACCAAATTTTACGTATGGGGCCTGGGGATTTCGGCACGATTCCAACGCGAAATCCATTCGTCATCCGAGATCCAAAGAATAAATTTCGGATTTTTAACCGAAATACGATTTAATCTCTTTTTCCGTAAATTGGAATTTCTGCCTTACATTCTCCTCCTTAAAAGAAATTTCCGCCCCGTACCCTGAATAATCATAATCACCACATGCATATGCAACGCACTCTACCATGCATGTAAACTAATACTAAACTTTTAAACGATCAAAACCACGTACCTTCATCCCTAAACAAGATTTGATAGGTAGCCCGATCGTGTCCTCACGCCCACGCGAATTCCTCCACTCCATAGTGCCGCCATAGCACTCTCACTAGCCTCACGGTCGTGCGTCGCAAAACCTGATCACGGCTATCAACACTGCACACTGGTCCCTCCGGGCGGTCTCATCCGCAAGTCAACTCAACCGTCCTCTCAATCCACCACACATGAGCCGGATCCGAGTATATTTCCCCGAAAGTATGAGATGGAACACCAGGACACCGACATGTCGGGGCAGAAACCAACCGGTACGCTACTTGCCTATCCTCAGTATCTCGAAAGGTCTCAATGGACAATCTCGCGATAGCTTTTAATGCTTTGGTTCGAACCGACCACGCCCCTCTAGGCATCACCTTCAAGAAAACGGATCAACCTCGAACTCTAAGGGCCGACGTCGCACATCAGCATAGCTCTTATAATCAAACAGCCTGGTGCCTGATAGACGCCGTCAGACGCTCACCTTCTGAGGTGTCTCCAATCAGATCAGGACCAGTGATGGAGCTCTCTCCCACCTTGGTCCAACAACGGTGATCTACATGGCCTCCCATACAAGGCCTCATATCGTGCCATTCGTACACTCGCCTAATAACTGTTGTTGTAGGCGAATTCCACTAAGGGCAAATGCCCTCCCAGCTACCCTTATGATCCAGACGCATGCTTGTATGTCCCCACCGTATAGTCCCTCCCCGACCCACTAACTGTCTGAGTGGAACGTCGCACTCATCGTCACCATAGCCCAGCCTTTGGAAACTCTCTTCCAAAAGGTACAAACCCCGGTCCTATCCGACACTATGATACTTGCACTGATGTAGCTGGACTATCTCTCAATGGCTAACCGGCGTAATCTCTCCAAAGCGAAGTCATCCCCGCACGGCCAGAAAATAGCCACCATGAGCCGGTCCACTATCACCCATACCGCGCCATGCTTCGCCAGAACCGCGGCAGTGGGTCACAAAGTCCATCGTGACGTGCTCCCACCACTTAGCCACCTCCACCGGCCGGGCAAACTCGCTACTTCTGCTTAGCCTTAACTCCGCCATGTGAGACATCGTCAACAAAGTCCCCTACGTGTCTCTTCATCCCACTCCACAGTACCGCGACGAAGATCCCGGTACATCTTCGCGCACCGATGCACAAATCGAGCGCAACTCCCCGAGAATCTCTTCTCTCACCGCTAACTGGGAACCACTACCCATTCACTTATATCAAGACTACCATCTATGTGAACGGTCCATCCCTCTTCACCCGTACCCGATCAGACTTCGCCCCCATGAACACTATCTCACATCCTGCCACTGACTCTCAATCACTCTGTTTAACGTGAGACGGTAGCCACTAACCCCCAACATGCCTGAGTCCGTCATTGCATCAGAGCCCCAACCGCCCTCGCCTCGAAAGACCGCCACTCCTGAAGCTATACTCAGCCAATGCTCCTCGTGATTCGACCGAAAGTGCACTGGGGCCACCACATTTGCCTTATCGGATGGTAATGCAAAGTAAAGTTGTAATCTCGAACTCACCCATCTACGATGCTCTATATTGAGGTCTCACGCGTGAAAATATACTTCACTTTTATCGGTTCGAGCACACCTCGAACTCCTCGTCGTATGCAGTGGCGCTAAATCTTCAAGGCGAAGACTCACGCCGCTTAACTTCATGTCGTGTGGGCACTCGCTCGCGGATTCTTCAACCGACGAACCATGTTACCTACCTGACCGTGATCAAACACATCCTAATCCGGCCTCGAGGCATCACAATACACTCACACTCGTCTCCCACCTGAATCCAATAAGATGGGAGCTGAAGTAAGTCTCTTCAACTCCCCGGAATGCCTCACATCGGTCATCCCAATCAAATCCTGACCTCCTTCCGGTCAACTCGAATAGGTGCTGCTATCCCGAGAAACTCAATGAATCTCTGCACACCCGTACCAATCCCAAGAAAACTACGTATCTCGAAGAATCGACTTCGCCTCTCCCAACTCATCACTGCCCCTCGACCTTCTCCGTCCACTCGACACCCCGATGCGACACCACGGTCCTAAAATCTCACCTCGCAGTCGTAACCTCGCACTTCATCGAAATTGGCGCATAACCGATGGTCTCTCAACAACTCGAAACATCCTCGCGATACTCATGCTCCCACTCGACCGGGAGTAGACTCAAGATGTCATCCATGAATACTAATGCATAAAATTGATCTAAATGTGGTCGAATATCCTACGCATGAGATCCATGAATACGCCATGATTGCCAATCCAGCGGGCATCACCGTGAAACTCAAAGTGCCCATAACGCCGCCTAAACGCTGTCTTGGGGTGGATATCCGTATCCCTAACCTCGCCGATGGTAACCGCAGAAGGTTCATCTTCGAGTAGACTCCGCGCTCCTCAATCGATCAAACAAATCGTCAATCCTCGCAATGGGTACCGATTCTGATCGCAACCCTGCTCCACCGTCTGCAATCGTGCCAATGGCGGGTCTTGTCCTCTTCGCAACAGAACCGAGCGCCCATGGTGAAGCTCCCGCCTAATGAACCCTCATTCACGCTCCTGTAACTGACTCGAAGTTCAACTCAACTCGGTGCCATCCTATGCGAGTCATAGAGACGGGTGAAGTACTGTGGTGTAACTCGATACCGGGTCTACTACCCTCCGTGGAGGTAGTCCGTGCAGCTCATATGGAAAACATCCGCATACTCGCATGCTACTCGAGTAGACCTAAGTCCGGTCTCTCCTCGTCCTCTGTGGCAAGGCTTCAGCAGGCCAACCCGCTTAACCGTCCCCGACACTGACTCATACTTTCGGGGCAAAATGTCATGCTTCGTCTCCTTGAAATACCACACACGAAAATCGGGCCCCGCAGATAGCGGTAACTCTCCCACGCCTACAATCGATAACGACCCTATAAGTCACGCCAATCCATCCCCGTGATGACATCGCATCCCGATACGTCCATGATCCTCAGGTCCATCGTGGAGTAGAGTCCCGAGATCTCCAACTCGCAACCTCGACATATCATCCCTATTCGCCCTAATCCCTAGGGAGAACTCAATACAAAGGCACCTCTAAGGTCTCAACCTCTAAGCCCAACCATCTCCCTCTCTTATGGTCGTATCAGCTCCAAACCATGGAGTCCATATCCCGTAGCGGTCCCATAACTCGGCCCGAATGGACAACTTCAACCCATTCTCAAATCTTCCCAACTCGGCTACAAACCGGCCACGTAATCATCGGGAATTGGCTAACCCGTGAATCTAGCCATGTAGTCCATCACAGTCGTCGCCCCTTGCTTTAGCTCTAGGAACTCTTGAGCCTTCGCATGCCTCGCAGTCTCTGGAAAGTACTTACCCAAAAACAGTTCATGAAACTCTACCCATGTCATAACCTCCAAGTCTCTAGAAGTCCTAGCCCATCTCCACCATACCCGGGCCTCGCCCTCTAGCTGAATGCAATTTTTAACCTGATCCTGGTCGTATTTCCGAGGGTGATCTCTATAGCCCCAAAGATGTTCTCGATCTGCGATAAACCAATGGTCCGCTGCACTTACGGGCCCCCTCCCTCGTGGAATGTCGGAGGGATGATGCGCCTCTGAAACCCTCCGCTGAGGTTACTAGGACCTCCCCGTTTACTCCGCTATACTAACCTCGTGCGATGCTGTTTTCAACAGAATACCTACAACCTCGCAAAGCCTCCGGCTGAACAAACATCGGTGGTGCTCCCGACCGCACTCGGGACGCCTCACGCCCTCGTCCCGACTAGCCATCTAAGGCACCAACATGGCAAGTAAATCAATACAAGATTCTAAGGCATAAACACAGCCCCGAGACACTAATCATACATATAAATCAGTGTATACACATTGTCCTTGCATTTACAGGTAATGCAAGGCAATCAATTTTGCATTTAAAATATTGTTTTCAACAAAATTTTATTTTCAAAATTTCATTTTTGCACTTTATTTTTTCGAAAATTTTGTCTAATTTTATTTTTTTTATTTTATTTTTATTTAATTTAATAGTAATGAATTGAAGTTCTCTCATAGCCTTGAAAGGTTTTACCTTAATTTCAGTCCTGTAGAATTAATCAACCTATCAGCCTGGAATTATTTAAAAACAAAAGGCAAGTGATAGGTCCTTTTTCCTCGAACTTGCATGCATGCATGCATGAGGTGGGATTAATAAATTGAGTGACTTCCGAGTCATTTGACCGACATGCAATTTGAGTCAATAGGAAAAGAGCACAAAGGCAGGGGAAAGGGGATAAATAATATCATGATGAATTTAACAAAGATTTGGAAGCTTTTTATGCGTTCATCAATTCCAAAAGTTACCACGCTTTAAGGATTAGACACATGTTGGATTGTAATCCATGAAAGCAGCATGCACGCAGGTGTCCCACCTCAGCAAGGCCCAGCTTTTGTATCAGCGATACAACCGCCTCTTCCCCAACCTAGCCGTTTCGGGCCACAATACACTTAACCCACTGCACACCTCTTCTCTTGCAATACAATCCATTTTTCTTGCACATTCAAGGTCACTATATCACAATACATTGCCTTTCTTGCAATACAATTAGGCAGTAGCCCAAATCATTTTCTGCACCAAATTTATTATTATTATTATTATTTTTTTCGTTTCTTTTTTATTTCCAATAAACCAAATAAATTGTTTAAAATTTATTTTGTTTATATACATTTTTTTTTCATTAAATTCTGGAAAATGGTCTAGAATTTCCTCAAAGTCTCCTTATATAACACTAACCCTAGTGTTCAACCTCAAATTTATAAAAATTCAATTTCATTATCTATCAAACCAAATAAATTTCTAAAATTTATTTCTTTTGGTTTATTCTTCTCGACTTTACCACCAGAAACTCCTAAAAGTTTTCCTATGTGTTAATCACTACACAATAACATTTCACAACTCATGTAACATGGTATACATACCATTCATCAAACATTCACACAACATTTCATCAAATCACACAAAGCACCAAACACGTGATGCAAAGGTCCTAGTTTGGTCTCAGGATTTCAGGTAATCTCATACCTAAACTCGACATCTAACCACACCTAGTGGTGATGTTCTTACTCGACTATGGCCTAAGCCCAATTCCTCAATTTCTGTGTTTCCATAGCACCATACTCCACATCAAACCATATAGTGGTGATGGATACCCAACCCGAGTCTCTAGGTATTTTGTATACCTAAGCTCGATACCAAGTCAGACGCCCCCAAACTCGAGGGTCCGTTGACTACCCATCCCACCTAATAATTGAATGTCGTGATCTGCAAGATTTTCATTAAAAACGGGGCAGCAGTCTCCTTGTACCCGAGAGCTCTACCCAAATACAAAACCTGCATAAACCTGTCCCAAACAGTCCAATATAACAGTTTATGATTTAAAACGGCCATTTGGGCCTATAAACAATACTCAATATACATGCCAACTATGAATCCAACTATATACCCAATAGTTACAAGAGTTAATATGTTTTTACTCTTATACAATACATACATTAAACTTAAAAAGTTCTAATACATGTATACATCAAAGCCACAACCCGGCTTTCTTCTAATCCTTGGTCTCTAGACGAGCCAGCCCGCACGCGCTCCTCAGACTAGAAATAATATCCTCGACAGGCGAGCTAATGCTCGCAGTGGAATCGCCCCAAGTGGGCTACTCACCCAAGTGCAAGGCAATGTTCCAAATAAACATACATTCAAGCAAATGGCTGATCCTACTTTGAATGTCTATATGACTAACTCAGATCCCAGTCCTCATACTGACTCATCACACTCGCCTTAAGCCTGTATGAAAATTATTATTTTGTTTGCTCAGGACAACTCCTCCGATGTGTGTATATATATCAATTGGGCCGCTCCGACGATTGATATATTATTTGTTTGTGGACTACCCTCCGATGAATATCAATTGGGCCGCTTCGACGATTGATATTTTTTTTTTTAATTTGGACTACCCTCCGGGAGCACTACTATTTTTAGACAACCCTCCAACCGCTTTCTTTAGACTCCATGTCATGCACTTACTCCTATAGTCCTAAAGGCCTGAAGGTATATGGACGAATGTATGCCAATTCCAATACAAATTTAATTCAAATGTAAATATATAAAACATGCATATATTTACAAAACAATCAATTACACAATCATGTCATGTAAATTCTCATTTCATACATCAAAATTAGCTCACTTGGGCTAATGATCAAATACGAGCAATTTAATTTCAATCACTACACCAAACACATATTTTCACAAAAATATATATTTAGAACACTGTTTCGGGAATAGTGAAACCCTCGATTACTATTCTCGAAAAATCACAATTCATCGGTTCACCCTGTGAACCCACATTTCACGGCCATTCCCGGCCCAATTTCAATCAAAGCATGATTTATTTCAATATTACCAAACTTAGAAAAACCTAATAGCCGTGGCAAATACTACGCATCCAATGGTTGTTAAAAAATTCACATCAATTTGGTCCCAAGGTTTGGGACCGATCAGACGGCCCCTCACGGCCTCACACGACTCAAACATTTGTAAAGTACTTAAAGAAGGAATAAAACCCAAGTAGGGAGAAACCCCTACCTCTCGGAGTTCAAAAACTCACAAATCCGGTACCCACGCGAAGCCCTCTCCGCGTAGAGCAGTTCTCCTTCTTGTCCCGAAGACTGCCGATGGTTGGATCGCCCGTATTTTTAGAGAGAAGTCTTTCTCTCTCTAAAAAAAACTCAGAAAAACCTAACTGCTGCTGCTCTCCCGATTATGCTCCAGCCACTGCCCCTTTAAAGAGACGACACTGTTCATTTTTGGCATTTAGTGACTTAAATCAATTTCCAAAATGACCATTATGTCCCTTCTTTTCCCAGTTTTGACATTCGGCACTATCTCGGCCGTCCATTTTCATTATTTCTCTACTCATACCACTTATGGCACATGAGTACATGTTATATGTGACTTTCGGTCAGATCGTAGGTGGACCGTTTTACGCACCCAAATGCATGCCTTTGAAAATGTAATTTCGACCGGTTCCTGACGACGCGGTTAGCCAGATTTCTCATGAGATCGATTCCAACTGTGAACCGCTTTTGTCATCCGAGATCCAGAGAATACCATGGATTTTTAATCACTACACTCTGCGAACCTAAATTACTTATTTTTGTTCTTTCCCGTAAATTGGAATTTCTCGGGTCTGACACATAGTTTGTTCCAAATTGTTTTGAACCAGCCCTAATGTTATGGCAAAGCTCCATGGCCATTGAATGGCCCCTAGATAAAGGCATCCCATGTGATGCCCCAATTCCCGGGGATAAATTTTATTTTATTTTTCAATACATCTCAAATTCAGTATAAAACAACCTTTTTATTACAAGGGCATATGAAGTCAGTGAAACTCCATACTTAGAACCGGCATTTATACAAATGAGTTTAATTATAACTCAGATGCGCCATGTCAACCCGCTTTTTCAATCCATCTCGACTGCTTTCGCCTCAAACAGAACTGATACCCAGTAAGATTTTCCATATCCGGCTGGCACGCCCAGGCAGAGCAGTCCCCACAGGGCTGGGCCTCACCGGCAACCACTATGTTCATGGTAAACAATTGTCGCGCGCACAGATCACATGAATGTCACCATCGGCACCCCGCCCGGAATCCTCCCACTCACCATTACAATTTCGCCGCGCGAAAAACGGCTCTTCGAATAAAGATCGTTCCCGTTTTAGTTCTGCCAAAGCCATCGATATATCGGCGAAGAAGAAGTCTGATCCACCGGCGTTTCACCGATAATTCGCGCATTGGCGGACAACCTCCGGCGATTTCATCGATACACTCGGGGGTAATATTGTGATTAACCTCCGACGTCAGTTAACACATCCAAAACATCGACAACACTCGAATGCGATAACCTCCTATACTTTCATCGACATACCCAAAAAGCACCGATAACCTTCGTGCACGGCGACGGCCACCAAGAAATACCGTGAGCAACCCTCCAAAGGTCACGGTGATAATTAAATACTGTGGAAGTGACCGATATTTTCATTGATACATCGATAGGCGGTCGCCGCGACAACCATCCGATAAAAATCCGCTGATCAGCGCCGCCGTCATCACATCCGATATACTGGTCCACAACGTGACAGCGCAATGCACTTGCATTCATTTATTTGTACTTGGCGCTGGTCATACACTGTTCATAAAATCAAGAAGTTATTCAACAAGAATTAAATCGCGCAAACCCGATTTTTCTCCAAATGTCCATCTCGTAAAACAACAGCGCGACACACCATTGTTCACATGGAATCGACATCAATCATGAATAAGCAAGAACAACTTTTCCAGATCACTCAACATGCGATGCATTTCGCAATTTGATATTCAAAAACTATACAGCACGTCATCCAAGAATGAAGCATAACCAAGAATTTTTCCGTGAGTCAAAATTCAATACATGTATTTGGTATCATTCTCATGAAAACGAGAAGAATATTTCATCCGTACAAGAACTGGACTTTTTTCCGTGATTTGTTTATTAATATATAATATTCTCGATAATTTTTCGTCATCAAAACGGTATACTAACAATCGCAAAATAGTATATACAACTGATTTTCCCGCCAACAAAACAACAATAAGACAATCCAGCTAGAAACATCACATCCAAACTGGGCCTGAACTGCTTCCAAACTGATTTTCCTGAACCCAAAAGAACTCAGAATCCTACATGCCAATCCAACTGTTTTTTGAGCACCTAATGTTAGGCTAAGCTCCAGCGCCATTGAATGGTCCGGGTGATACAAAAGCATCAGTTACAGAGATCCCTCCTCATTGGAGCGTAGCCACTCTCGCTTCAGTTTTCTCCTTTTTTCTTTCTTTCTCCTCCTTTCTTCATTTCCTCAGCTTCCTTCCTTTTCGTCATGTCCTCACAGATTCCATCGAGAACATCTTCCAAACCGTCAAATTACGTTTAAGTTAGGTAGGACATCTCAATATTGGGATCTCCGGTTTTTGAACATGTCAATAGCCAAATGTGTTCTCCATGCCTCATCTGATCCAATTACCATACCAGGCATGAGAGGGCACAGATATCCCCAGCTTTCCACCCCAAATCCAAGTGTTCCTCTCTTTGTAAGTTCATGCACCACAACTTCGATGGCTCATTACCCAATTCAGATCACTCATCTGACCCCACAGTAAATTTGACCAGTTCAACAAAATCTGATACTGCTAGAGAAACCCCACAAAGAACCGCGCCATGTTCCATCTAAAGATCCAGAGAAATTTCTAGGGCTTATCGCTTCAGACGGCATCATGCAATGATCTTTCTCCGACATTTCTGGTTTTACATCTCTTCCACAAAAGAATCCAGTGTTCATTATTATCCGTAAGTCAATTATGATAACCAAGAAGCATCAATCCAAAAACATCCAAGGATGATTTCAACTTTTCAGAAAGAAACCATGATCCTGCATCCACTCTGAACTGAAACATCGGCTCACAACCCGATTAAATCTAACACCATCTTATCCCTTAGGGAGTGAGACCATATTATCAACAAAATTTTTCAGCACGAAACCCTTTTGAGTTCTTGAAAAACATTCGTTGGTTAAAATAAGAATAAGATGGAATATAGATGCATCCTAATTTATTCTTCACGGAGCTAGAAGAAGGTTGACTCTCCTTCCTCTTAGCAGCACGAGTCCAGGATGCTCCGCGTAATAAATACACTCGATGACTAAAGGTACATCTATCCAGTCAGTCCCCTCACTCCCATACATGTGGGAGGATGATGATGTGCCCATCTTGGAGGTCTCGGATCTCTTGACTCCCGGTTATCTGGCACATTATGGCTGTATGTTTTGATACCATGACCTCCTGAGCTGTTGGTAAAAAGCAGGTGGTGTGCCTCGTGGGCGACCCACGTGTCCTTATCCTCAGCACCATCTGAGTCGAGATGACAGCTAAAGATTTCTTCCTTATTATTAGTAGTGTACTTGCGACCACTAATTTATTGGAGTTTAAATTTACAGGAATTCTCCTAGGTGTTCGTATGTTTTAGAACCTAGTGTTCATCATCTGATTTATCCTTACAAAGTTCACCTGATTCAAGCATATAAATCACATACATCAATTTCACCCAATGCACAGTGTATGTATGATATAAACACGTGCCCCATTGAGTCCTTGGTATTCGTATACCTAAACTCTAGTACTGTTTGTGAAGAAATTTAGTATGAGGACCATTACATATGGATCCCCACGAGCTCCACTAGGTATTCGTATATCTATATACGATACCAAGTTGTGCACTTGATTCCGAGGTAATTTTTTTTCAATACGCCGCAAATTCAGTATAAAACAACCTTTTTATTACAAAGGCATATGAAACCTAGTGAAACCTTATCAGAACTGCATTTCTTATACAAAATGAGTTTAATAACAACTCTGTTCTTTTACATGAAACGACTGGGTTTCTTATGCCTTTGAATTACCTATAATTTTTATGACCAATTTGTATATATTGAGGTATGAATTGGAACTTCAAACTTGGGTGTTTCCAGGAAAATTGATAAATTGTTAAATTGTGAAAAGTGAAATGAAATTGTGGGCATATGATTAAGTATTATGTGCTAAAATGAGAAATTGATTGAACCCGGAAATAAACCTAAGTAAAAAAGAGCAAATTTGGAAATTTGTAAAATAAGGACCTAAGGGTCATTTGAGAAAATGTTTATGTGTTTAAGTGCAAATAGAAGTGATATCGCGTGCTATAAAGGTAGATTGATACAACAAATCCAAATGGGTTTTTGATGCACTCACATGGCCTTAGAATGGGTGATATAAGACCATATTGGTCTTAGAATGCTCATTTGAGCAAAAATGTTTTGGAGACAAGAGAGAGGAGAAAGCTAGGGTTTTGCAAGACGAAGTGGTTTTGGTGTGATTTCTTCCCATTCCTTGCTTCTAAATGATCAAGCATCTTGGGAGAAGAATATTCAAAGGGATTTAAAGGTAAAAACCAAACCCTAGATTTCTTTAAATGATATTTGGGTTATAAAAACCCTAATCCATCCATGGGTTTGCTTTCGTGGTTGGTTTAGGATATTAAAATACCTTTGGGAGAGTTTTCCATATATAATTTGTTTTGGGTTTTTAGGTGATTTTGGAAAGAAAATCGTAAAAGAAAACCCGAAAATCTTGGCAAACAAGGGGCCGCCATATGATGAAGGGCACCCTACGCTCACGCGTAGCCCTACACCGCAACGAGGGCTGCCTGTGTGGCAGGCCGAGAAAGGGCCAAAGGCCTCTCGGCTACGCTACGACGTAGCTTTATACGCCCTTAGCCTTGTTACTTGAGCAAATTTCGGATTTTTGTTTCGAAAGTCTCGTATTCGTACACCGATAGTTTAAGGACCCTAATAAATTATTAATGGGGGTTGAATGGGGATGAAACAGAGGCGAAATGCGCACCATACCTAGCGCCTCGCGAGAGATTCGTCTTTAGGCGGACTTAGTGCTTAACCCCAAAGCAGATTAACGAAGATAAATTTGTAATTCACTAAAAATGTTTAATAATTGTTTATCCACTAAGAGTGGCGTTGTAACGCCCCGTCCCGATAGGGTGTACGGTATGTGTAACCGTAGGGTCGCATATGTGCACCAAGGGCTTCCTTAATTATTTTAGTGTCATAATAGAATTTTTGAAAGTAGTTTTTAAGGGTGAAATTATAAAGTTTTCAAAGAATTGTGACACTTGCAATTAAGAAGTGGAGGGGTGAAGGTACAAATTATGGAATTTCAAAGGATAATAATAATAATAAATTGCCAAAATGGATTAGGGGGAAGCCCTAGAAAATTCTCTAGATCTCGGATAGCGAAATGAATTGAAGCGGTTAAATTAGATCTCGCGAGAAATCTAGTGACCTAGAAAATTTTGTTGAATTTTGGGAGCCCAGTCGAATATTTCACGATTTTACGGGTGATAAGTGTTAGGTAGCTTATGGACCAGAATTTTACAAAAATTTGAAGTCGGAAATGGCTTGATCCCCAAGTTCATTTACAATAAAGTGATGAAAATAAATAAAATTTACATGAATGAGAAATGGATTGAATGAGGCAATATAAATCATTTATCTAAATAGTAATAATAATAATAAATAAATAAATAAAATAAAAATAAAAGTCAAGAAGCGATAGGTAGGCGGATGTGAGGAGCGATAAGGGAGAGAGGTGAGGCGTTTTTCTTCTCTTTTCTTCTCTCACCAGTTCTGAGGAATCGGACGTAGATTTTCTTGGAACAAAAGGCCAAGGGATTGGTCAAACGCCAACTTGAGCTACTCGTAGGTACCAAAAGCAGCATTCGTCAAACTCAAGAGGTGAAAATTTTCCTACTTGTGTCATTTCGAACTTCAAAAAAGGCTATGTAATGAGCAGAAATTTTCTTAAATTAAGTAAACCGATTAAAATTTTTGGTGAGTTTAGAGAATACAGGAAATTTCGGGCCCCGTATTGGGATAGTTTGGACTGAATTTCTAAATTGTTTTCGGACAGTTTGGGGTTGAAATTTCATGAATTTATTCGGACAATCTGAACATAAATTTCATAAATATTTTTGGGTGTTTTTAGACTCTATGGGAAGTCCCTTGAGTCTAGAATTTAACCATATGCCCGTCAATAGCATTTGGTACCAACATAATTTCTCACATAATTTGAAAAATTTAATTTAATTGCCAAATTAATGCAGTGCATAGTTATGTTAGCGTGTGTGGTCTAATACATCGAATAGCATGGTCGTTTGAAAAGTTGCTAAAAGCGGATGGTTTTTATGGGGCATTTCATGTGTGGGGCATTTGGTCAATTTCACCTCATATTATCGATGTCCTTGCTCCGAATGAACCCCAACCGCGTAAAGTTTTGTTAAATTGAAGTTCATTCGATGTAGTCTCTTCAAGAAAGGCCTTTATGTTTCATGGTTAAAATGTTGAGCGGGGGCATTTCGTAATTTGTATGAATTGTGTGAGCGATTGGAGCGTAAGACAATAATACAGCGTCAGCAGCTTAATGATTGAAAGAAATTAGTCGAGAAAAGGTGAGTACTCAAAATCGTTTTCAGCGAAAGATGTTTAAATTACAAGTTTGTAAAAGTGCTTTGAAAATATAATGTAATTAGTAAAGCATTTTACCTCCGGCAATATGCTGTGAAAATTTGATTTCATTACTTAAGAAGCTTGATTTATTTGGTTTGCAAAACCCTTAGATAGCATGCTTCAGTTTCTGGGTACATGGAGCATTATAGGATGTGGACGTGACCGCCTGTTGCGTTGTGAAATTTGAGTTGACTGCCAGCTTCCATTACCTGGTGGTGCCCTATTAGAACATATCAGATGATTGCTTGTGACATAGTACATGGTGATGAGGTGTTGGTTCCGAGGTTCCATCACTAGGCATTTTGGTTTTGAGGTTCCATTATGCTTATAGAGATCTGTCGTGTTCCACTTAGGACCATATTAGAAGGGTAGTGTTAGGTTCACTCTGATGCAGAGATTCCAGGGTTCGGTGGCATCACGTCTAGGTATTTCAAAAATGGGCCCTGATGGTTAGTGCGATTTCTGGGTATATCACTTTCGGACATTAACCACCCTTTGAAAGCAGTTTTGGCCAGTAGAAATAGTTTTAAATGGTTTCTTAGAAAAAGCTAGGTTTATCATAAACGGTTTACAACCATTTATGTACAAATTTTCATATTAGGAGGTACATCTGACCAGACAACAACATTTAAAGACTTATAATACTCATTAATTTAGTTTGGCTCTGAATTTTACATTTAAATAATTTTTTAGGTCTGCAGTCTTTGAAGCCAGAAAAGACCTTTCGAGTCCTCAGTCCTACACGTTGTGTTGTAATTATATATAAGATAAGGTGTAAAGTAAACGTAATAAAAGTTAAAATGTGACATTTTGTATATGTAAATATCTTTTGTAAACTATGGATGCATGGTTTTGAGAAAAACAGGTGAATTTATGTTGGATTGATTCTTATCTTATATTTTAATGAGGACCGGTCCTTTATATAGTTGGAGTAAGTTTTGGAAAATATTGGGGTGTTTTTTTATCTAGGGTGATTTATGTTGGGCTTAACCACCGTGCGTAGATTATCTTTGTCGGATTTTCGTTAAATCTAAAGTGTGATTTTGATATAAAAGTGAATTTTTATAACCAACGTTTTCCAAAGACAGTTTCAATAGTTTTAACGGTTTAGCTTCATGGTAACTTGTCAATCGAGCGAGCTTGACTGGGAGGTTACTGTGGAGTTACCGGCAGATTCCTTGTCAATAGGAAGGGGGTCTATAAGGCATAATTGTTGTTGACTAAGGATGGGTGAGGATCACCTAACCTAGAACCGAGATCGAAGGGAAGGAAACGAGAGCCGACAGCTTCGGTTTATTCACTGACCTCTATTCTTATTTCAAGTGTTTTGGTAGTATACCAAATAAATCTGAAATGATTATATGGAGATGAGTATATCTTTAAATATATTATGAGTGCATACCGTTTGAAAATCATGATATTTGAAATGTTTGACAATTAATTGCATGTGAGTGATTATTGATTATAAAACAAATTGGTCAATTCTTGACATCTTCCCAGTTAGATAAAATGCAGAGCGACCCGACTTGTGGAGAGGGATTCACGATTGAATCCGTCGTGGCCGACTGAGAATTGTCGATGTCGCTTGGTGATATGCACCAATCGGCATCCATCATAATGGTGTATGGCATTGAAGAAATGCACCAATCGGCGGGATGCACCAATGGGCATCCGTCTTGATGGCGTATGACATTTAAATACCACATGTCGAGGTGCACCAATCGGCATCCGGCATGATAGGAGACCAAAATTGTGAAATTTGTAAGCACATTACCGAATGATAAAAAGGACGAGATTCACCAAATGGGATCTGTCATGAATGTGAAATGTATAGACAAAGTGAAATAAAAAACTTTGATGAGAAAAAAAAGGAGATTTGTAAACTAAATACGTCCTTAAGAGTATATGTTTGAATCTCATGATTTGAGTTAAATGATTTGTTGCATGTGGAATTGCACATTTTGACATGATCAATGATTTAAAAATAAAGTGAAAACATGTGAAGATGCATATTTGATATGATCAATGATTTGAAAAGTGAAAGCATGTGAAAGTGAAAGCATGAGTATTGATGATATAAAAGGCATGATTTTATGATAAATGCATGTCATCTTAAACTGAAAATTGGAATAGAACTGTATAGAACTACTAAGCATGAAAATGCTTAACGTGTAGTTTTAATCTATGCGTAGGTTTCGAATAAACAAGAATGAAGGCAAGATCAAGAAGCGCAGAGTCATAGACAAAGTTGCGGCGTATAAGTATATACCCCGCTATATGCATATCATTTCTTTTGAACATGTGACATTTTGTGAACAAAAAGTTGAACTACGAACTAATGTTTGTATATCATTTTGTAAAGGCATGATATTTATTTATGGCTCAAATTGTTTAGAGTAAATGTTTATAGGCCTACCATTTGAAAATGCTTCGCATAAATAAGAACTCTAAAATGAAATGGCGTCATAAAGCATTTTGATAAGATAAATAAAGCGATTGATTCAAAGCGAGCTCTGTTCGGATCTACCATTCGAGTGGTCGAGGGGATTTGGAGTCGCGACATTTTGGAAAGAAAATTTAATAAAACGATAAATAAAGAATTAACCAAGCATCCTGAACTAGGTTAGTTCGCCCGATCGGGTCGGACCACGAAGGGGTGCTACATTTTTCTACCCAAAATTGATAGGATACAGAACAAAGCCAAATATGGCTTTTTTCTCAAATAATTTCGACTTGTTTCGTTTCTCAGTTGTATCTGATCACTTGAAAATATTTTCCCACATTGGGGTGAGGCAGTACTCGATAGAAAATCTCCTATGAGGGCTACTCCCCACCTAAGTGCACATGCAGTGCCTGTTCTAAATTTACACCCATTGAAGCTAAATATATGCCGAGATTTCTACATGAGAGTGTCACTCTGATGCCCAGTGTGACCGAATCCTCTCCGACTCACTCACACATGCAATTTCCCTTGTATGAAAACTATTTCCAAAACAAAAGATTTTCTTTTGTTTTAGTTCTAATGGAAGTTTCATTGGACATACTCCGATAATAATGTTGGGCACTCATTATTTTCATTGGACGCACTCGAAATACTATGGACAACCCTCGATATTTTCATGATACTTTTCATTGGACCACGCTCCAGAAAATCGTAGACTGACCCTCACATTATTTTCATTGGACATACTCAGAGATCTGTGGACAACCTTCCATTTTCATTGGACGCACTCACGAAATCTTTGTGGAAGAAACACTCACGAATCTGTGGACAACACTCTGAAAATACTGTGGACAACACTCCGAAAATACTGTGGACAACACTCCGAAAATACTGTGGACAACCCTCTGATATTTTCATTGGACATAATCCGATAATAATGTTGGACAACCATCAGATAAAAATTGATTGTTCAAAGACATGTTGTGAACTCACCAAGTCCTCTGCGATGTCCCATGCACGTGAAATGCGATGCTACTATGGTATTTACTTATTTTGCATGCATGTACTCAATATCATTCTCATGAAACCGCATATTATTAACGAAATTAAATCCATACAACTTTGAATTTCTTTGTCTAGATTTCAAAACAAAAATAGCACGCATTACTACCATTTCCACCACAAAGCGCATGTTATCAGCAGAATAAGCATGCAAACGAAATTTTTCTAGATTTCCATTTCGGAAAAACAACATACATTTCATTTTTCCACCAAAAACTGCATGTTATCAGCCAAGAAAATAAAAATGCAAACTGGATTTTCTTTCCAATTTTCTAACCAAAAAAAAAAAAAAAGCAAACATATACTCCAGCAAAAACACACATTTAGTAGGTTCAACTTTATACGAAAACTTGTTTTGGAACAAAAGAACCGAAACTCACCGCAGTTGTTCAAACTATTTTAGACCGACCCCTAATGTTGAGGCTAAGCTCCTGCCGACTGAATGGCCCTATGATAAAGGCATCCCAAGTAGGAGAAGAACCCTATCTCCTCCTTTTCTTCCTTCTTTTCTTCTTTCCTTTTCTCCTTTTTTTCTTTCTTCTTTTCTTCCTTTCTTTCTTTCTCTCTTTCCTTCCTCTCTTCTCTATTCCACCGAATAGATTTCTCCTCAAACCACTGGATTTGGTTTGAGTTAGGTGTAGGACACCTCACACCACCAGTTTTGACACATGGCCATTACTAGGCCATGTGTTCTCCATGCCTCTAACTCATCCACTACCATGCTCATGCATAGGCATGATGACCCCATGGCTTCCACCCCCCGGGTGCCAAAGTGTCCCTCCTCTCTTGTGCATGGCACCACACCTTCATGCCATTTGTCACTCAATTATTTGTCCATTCGCCTTGAAATACGTGAAATTTTGACTGTCTCGGAATTTAATGAAATTCGACAAATGCGCTAGATTTCCACAGGGAACTTCGGCGATGTAGTTAAGCGTCATCATTTGAGATCTAGAAATTTCTAAACTACCAGATCTTTATTAATGACGATAGTCTATCATTCCGCATTATTTCGGGTTCTTACATCCCAAGTAGGAGAATAACCCTACCTCTTGGGTGTAAAGCGACCTCCTCCACTTTTTCTTCCGCTTCTTTTCTTCTTTCCTTCTTTCTTTGGCCTTCCTTCCTTTCTTTCTTCCTTCTTTTCTTTCTTTCTTTCCTTCCTCTCTTCTCTATTCTACAGACGATTTTCTTCACTCCTCAACACCAAACTGTTTTATGGGTTAGGTGTAGGACATCACCCTTAAACCGGTTTGACACATTGGATATTACTAGGCCATGTGTTCTCCATGCCTCTAACTCATCCACTACCATGCTCATGCATGAGAGTGACATGACACATGGCCTTCACCCAGGTGCCAAGTGTCCTCTCTTGTGCCACATGGCACCACAACTTTATGCCAATCGTCACTCAATTATTTGTCAATTCGACTCAAAATACGTGGAATTTTGGTACATCTCAGAACCAAGTGAGTCGACTATGTGCCTATATTTCGTGAGATGAACTCCTTTAGATGTAGTTTAAATAGATGTGAGATCCAGAGAAATTTCTAGGCTTATCGCCCTCAGACCGCGGACATAGCTCCTATCATTTCGCGATTATTTCGTGTGATTTTTACATTCTCCCCTCCTTAAAAAAAGAATTTCGATTCCGAAATCTCACACACATATACATACTTAACACATGCATATGCACTAGTCATCTGCAAATTAATGACTAAAACCACGTACCTCCATCCTCAAAGAAGAAAGGATAACTGGTACGCATCGTGTCCTCACGTTCCCATGTTGCCTCCTCGACCTCCAGGCACAACACCTTCACTAAATTTCACAGGCCCATGCGCCGCAAAACTTGATCACAGTTATCCAAAATACACACAGGTCCCTCCTCGAAGCTCCCATCTGCATCAATAACAAGCTCTCCCAAATCCACTACATGAGCTGGATTTGGAGTATACTTCTGGAGCATGGAGACATGGAACACCGTGACACCTCGATGCCCTCGACTGCAGGCACCCAACCGACGCACCAGGCCCACCCCTCACGTATCTCGAAGGGGCTCGACATACCTCGACGACAACTTCCGCTGTCAAACCCGACCACTCCTATCTTAGGCATCACTCAAGAAGACGGATCACTCCACCTCAAACTCTAGAGGTCGCCACCCCTATCGACGTGAATCTCGCTTCGGCCTGGAAAGCCATGAGAAAGACCGCCGCATATCAAACCCACCTTCCCAGTGTTTCTAATCGGGACCGACCGTTGATGGAGCCTTTCCACTCCGTCCAACATATTAATGACCGGCATGGCCTCCCATACAGAACCTCATAGGGTGCCATCTGTATACTCGCCTAACAATTGTTGTTATAGGTGAATTCCACTAAGGGCAAGTGCTCATCCCAAATACCCCATGACGAAGACATGCTCAAGCAAAGATGTCCTCTAAAACCCGTATGGTCCTCTCCAACTTACCATCGGTCTGTGGATGAAAAGCAGTGCTCATCATCAACTACATCCCCATCGCCTCCTAGAAACTCTTCAAAAGTGCGCCGTAAACCCGGGATCCTTGTCCGACACTATGGATACTGGTACTCCATGTAACCGGACAATCTCTCACATGTATAACCTATAGAATTCCTCTAGAGTGAAGGTCATCCGCACTGCTTGGAAATGTGCCGACTTAGTGAGCCAATTCACAATCACCCACACCATATCATGTCTTTGCGATGTCCATGGCAAGTGGGTCACAAAGTCTATCGTGATGTGCTCCCACTTCCACTTAGCTACCTTTAATGGCTGGAGTAGCTTCGCTGTCTTATGATGCTCAGCCCTTACTTACTAACACGTGAGACACCGTTTTACAAAGTCTCAAACGTGCCATTTCATCCCGCTCCAGTAATACTGGCGACGAAGATCACGGAACATCTTCGTGCCACCTAGATGCACAGTGAAGCAGGAGCAATGGAACTCCCTAAGGATCTCCTCCCTCAAATCAGTCAATTGGGGAACCACAACTTGTCCCCTATATTGAAGATTACCATCTGTGTAGATGGTCTACCTTTCGGCTGCAATGTATCTGACCGCACCCAAATTCCTAATAGACACTATTTCTGCATCCTGCCCCTGAGACTCAATCACTTTGTTCAATAAGGATGGCATAGCCATCAGACTTCCTAAGGTACTCTGAGCTTGCTCATCATACTATAGCTTAGATCCACTCCCCACGATCTCTGGCATCCGCCACTCGAAGCCATACTTAGCTAGTACTCACCGTGACTTTCGGTTGATTGCATCAACCACCACATTTTCCTTACTGGGGTGGTAATGCAAAGTGAAGTCATAATCCTCCAAAAACTCTATCCACCTGCGCTGCCTCATGTTGAGGTCCCGTTGCATGAAGATATACTTCAGACTTTTGTGTCCGAAACACCTAAACTCAAGCCACCGTGATAGGTAGTGGTGCCACCATGGCAAAGACTATGGTCGCTAACTCCATATTGTGCATAGTAATTTCGCTCATGGTTTTTCACCGTCAGAACCATAAGCCACTACCCTCCTGACCGCATTAACTCGAGGCATCACAAAACACTGAGTACTCGTCCCATTTCCGACTATCGTAATAGGAGTCCGAAGTGTTCCTCTTCAATGTTAGGAATGCCTTCTCACACAGGTCATTCCACTCGAACTTGACCTCCTTCCGGGTCAATCTCGTCATAGGTGCTGCTAGTCGGAAGAAATCCTTAATAAACCTCCTGTAGTACACCATCAATCCCAAGAAACCGCCTATCTCGAAGACTGACTTCGGTCTCTCCTAACTCATAATAGCCTCAACCTTCTTATGGTCCACTGACACGCCTGAAGCCGACAGTACGTTCCCCAAGAAACCCACCTCAGTAAGCCAAAACTCACACTTACTAAACTTGGCATACAACTAATGATCCCTCAAAAGCTGTAGAACCACCCTCAAATGATCCTCATGCTCCTCCTTCGACTGGGAGTAGATCAAGATGTCATCAACGAAGACCACCACAAACTAATATAATAGGGTTGGAATACCCTATGCATGAGATCCATGAATGCCGCTGGCGCATTCGTCAATCCAAAGGGCATCACCGTAAACTTAAAGTGCCCATATTGTGTCCTAAACACTGCCTAGGATGTTCCGCCTCCCCTAACTCAACCGATGGTAACCACAATGCGAAGGTCTATCTTGAGTAGACTCGCGCCTCCCGCCTTTGATCAAACAAGTCATCGCCCCGCAATGGATACCACTCTTGATCGTAACCCTGTTCAATTGCCTGTAATCAATGCACAATCAAAGGGTCTTATCCCTCTTCTTCGCGTAAAACGTAAAACAAAAGCGCCCCATGGTGAAGGTTTCTGGCCTAATAAAACCCTTGCCCAAGAATCCCCCGTGATTCGGATCTTGAGCTCCCCGCGAACCCCGGGCCAACCGGTGCCATCCTGTGCAGAGCCAAAGAAATGGGCGACGTACCAGGGTGTAGCTCAATGTAGAACTCTACATCCCTCGGTAGAGGTAATCCTTATAACTCGTCTAGAAAAACATCCTCGTACTCGCATACTACCTTAGGCAGATCAAAGTCCTGTCTCACCTCATCCTCTAGGGTAAGGCTAGCTAGCTAACCCATCAACTGATCGTGACATCTGGAGTCATACACGACTTGGGGAAAAGCATCATGCTTGTCCCCCTGAAACGTGATACGAGTACCGTCCTGAGTGTAGGCGATAACTCTCTCACGCTCATAATCAATAACGACTCGGTGTGACATCATCCAGTCCATCCCAAGGATGACGTTGAAATCTAACATGTCCATGATCCTCAGGTCCACTGTGAGTAGAATCCCTAAGATCTATAACTCGCAACCCCGACATATCAGATCCACACTCACCCTAGTCCCTGGGAGAACTCACATGCATAGACTCTTCCAAGGTCTCAACCTCTAAGCCAAATTACCTCACACATGATGCATCGATGAATGAATGTGATGCACCAGAATCAAATCATATCCTGTCCATAGACTAGATAGCGTAACATACCCCAGAATACCGGTTGATCCGCCGGCCTGGCCGTGATATGATGGAGTAAACGCGCCCTTGTCCCAGGCTGTCCCGCCCCCCAGCCTTTGGTCCCTTCTAATTCCCTAATTCCCCGACCCATACTCCGCTCCTTTGTCCCGTTTCCGTAGTAGGAGGTGCTTTCACAACACCTCGACCCGATACCGGTTCCTCGGGCCCACATTGGGGTGAAAAGGAGCATACTGCGTCTGTGCACGTCCCACTGATGATTGGGACTAAGGCGTCCCATGGCCCTGAGATCCTTGCCTCTGAGGACAATCCTGCGGACCCCAAATCCAAGTCCGTTTGACAACCCGTCAATCAAGGAAGATTTGTGGATGTAGGGTAACCTGGTACCATACCATCGAGTCCCCTTTTCCCGAGACCTAGGATTTAACTAAAATCGGGCAGAGTCTCCTTTGTACGGGGAGCTCTAACTAAAATACAACTTGTGCAATTACATGGTAACCTGTCCCAATATTATACAATGAATCACATCAATCCACATATGAGTAAAATGGCCGCACATAAGACTCCATTTATCCATATACTCAAACATAGGCACATGACTATAGAACCTAGTCCATAAGAGCTTAAATTTACACCACTTCTTATACAAAACATATATCAAAATTAAGAATTTAATACATGTTTTACTAAAATATAAATCAAAGCCACAATCCAAATTTTTTCTCATTATCGGCCCCAGGCCAGCGCCATCTCCCGCACATCTCCCGCACTCTGTCGGGCTCCCACTGACCGGGTGAGCAATGCCTAGTAGAGTGAAATCCCACAAGGGTTACCCCCACCTAAGTGCATGCAATGGTCATGCTACGTTACCATTCCAATCACGATTATGTCAATCCTAGAATGAATCTACATGACATGAATGAGATGCTACTCCTCATGATCCCCGCACTAAGTCCTCATCGACTTCCTCAACATGCAATATGTCATGTATGAAAAACTCGTGTTCTAAAAAAAAACAAAGATATTTGCCTTATTTGTGGACAACCCTCCAATAAACTTTAGTGGACATACTTCGACAAATAATTATGTGGACAACCCCTCCGAAATAATATATTATCGATTACCCAATAATAATTATGGACAACTCTCTGATATATTTTAGTGGACATACTCCGATAATAATTATGTGGACAACCCTCCGATATATTGTAGTGGACATACTCCGATAATAATTATGTGGATAACCCTCTGATAAAACCGCTTTATTTAAAAGCCATGTTAGGAAACCTCCGATAAAACCGCTTTATTCAAAAGCCATGTTAGGAAACCTCCGATCGTTCATGCGACCTTTTAGGACTTTGTCCCTAGACTGAAACCAACATCAACACCAAACACAATGCTGATTTTCCCATGCACTCACACCCATTTCATGCGATGTACTTGCGCATAAATGCGATGCAATATGCCATTGCCTATCACCATGCTACATATGTATCATATATGTACATGCCTACTATGCATTTCAACCATATCAATTGGAAAGTTATATCAATGAACACATAAATTCCAATTAATTCACACGATTCATGCCAACATATCAATACACGCATACATTGACATCATAAGTCATTACACTCGAGTAACGACATAAATTAATCTCTAGGACTAATTGTGACATATCAAGTCCACAAGTAGCCTACAACAAGCCATAAAATGGCCTCAATCATACACAAACTCATGCATTTCCCCAAGCCACATGGATAATTATATCAACATGCATATAATCACCAAACAACATACACCAATTTCAATGAATTAGACCACATCGCCAATATCACAACCAAGCAATTTGTACACTTGGTGCTACACCAAATGCCATTCACAGGAATATGGCCAGATTCTAGACTCAATGGGCTTTCCTTAGAGTCTAAGAACATGTAAATCGAAGTTCGGATGAGAAAGTTATGATCGTCCGAAGTTGGAGGCCTCATATGAACAGTGATTTACGCGGAGAACTAGAAAGGGCCTACTGTTTTTCATCATTTTCAAACATAATATGAGTCCAAATTTCATTAAGTTATATATGGATGGATTCTAGACTCAAAGAAATTTCCATAGAGTCCAAGAGCTCATAAATCGGAGTTCGAACGAAAAAGTTATGGCCGTCCAAAGTTGGAGGCTTCACTTGAACAATGACAAAATCAAACCAAGAAAAATGCGTTTTTTTGGTTCTCTAAACGCCATCCAAACAGCCCATAAGGCTCAACCAAGACCAAAACGACTCCTAGATGGAAAATAAACCCCGAGTAGGATGGTTCCCTACCTCTTGAAACATGAGCAACGACCCGAGGAAGTCCCGCGAACACTTCCTGAACCTAAAGCTTTCGACTCCTCGAACCTTCCTCGCGAAACCTTGGCAAAACTTGGAGTTTCTGGTATCCACGCGTAGCCCTCGCTGAGTACTTCGACTTTAAGTCTTAGCCCAACGTGAGACGACCACTTGAGCTCCGTAGATATTAGAGAGAAGTCAGAGTTTCTCTCTCTAACTTTTCTTCTCCAAACACGAAATCTTCGATAAATTGCGTGTTGTCAATACCCACGCGTAGCCCTCATCGAGTAGATGAACTTTAAATCTTGGCTCGACGGATTCCGACCACCTGATCTCCGTAGATCATAGAGAGAAGGAGTTTCTCTCCTAACTCACTTCTCTCCTTATCGCCTGAAGTCCCTAAAAAAATGAGCATTTTTTTTTCTTCTTTTTTTTCTCTCTTAGCTTGCTGGACCGTGGAAAACACGCCTCCACGGGTCCATGACCCGTTCGGGTTCATTTCTATCCTGAAACAATTTTTTTTTTTTTAAGTTTAATTCGTTTTAAATAAACTTAACTCCAAGTATTTCGACTCGAGATTCTCGTGAAAAATTCCCGCCCCGAGTCATTGGCAACTTATCACTCTAGAAAATCGTAAAAATTCGATTGTCTTAGAATTCGATGAAATTTGAGGTCACTAGATTTGACAAGCATCGAATTTAACGAAGCAAATTCAAGCCAATATCCGAAATCTAGAGATTTTTCTGTGCTTCTCGAACCATTATGGCAATTTATTATTATTATTATTATTATTATCATTTTTCCATTTTTGAAAATTTCTAATTTTCCCGGTTTTATTAAATCCCGCTCACATGTCCAAGCCGGGTGGCAAATGGCACATGTGATCTGCCTCGTACTAGCTAGGAGAGTCCCGCCCGTCTCGCCCCGATAAATGCGGACCTTGTCCTTGAAAACCCCGTGAACTGGAGCCCTCGCCCATCCCCGAATCTGGAGCAGTCCGGGCTCTCCTTTCTCTACCACCCGCACCGTATTCCGGGATACTCCGCGGCATCCTCTCTTATCTCTCATATGGCCATAGCCGGTCGTGGACCATAGAGTTCATATCTCGTATGAGGAATCTCGCAATCTCGCACCTGACACAACTCAGCCATTCCTCGAACTTTCTCACCTTGGCCATATCTGTGGCCACGTAGTCATCCCTGAAATGTGCCAACTCGGTGAACTTGGCGACGTATTCGAGCACCGTCCTACTTCCTTGTCTCAACTCAAGGAACTCCTAGGCCTTTGTATGCCTCGCAGATGCCGGGAAAAACTTGTTCATGAAGAGCCCTCGGAACTCTCCCCAAGTCATCGTCTCTAGGTCCCTTAAGACTTAGCCCAATCCCACCATACCTGTGATTCACCCTCTAGCTTAACGTAGCTAGTCTGATCCTCGTGGCATCAGAGGTGATTCCCATGGCCTCCAAAACCCTCTCAACCTATCGAAACCAATGGTCAGCTACCATCGGATCCCCCTCCGACCCTGAATGATGGAGGATGATGTGCCATAAACATCTAGATGTCACTCGGTCCTCCTTGACCCCTAACTACACTAGTCTGTGCAATGGCAGTAGCTGCAACACCCACGGCCTCCGCAAAGGCCTGTTGATTAAAAACAGGTGGTGTGCCTCGTGGGCGACCCCTACGTCCTCATAATCAACTTGCCATCTACACAAGTCAAATGGCAACTTAAGATTTTTTTTTTCCTTTTCATTCAATTAGTAGTGCACTTGCCAACCACTAATACAATTTAATTTAATTTCCGAATTTTCATGTTCATTTTGTTTTCCGAACCCTTAAGGTTATGTTTTATAACCCTAGTGTTCCACATACAATTTTATCATGTAAAATGTCACACAAATCATGCACATATCACACTCGTCAATTTATCAAAATGCACAATGAATGCATGATCTAAACCTATGCCCAACAAGTCTTAGGTATCAATGTACTTAAAATCTGATACCAAGCCGTGAAGCTGATATCAGGACCAAACTTATGGATACCCAAACCTGAGCTCCCTAGGTATTCGAATACCTAAGCTCTGATGCCAACCTATGGCGCCCCGAATCCCGGGGGTCATTTATTTATTTTTTTATTTTCGTTTCCAACACACACCACATATTCAACATAATTTAGTCCTTTTACTACAAGGACTTCAGGAAACCCAGAAAACTAGTCAAAATATATTTATCTTGAAATAATGAAGTTTAATTACAACTCTTAAATTCATAAATTGGCGTAAAATGGGTCTTTCTACCCAAAAAATTTACAATATACAAAAACAAGACATTTCTAGCCTTTTTCTTCACAACTGAAGTCATTGGTGAGCCTCATTGCCCTGAGTACCCTCCAAGACTCCGAAAATGGTTCTCCCATCAATGGGCCTCCCAAGAATGCCCAATAGAGAAAATCTCCCATTTAGGGCTACTGATTCGCTCCACCTGCAGTGGTGATCCTAACTCCAAGAAAATTTGTTTCCTATTTTTCCTCCTACCGCGTAGTCAAGCTACTGGCAAAGATAGCGGTGTCTAGGTCGAACACGGGGATGGGTTTTCATCCCACAAATGATTTGTATCATGATTCAAAATGGTGAGGCTTTCATTTGGATTTTTGGATTTGCATTAAAAAGTGTGGGAGTTGTTGTCACTAGGTTAACTAAACGCTTAAACTAAAGCGTGACGTTGAAGGTTTGGGTCACTAGCTTGCAAAATGAGCTTATAAAGGTGTCCTGCTATTTCGCATTAAGGAAAATGACATATAGTCATTGCCAAAAAACCGGATCTTTGTTTAGATTTAAAACTAACCCCTTAAAAACACTCCTATTTGAGCCAAAACACCTAATGAAAGCATTTAATGTTCCAAATAGCTTGAAAACCAAGCATTTAACTCCACGGTTCTAAATGACATCTGACTTGGACGTCATGTATCTTACTCATTAAGAGTCACACTGACCTCGGGGCTACGACAAGTATTGACCAAAGGAAATACATTAAATAGCATTAAACCTTAGTTCGATAGTTCGAACACATAAATGCAAAGACTGGCCCATTTAAAACCCAGGAACACCCGCCAACCACCATTAACCTCAACCTAGCAACCCTCCTCTTCAAGGCTTTGAGGCTTAGCCAAACATCCTTTGAGTTGTCATCCTCATAGGGTGTGTTTGGCAGCCAAGAAAATGAGAGAAAGAAGAGAGAGGAGAGAAAATTGTAAACCTAAATGGAAAGCTGCGTGGATTAAACAGTTAGCCAAAGTTAGGGTTACAAATTGTCATAAGGTGGCTTATATAGCCTTACAAGACTTGTGAAATACCAAAATAACCAAAATAATATGATTACATTGAGGGAAAAATGGGAATTACACAAACGGTGGTTTTGATAAAAACAGGTGGCAAAAGATTTTCGTTATGCACATGGAATTTTTATTATCATAGAGAAAAATTATATAGCGAAAATTCAAATTTTCGCTATGCACAGTAATTTTCGCTATGATAGTGAAATTTCGCTATAATAGCGAAATTTCGCTATCATAGAGAAAAACTGTGCATAGCGAAATTTTCGCAGGGATTGCGAAATTTTCGCTACCATTGCGAAATTTTCGCAATCCTTGCGAAATTTTCGCTATGCCATAGCGAAATTCCTGCCTCCTGCATTGCCTCCTGCATTGCCTTCTGCACCAGATTTCTTGTATTTGGTTCCTTTCCAGCTTGACATTTCTTCATCTCGCTTGATGAAATCACCGAGAATTCATACGAACTCAGCATAAAACATCGCAATTACGATGCCAAGCTTGAAATGATGGCGGAGGTTCACGAAACCTGCAAAACTACCAAAAACAACATCGAAACAAAATCGCAGTACTAATCGGATCAATATCAATCGGCTTAATTACATGGAGTTGCAAGAAAAAGCACTCAAAACCTATTTTAAATAGGACTCAAAATAGCACTTTTTGGGTACTAATCAGCTACTCCCCACCTAAGTGCACATGTAATGCCATGTTCACAATTTCACACACATTCAAGTAAGAATATGCAGATTTCTACATGAATGTCCACATCCATACCCCATGCCTTGAGTCTTCACCGACTCCCTCACACATGCATTTTTCCATGTATGAAAATCCATTCTTGAAACAAAAGATTTTTGTTTTAGTTCTCGCGAGCGTTCATCGCATTTAATTCGATAAAAATGTTGGACCACCCTTCGATATTTTTTTTTTCATTGGACAAACTCCGATAAAACTGTGGACAACCCTATGATATAATTTAATTGACAGACTCCGATAATCATGGTGGACAATCTTCCGAGAAAAACCGCTTTTTCAAAGCCATGTCGTGCACTCACACCCAATATACGTGATGTCCCCATGCACGTGACATGCAATGCTACTGCATGGTGTTTACTTGTTACATGCATGCATATACCAACATTATTCTCACAAAATTACATGTTATTCAAACAAGAATTAAATCTTGCAAACTGGATTTTTGTCCAGATTTCTGGCTCAGAAAAAAAACGACATGCATTACTTCCATATTTTTTTTCACACAAAAACCGCATGTTATTCAAACAAGAATTAAATCATGCAAACTGGATTTTTTAGTCAAGATTTAGGGCTCAGAAAAAAAAAAAAAAAAAATAACAACATGCATTACTTCCATTTTTTTCACAAAAAAACTGCATGTTATTTAAACAAAACATAAATCATGCAAACTCGGGATTTTTGTCCGTGATTTCCGCCGTAAAAAACATCGCGTATTACTTCAATTTTTTTCACATAGAAACTACATGTCATTCAAACAAGAATTAAATCATGCAAACTAGATTTTTGTCCAGATTTCCAACTCAGGAAAAAAAAAAAACAAAGATGTATTACTTTCATTTTTCACAAAACTGCATGTTATTCAAACAAGAATTAAATCATGCAAATTGGATTTTTGTCTAGATTTCTAGTTCAGAGAACAACATGCATAATGAGCATTTTTCACACCAAAAACTGCAAGTTGTCAACCAAGAAAATAGACATGCAAATTGGATTTTCTTTCCAATTTTATAACTAGAAAAATAGCAAGCATGCGGTCCAGCAAAAACACACATTCAACAGGTTCAACTTGGTCTAAAATCGAGGTTTTTTATAACCAAACGAACCCAGAAACCCACACTTTTTTTCCAAACTATTTTGAAACCAGCCCTAATGCTAGGGCAAAGCTCCATGGCCATTGAATGGCCCCTAGATAAAGGCATCTCAAGTAGGAGAAGAACCTTACCTATTGGAGTGTAGGCAACCCCCTCCTTTTCTTCTTTCCTTCTTTCTTCCTCTTTTTTTTCTTTCTTTCCTTTCTTCTTTATTCTACAAACTAATTTTCTTCCTCCTCAACCACCAAACTGTTTGGGTTAGGTGTAAGACACCACCCTCAATCCGGTTTGACACATGGCCATTACTAGGCCATGTGCTCTCCATGCCTCTAACTCATCCACTACCATCCTCATGCATGAGAGTGGCATGACACTTGGCTTCCACCTAGGTTCCAAGTGTCCTCCTCTCTTGTGCCACATAGCACCACACCGTCATGCCAATTGTCGCTCAATTATTCGTCCATTCGCCTCAAAATACGTGAAATTCCGACTGTCTTGGAATTCAACGAAATTCTCGATCGCGGCGCCTGATTTTCGCAAGGACGAACTCACAAAATAAGAATCGCGCTCGCCATCCAAGATTCTAGAGAAATTTCTATGCTTACCGTCTGTACTGTGACGATAGTCTATCATTTCGCATTACTTTGGGTTTTTACAGCTCTAGCCATTGCAATCTTCATCTCCTTATAATACTCCTCCCCACTACGGTTGCCTTGCCTTAGTTTTGCAACTTGTTGTATAACTCCCGGTAGTAGTAAGTAGAAACTAATCTCTTTCGCATCACCCTCTTCATCTCTTCCCATGTTTCCACCGCTGGGCTCCCTATTATGTCTCATATTCAAAACTAATTGGTCCCACCACATTGTTGCATAGTCCGAGAACCCTATGACATCAAGTTTCACCTTTGATACGAACCCCGTCAACTTGTGAGGAGACCCATGATCGATTAGCTCGAAGAACCGCTCTAGTATTTGGCTTGGATGGAAGACCTCAACCCGTTGCTTATAGAGAAGCAAGAACCTTGGTATGTGAGGACGCCACAATAGGTGATGGAGATCCGATTGATAAGTCTTGATGAACGCCACAGAATAACCGATAAGTACAAAGAGTTCTTTTAAGAACCAAAGAGAAAGTTAAACTCTCAATTTTATTAATGCTTAAAACTTGAAAATGTAGGGATAACAAGCCTATAAATAGGCCTACAATATGAAGAATAGAAACTAAATATATGACTACAAGGAAAGTAAATATTTGGCCAAAAACAAGAAAGGAAACTAACAAACTTTTTCCTAAAGTAACACATTAAAAAAAAAAGTCCATGAGCAACAAATCAGCACCAAATAAACTCCAAAATAGCAGCAAATCAAAATAAATCAACACCAAATCAACTCCAAAAATAGTAGCAAATCAACAAAGAAATCAACACCACCAAGAAGAACCGCCCCAAAAATAAGAGCAAATCAACAAGTCAAAACGCCCGCCCGTCCAAGTCCAGATTTAATTTGATGACGTGGATGTGGACCATCTTTATTTCCTTTTTGTCATTGAACACGCGAGCTTCTTCCATTTGGGCATCTCGGATTAAAACATGAAGGGCTTCTTTGAATCTCTTAGCCCTGGCTCGTGTCATAGGGCCCAGTGGGTTTTCTAGCGGGTCCACACTCCATTCCTTAGCCATGCTTCCATCACATAGCCTCTCGAATATGAATTTTCCATAATTAAGATTGAATTCTCAATATATGTTGTAGAAGCTGGCATCACGAATCCTTTGTGCTTTGATTCTCATCAACCTTCTTATTTTCGGAATAATTGTGGCAATAAAAAACCAACTCCACCTTCCTCTCCCACTCAAGCTATGCCTCGGGGTCATTATTTACTTGGAAAGATGAAATCTTCATCTTAATGTTTCCCAAATTATTACCTTCCCAATTCCTAGTTTCTCTAAGTCTCCCCCCATACCTCCTGTCACCAACAACCGAATCAAGATCAATCTCATCCTCAAAACCTCCTTCGTCATACTCTTCGTCTTCTACCCGCGCCCCTCTTCTTGGCAGCCTGTCCCTTCTACGCCTTGTGGGAGGGTTTTGTGGGTGCTCAAAGCTTTGCTCCACCTTCTCATGGAATTGTTCCAATTCAGCCCTAAACATTCTCTATACTTCGCTAGTTAAGGCTTGCATAATGAACTTCATGTTAACTCCTCCTACCACACCTTCAGATGCGTTGTTGTTTGACATAGTGCTGCAAAAACAAGTTAGAGAAAAAAAAAAAAAGGAGGACCTCACAAATCACTTCACTCACTAGCCACTCAAAGAATGATTCACTTGCCTCACTCGTGTTTTCACACAACATATTTGGCTTTTCACTCTAATATTCTTACCACTCTTGCCTTTTCCACTCGGGACTTCACTGAAGTTCTTTTTGAACTAATCAAATGAAATCGGATTTTTTTTCAAGAAAATTCAATCAAAACCTATCAAAGGACAAAGCTGGTGGCGCACCAATATTCAAGCTTTACTTAAAGCAACAAAAAAAAAAAAAAAAAAAGGACACCAACAACTAGAATGATGATAAACTTATAGATTTTTTTTTTCGACCGAGTCCTTTTCCTTAACTGATTCGTGCTGGCCAAGCAGTAGTGGATCCTAATCAACAAAATTTGTATCCTATATTTCCTCCCACGCGTAGTCAAGCTACTGCAAAGATAGTGGTCTAGGCTCCAACACAGGATGGGTTTTCTTTCTCGTACAAATGATTTCAGTGAAGTCAAAAATGGTGAATTTTGTTTGATTTTACAAGGTGGTGATAAAACAAGGTTGGTGGTTTGCAAACGGAAAGAAATAAAATAAAAGTAAAATAGAACCCTTGAAGTTCGGCCATCGTTTAGGGGCCCGAAGGTAAGCATTCAACATGTCCCTGCCTTTTTTTCTCGAGCCGAGGAGGATGACATATAGTCATTTCCCGAACTGCCTTTCATTTGGCATTAAAACCTAAAACCCTTAAAATTGGTTTCTTCTATCTACAGCATTTATTACCCCTTAATGTTTCAAAACAAGAAACTCCTCACTGATCTAATTACAGGAGCTCATAAATGACAACTAAATGGGCATCAGTGGATCTAATAGTAAGCATCCATTGAACCTTGAAAGCTTGCCAAATACCGGCCACTCAGGGTACATCACAGTGGTTCAAACCTAAAAAGTGAGATACAGAAACAATAAAAAGGAATAAATGCTTGCGTGAAAAACATGAGGACAGCTCCCTCATGAGATATGGCATTCAATGAGCATTCAAGTACCTAACAGTGTGTATATGGCCTCAAAAAGGCAACCTACAGCAACTAATAAGAGACAACTATGATGATGCTGATCTTAAGATTAAGCATCCACTCAGAATCACAAAGCTTGCCAAATACACATCGCTAAGCCGATCTAGGAGGCTCTGGCCTAGAGTGAGATGCGTGTGGAGCTTAAATGCTCATAAATGCGCAGATAAATGAGAGGGCATGAAAACTTACCTCCAAACCTCCACCAGTGACCCTCCTCTTCAAGGAGGAAGAGGTCTAGCCAAACATCCTCTGAGTTGTCATCCTCAAAGGAGTGTTTGGTAGCCGAGAAAATGAGAGAAAGAGGAGAGAGAAGAGAGAAAACTGGAACAAAAGCCGTGTACTGAAAGATTAAAGTTAGGGTTACAAAAGTTGTAGGGGAGCTTATATAGCCAACCCTAATGTGTGAAATGACAAAAATGCCTAAAATAAGAGATTACATTAAGGAAAAAATGGCAATTGATTAAAACGTGGTCGTTTGGAATCAAAAATATCAAAAACACAGGGTAGCCATTTTCGCTATGCAGGGAATTTTCGCTAGCATAGCGAAAATTTTGCTAGCTAGCGAAATTTCGCTAAGCTAGCTTAAAATCACAAGAGATAGCTTAAAATGGAAAATTTCTCTTAGAACAAAAGAATTTTTCACTAGCTAGCCTAAATTTCGCTAGCTTAGCTAGGTTTTCTGCATAGCGAAAATCTTCGCTAGATTGTTAAATTTTCGCTATGCCATAGCGAAATGCACCGTGCTCTCCGATCCGCGCTACTGCTCCATGCATCCCATCCTCGCAGCTAAGAAGTTTTTCTATTCTTCTCTTCTTTCCTCTTGGTCTCTGGATCTATGGTGTTGAGTTTGACTCGAATTCTTCATGTTTGATCGACTCAACAATGTTGGTACGGATTAGCTCGCAAAACTCGCAAAATTTGCCACAAAATGCGATCGCAGAATAGTAGGGACTTTAATGTAAAATCGGGTTAATTAGAATAATTAGTATACAAAAAGCACTCAAAACCTGAAATAAACAGGGTTCAAAATAGCACTTTTTGGGCACTAATCATTAACTTTCTTTTTTTTTCTATTTTCTATTTTCTATCACTATAACCCGGAATGGACTATTCAAAAAAAGGAAAACAAACAAAAGTTATATCCGATCAAGAATGAAGAAAATTGGACTTCGGATGGAGTAGATATTAGGTTGTGACTAAAATTGGGGATTGAACAAAATTTAGAAGGAACGGAAGAAAGTAGTGATCAAATTGGGTTTGGACAAAGAAGAAAAGAAAAAAACGTAAAAGATAGGCAAATCAGAAAAATAGAATCTGTTGCTATGATACCAAAATGATACGAACTCACAACTTGTGAGGAGACTTATGATCTGGATTAGTTTCGATGTCGCCTAGTATTTCCGCTTGATGGAAGATCTCGACCTGCTACTTATATGGAAGCAAGAACCTTGGTGTATATGTGAGGACACCACACCAGCGATGGAGATCCGATTGATAAGTCTTGATGAACACCAATTTTAATAATCGATAAGTTCAAAGAGTTCTTTTAAGAACCAAAGAGCAAATTCTAAACTCTTAATTTTATTAATGCTTCAAACTTTAGAATAGGATAATAAGCCTAAATAGGCCTAAAATATTAAGAATATAAAACTAAATATTCGCCACAAGGAAAGTAAATATTCTGGTCAAAACAAGAAAGGAAACTAGATAATTTTTAGGACAAGACATGGTAATAAAAATCAGTCGCAAATCAGGAACAAATCAGCTCTAAAATAGCAGCAAATCAGGAACTAATCAACTCCAAAATAGCAGCAAATCAGGAACAAATCAGCAGCAAATCAACACCAAATCTTTTTTTCTAAAAAGAAATAGCAACTCCTATTTGACTAGCAAAACAAGCTTTCCAAATTAAATAAAGCAACTTTTACTTTGACATGGAGAAATAAATCTTTCTAATATAAAACAACTCTAAATCAAAATAGTAATAAAACTCGAAACACTTGGAAATAGAAATATATTAGGTGTCTCCAAGGTTTCATAGCCTCTCGAATATGAATTTTCCATAATTAAGACTGATCATAATGAATGTTCTAGAAGAAGTCCCCACTACTAGATCCTCAGTGCTTTGATTCTCATAAAAAAGACTACATTAGGGGGGTATATATAGCCCTATACTTTCTACCCTCACTCAAGTAAAGAGTGAAGCACAATAAGAATCAACTTCTAACTCAAAGATGTGTTTTAAGTGCCAAGGATTGGGGCATATTGATTCTGATTGTCGTAACCAAAAAGTGATTGCCCTAATTGAGGAAGATAAAGCCCTAATTGAACAAGTAATCGAATCTAACCATGTCTAAGAAGAATAGGAGAAGAATTCACTGATGTCAAAATCTGAGTTGGATGTTGAAGTAGTCAAATCTAACCATGTCCAAGAAGATGAGGAGAAGAGTTCACTATATGTATCAATCTGATTTCAAATCAAAGACAGCCAGATGTGACGACTTTGGTTTTGAAGAAACCAAAAGTCAAAAGGTGATGTAAACAACGTCAACTTGTGAGGAGACCCGTGATCGAATTAGCTCGGAAGAACTACCTAGCGGTCTGGGCTATAGAGGGGATGACCTTGACCCTTTGCTTATATGGAAGCAAGAACCTTAGTATATGTGAGGACGCCACAATCAGTGATGGAGATTAATTGATAAGTCTTGATGAACACCACGGAATAACCGATAAGTTCAAGGAGTTCTTTATAGAACCAAAGAGAATGGAAACTCCTCAATTCCCATTAATGCATAAACATAAGAATGTATGGATAAAAAGCCTATAACAGCTCAAAATATGAAGAACAAAAATCCAAATATTCGACCACAAGGAAAGTAAATATTTGGTCAAAAACAAAATAGGAAACTAACATAGTTTTTCCTAAAGTAACATGCTAAAAACGTCCATGAGGAGAAGCAAAAAAGGAAACTAGATAATTCTAGGATAAGGCTTTGGAATCAAATCAACCGTAACTGAACAAATCAACAAAGAAATCAACAACAACAATGGCAACCGCCCAAAATAGCAACAAATCAGGAACAAACCAGCAACAAATCAACACCAAATCTGCTGCAAATCAGCTCCAGCAAATCCGAATTTACTTTGATGACGTGGACCATCTTTCTTTCCTTTTTAGAGTTGAACACGTGAGCTTCTTCCACTTGGGCATCTCGAATTAAAACATTATCGGGTTTCTTTGAAATCCTTAGCCTCTGCCTGAGTCATTAAGCCTAGTAGGATTTCAAACGGGTCTGCACTCCATCCCTTAGCCTTACTTCCATCACACAACCTCCCGATTCGAAATTCCATGCTGGTTCAAGATTGAATTTCAATATATGTTGTAGAACCTAGCATCGCGGATCCTTTGTGCTTTGATTCTCATCACTTCAACAACATACATTGGGAATTCGATCTTCATTATGGAAAATTCATATTTGGGAGGCTATGAAACCTTGGAGACACCAAATATGTTTCTAAATCCAAGTATTTTGAGTCTTGTTACTATTTTGATTCGGAGTTGTTTTATTTTAGAAAGATTCGTTCTCCAAATCAAAATAGTAGTTGTTTTATTTAATTTAGAAATTTTGTTTTCCTAGTAAAAGTAGGTGTTTCTTTATTGGAATTAGAAAGTACGGGGCTTTATAATGTAAAACCCAGGAAAAATTCAATTTATTTGAGAAAAGGCAAAATGGTAAATTGTCGCTATAGTACATGTGGAAAATCTGGAAATTTTTCGATTCGATTTACCTAAACGGACTTCACAAATAATTCGCTCGTGAAATCTAGTTACCCAATCAAATTTCGTTGAATTCCGAGATGGTCGGAATTTCACGTTTTTCACAATGCATGGCAAAGGTCTATGCATGTAGGACACATGGCAAGCCATGTGTGTGACACATGGAATGCCATGTGTCAACATGCATTGCACATGGAGAAGGTTATATATGGGGTGTGGGAGCAGTTAGTAAAAGCAGGGAGCAACAAGAAGGAAAAAAATGGAAAAAAAAGGAGAGTGAAAGAAAGGAAAGAAAGGAAAGAAAGAGAGGAAAAGAAAAGAGAAAGAGAATGAGGAGAAAGGGAGATAGAAAGATGGAGAAAAGGAAAGCGGTCTTCCGACAGTCGGAACTCATCAGACCAAGAAGTAAAGTCCGCATATTCGACAAGGGTTACGCTCCAAGAGGTAGGGATTCTTCCTACCTTGGTTTCTTTCTTTCCTTTTGGTATACTTTTTGGATCACATTATGCCATGTTTATGGCATGTTTTGTGGTATTAATTGGAATATAGCCCATTTTGCAGTCTCAATTGAGACGAGGTTGTAGCCGGTTTAAAGGGCTGCTTTCGAAACGAATTTGGGTTGAAAACTTGTGTGTACGGCAGTTTCCAAAATGTTCCTGCAACCCTTGGGCACACTATTGCGTGGATTGGCGCAATAGTGTGGCTCCTATTGCACTCCAACTTCGGAAATCTATATCTTTCTCGTCCGAACTCCAATTCACGAGTTTTTGGACTCTTTGAAAAGATCTTTGAGTCTAAAATCTGATCACATGCCATGAAATGGCATTTGGTGCTCATAAAATTGCTGAAATGTTGATCATAAGCACCAAGTGTACTAAGTGCATGGCATGACAGGCTTGATTGATGAAATGTTGATATGTGTAATAATATATTGACATGTGATGAATTGTATGTGCAGACATGGCCATTACATGACATGTTGTAGACTATTTGTGGACATGTTATGTCGTAATTTAGCCTAGAGGATAAAGTGCTTCATTACTTGACTAAGTAATGATTTGTATGTGATGTTGATATATGCTTGTGTGATACATTGACATGAATGAGTTAATGTAGGGAATTATATGCATGTTTGATATAATTGCCCATGATGCATTGGTGATATGCATGTTTGATAAAATTTTCCATATAGCATTCATCATATATGTGACATGGTACAAATACGCAATGGCATAATTGCATTGCATATGCACGGGGACATCGCATTAAATGGGTGTGAGTGCATGGTTGGTAAATCAATACTGCGTTTGGTGTTTGATTTGGTGGGCTAGGTTAAATGGGACAACGTTCAACGTAGTCGCACCTGCTGATTGAAAATGGTAAGAAAATATGTGCCTGCATCGTTGTGCCTGATAGATCTCCCCCTCCCCCTCAGGTGAAAGACCCGCTAATTTTGGTTAGACATAGTCCCCAGCGGTGAAAGGCCGTAAAAGTGTCTGGGTTTGCGGAGCCCACAGTGAGACACCAAAAATCCGCTACTCACAAAAAGACGCATGAGTTTTGAATATAAATGATCATCAGGATGTATCATCCAAAAGCTAGTTTATAAACAACTGAAATTTGTTTTGAAAATGATCATTGATGTCATCCGTAATGACTATTTTTACACATGGGCTCAGCGCTGTGTGAGGGAGCTCTATGAGACTTGGGCGCATGGTACTGTGCAAAGAGTCTTTGGCATTTCCTACGCCTCCAACTCTTTTCCCAAACACAATAAATTCGACACTGTAGCCTCTGCATAAATTAAGGCAATATAAAACATGGGAAAAACTTGCCAAACTATGTTGAACAAAACAAACGAGTTTCATTACAACTATTTTCTCTTACATGTACAGAAACTGGATAAACTGTCCGGAATTCTACAAAATACATAAGAGAGCCAAAATCTGGTCTTCTTCACCACTAAGGTCTCAGATGAGTTCCATCTCCTAGTGTACCTCCAATACCTAAAATATTTTCCAACGACAAGGTGAGCAATGCTCAGTAGAGGAATTCTCCTACAAGGGCTACTCCTTACCAAAGTGCACATAAAATGCAAAGATTCAACATTTATAAGCACATAGAGCAATGACATATATATTTCTAAATGAATGTTCACATGTCATGCCAATATCCCGAACCCTCACTGACTCCCTCATACATGCATATGCCATGTATGAAAACCTTCATTTCAAAACAAAATATTTTTGTTTTATAATTCAACTCATTGGACAACCTCCGATAAACTGCTTTATTCAAAAGTGATTCGTGCCACAGTAGGGTGATCCGGAATCAACAATATTTATATCCTAATTTCTCCCATCGCCAGAGTCAAGTTCACCGCAAAGATAATGGCCTAGGGTCGAACACGTGGATGGGTTTTCTTCGTATTCAAAATGATTTGAGTGAAGTAAAAATGGTGAATTTAATTTGATTTTAAGGTTTGGTTGAAAATGCTGAGGTTTTGGGGTTTAAACTGAAAATAAAATGAAGAAAAATAAGGAAAGAACTCCTTGAAGTCTCGTGCCACCTGGTTGTGGCTTATGTGGCAAATCAACATGTCCTCTGTCTTTTCCCTCGCTGGGGGAACATGACATATAGTCATTTCCGACCCGGGATCTTCATTTAGCTTTAAAACTAAACCCTATGATTTTCCCCTTTTGAAACATAGCATTTAAATGGGCATAAATGTTCATAATGCTGAAAACACATCTCAAAAAACCCTAATCCACGATAACAGTTGTGGAGACAATTGATCCCAGCATCAATGGATCTAGTGAAAGTATCCATTGAACCCAAAAAGCTTGCCAAATACACATTAAAGAGAGTATGCTTAAGAGATTTTAACCTAAGTGAGAAGTAGGAACTTAAACAACCATAAATGCGTGCGTTAAAAACGAGGACCGTGGCGTTACTACCCAAACTGGTTGCCCAAGAGTCATTCCGTGCTGATCCGAATCAACAATATTTATATCCTGGGGCCTTCTCCTCACCGGCCGGTAAATACGTGCTCTTACCGCAGATAGCGGCTGCTCTAGGTCACAAAGTGGGATGGGTTTTCTTCATACAAAATGATTCGAGTGGAAGTCAAAAATGGTGAATTTAATTTGATTTAAGGTTCGCTGAAAAACAAGGAGGTTTTCGGGGTTTAAAAAACTGAAAATAAAAAAGAAGAAAAATAAGGAAAGAACTACTTGAAGTCTCGTGCCACTCGGGTTGGGGGTTTAGGGCAACCAACATGTCCTCGGGTCTTTTCCTCGCTGGGGAACATGACATATAGTCATTTCCCGGACCGGATCTTCATTTAGCTTTAAAAACTAAACCCTATGATTTTCCCTTTTGAAACATAGCATTTAAATGGACATAAATGTTCATAATGTGCTGGAAAACACATCTCAAAACCCTAATCCACGATAAATAGCAAGAGACAATCTGACCGAGCATCAATGGATCTAGTGAAAGTATCCATTGAACCCAAAAAAGCTTGCCAAATACACATTAAAGAGAGTATGCTAAGAGATTTTAACCTAAGTGAGAAGTAGGAACTTAAACAACCATAAATGCATGCTAAAAACAGAGGACTGCGGCGTTACCCTCCAAACCAAGGTTCAGCAGCCGTCCTAAGTGATCCTAATCAACAATATTTATATCCTAAATTTCCTCCCACCGTAGTCAAGCTACCGCGCAAAGATAAATGCGCTCTAGGGTCGAACACAGGATGGGTTTTCTTCAGACAAATGATTTGGAGTGAAGTCAAAATGCTAGGAATAATTTGATTTTAAGGTTTGGTTGAAAACAAAGGAGGTTTTGGGGTTTAAAACTGAAAAATAAAATGAAGAAAAAATAAGGAAAGAATTCCTTTGAAGTCTCAAGCCACCGGGTTGCAGGTTTATAGGCAACCAACATGTCCCGGGTCTTTTCTCAAGGCCAGGGGAACATGACATATAGTCATTTCCCGGACCGGATCTTCATTTAGCTTTAAAAACTAAACCCTATGATTTTCCCTTTTGAAACATAGCATTTAAATGGGCATAAATGTTCATAACAGTGAAAACACATCTCAAAAACCTTAATCCATGATAAATAGCAGGAGACAACTAACTGAGCATCAATGGATCTAGTGAAAGTATCCATTGAACCCAAAAATCTTGCCAAATACACATTAAAGAGAGTATGCTTAAGAGATTTTAACCTAAGTGAGAAGCAGGAACTTAAACAACCATAAATGCGTGCGTTAAAAACAGAGGACCGTGTGTTACCTCCAAACTGCTGGCTCCGGGGCAGCGCTCCCTCTTCAAGGAGAGGCAGGCCTAAATTCCAACCATTCTCTGAGTTGTCATTCCGTAGGAGTGTTTGCTAGCCGAGAAAGGGAGAGAAAATGAGAGAAAAGGGAAAAAACGGGAGAACTGGAACCCTAACTTTATTTACAGCCAAAAATCGTCTCCCTCAACAGTGTATACAAAATGGCTTATGTAGCCTTACAAACCAAGTAAAATACCATACAATCCAAACATAAGTGATTACAACAAGGGTAGAAAGGAGAAAAACCAAAAATTGTAACAAAAAGCTGAAGCGTCAAAAAGCAGGGGAATAAGCTACTGGAGGAATAGTGCTCAGGATGCACGCGCGCCATAGAAAGCCTTCCGCAGCTGTGCAGCACTTTCTCACACATTTTGCTCTTCTTCTTTCCTTCCTCGATCTTGATATGCAATGTCGAGTTTGATTTGAATTCTCGTGCTTGATCGACTCTCAACAATTTCGGCATAATTAGCTCGCAAAAACTGCAAAATTTGCCACAAAATGTGATCATTAAAATAGTAGGGACCTTAATGTGCAATTCCAAGTCAATAGTAATGACAGTACACAAAAGAACTCAAAACCTATAATAGCCAAGGTCAAAATAGCACTTCTTTGGGCACTAATCACACTTCTGACCTACATTGCTAGTCCCTTAGCAATGCAAGAAAGAAAGAAAGAGAGAGTATACAATCGAAACAAAAATAATGTTCACAAAAAATTATATTTCAAAAGGTTGTGGAATGAGTAATGCCTAACCCTAAGTAAGAATAATCACTGTCGTGTCCACAACTATCATGAGAGAATGAATGCCATACAAAATTGAGTATCAAAAGAGTCTCCATCTCGCTGAATCAACTTAAACTTCCACCAAAATCTAAGTGTTTATTTTATCAGCTCCTCAACACAACCGCTAAACTCCGCACTTTCCCCCAACCTAGCTACTACTTCACGACCTTAGCATGTCGACTCAACCTAAATAGATCAGACCCACTCTTATTCCACAATTCTTTTATGCTGTAGGGTGCAATGCTGAGGAATCGACCACCAAAGTCCATGTAACGGGATCTACCGATGACTCCCAAACTCTCACCAAGGCTCTAGGGCACCAAGTCATAAGGATCTTTCGACCACAAATCCTTCGCTTTTCACCCCGACTTCGAATGATTTCGAGACTCCAAAGACCTACAACTTGCTAACTCCACCGATCCACCCGTGTAGCGAACACTAAGTCGGTGACTTAAACTGCTGAAGGTTTAGGGGCAATCGGGCTTTAGTTGCCGCCATATACCCTGATCGTGCTCGGTTTCAAGGCAAAGCATTGCAATTTTATTCTTTTTCTTTCTTTTTCTTTTTTTTTTCTTTCTTTCGAAGACGCATTGGCCTTCTTTTCCACATGGGTCCTAACCTATTAAAGGCGGTCAATGAAACCAGGGCAAAGTTAGTGCAAAGTAAAGGAGGTTGCGTTAGCTTTTTCAAATTTCATCATTGAAACCTAATGTGCTCTGTGTGGTTAGCCAGCGTGGAAGAAAAAGGTCGAAATCAATAAGAATTCAACTAATCATTCACTCAACCAAGCATGGAACCAATCTAACATCAATAGAATTGACAAAAGTTTCTAAATTTTTCCAACTTGGTGTTAGGCAAAACCACAAAATTTTGTCAAGAAAGCTGTCCAATTTTGAAAAGTAAGTTGTTTAGTATAACAAATTTTTATAGAAGGGGAACCCAACAAGCCACTAAACATCACAAAATGGGCTTTCACAAAAAATAGTATGAAAATAATAACATAAAAGTCACTTCCTTCGATAACTCTCCCCCCCCAACCCAAACATCTCGGTGTCCGAAATGGGGCTCGGATTGGAAAATTAAAGAAGGAAGTGTTACCTCCTTGATGAGATGTGATCATTTTTGGATAGGAGACTTCGCAAGCTTTCCATCGACACCTTATTCACTCCGTTTGGGCTTCAAATAAACAAGTTAGGAGTAGTTAAAAGAGGTAAAAACGACTTCACATAGACATTTTTTTAAAATTAAACTTCATAACAATCTCAAAAATGTTATTTCTGGCCATATTTGATTCTGCAATTCCCTAAGCTCCAACGGTACCAAGAACGCCTAAACTGAGTTCGGATGAAAAATTATGAGCGAAACAAAATTTGAGGCAAAGTGGTCCCATACGAAAAATTTTCGCTTATAAAAAGCATGTTAATTTTCGCTAGCTTAGCTAAAATTTCTCGCTAAGCTAATAAAAATTTGACATAGCTTAAAATTTTGAATTTTTTTAATTTTATTTTTTTAAAAAATCAAATAAAATAAATAATAATAAAATAAAATAAAATAATAATAATATTTTTTTTATAAAATAAAAACGATGCAATTTATTATTTTTTTTTAGAGATTCCATTTTTTTTACAATTTTTTAATATAAAATTTTAAAATAAAATAAATATTTTTTAAAAAAATTCAAATAATATATAAAAAAACAACGTTTTTTGTTGTTTTTTTTTTTTGTTTTTTTTTTTTTAACATATAAAAATATAAAAAAATAAAAATAAAAATAAAATTGAGACACTGTGCGCTGTTTTGTCCTTTAGTGCCTCACATGCCATTTCGCTTAGTTATTTAAAAATTTCGCAGTTGGGGCGAAATCGCTTAGCTAGCGAAATTTACTGGTTTTAAATAAAAATTCTCAATTTCGCTATCTCGTGGAATTTGCCAGGCTAGCGAAATTGTTAGCTTGAATAAAATTTCACCAGCTACCGTAGCGAAACTTCACATTTCGCTGATTTAAGTAAATTTTCGCTGCTTGCGAAAATTCCCGTCTCTACGTCTGCATTGCCCCGATTTTCAATCAAAAGCTCAAAAATTTCACGAAAATCGCAAAAATTAGTGCAACAAAATTAACAAAAATTGCAGAAAGCAAAAAATTCACTTAAAAAACATAAATTAACTAAAAATTAGAGAAAAATCTAGTAAAGAAAATTAAAGAAATCAAAATAAAATAAGCTAAAATAAATAAGACAAGAAAATTAAAACAAAGGAGACTGTGCTCCCCCAAACTACTTCCCTTAGGCCTGAGGCCGGAACTCGGGCGAGCTCATAAATGCTTCGAGGTTCGGGTGCTCCAACCAACCAAAGATCGAACTTCATCCACTATGCCATGCAAAGATGTGTAGTCGCCATCTTCTTAAGCGTAGTGGCAACCTCGCACATTGGCCACTAATCCTTGAATTCGCACGGGCAGCGCCGATGGTCGGACTTAGCTGAGAGCGTGTGCCGCAGTTTTTGAGTTTGCTGCAGATGTGGGCAATATGTACACTGGCAATGGGTTATAGGTGGCCTGGGCAGTGGTACTAGGATCCAAATTCTACGGGTTTAGCGGCGATAAGCTTTCGGTTCCTCCCCTTCTTCCTTTCCACTACCCCTCAACAAGGCGCTGTGGTCTTCTCCCATGACTTACAAAGGGCACCAATATCCGAGGGTTCCACACAGGTGTCAACACACGTTCCTCCACCATGGTGTCACTTGCACTCTTCCTTCGACTCTCTTCCTCCCGACGATCAAGATGTCGGGCAAGCTTTGAAATCGAACACCGCAAGTCACAAGTTTATGCTCCATTTCACTTTGAACCATCAATTCTCTTGTTTACATTGTTTTCCATAGTGTCAATTTTTTTGACTTAATTGAGCATTGATTTTCGCTTCTTCCACAAATATCACCCACCAATTTTGGTAAGGTCCAGAATGGCCTCGCTTCAACCGAGAAATTAATTTGTGGTGGTTAAGTGGTGGTCGAGGAGTCGAGGTATCGTGGAGGCACCATGTAGGAGGTGCACTCATCCAATGGTCTCCGTAGGTCCCTCATGGATCTAGTGGGTTTGGATTTCTTCTCCTGTGGTTGCCGATTTTGCCATGCGAGGTTCCTATAGTCCCTCATTATCAAGTATATGCCCTAGTGGTTACTCTCCACGGTACTCACTATACCGTTTCTCCCCTCAGTGTTCCATTTGATCTCCTAGTTCAAGCCCACTGGAACATGGATTCCCGTTAAAAAATAACAAAGTAACACAAGACAACACAAAACCGTAACAAAAATCTCAAGAAGAAAAATTTTCTTTATTTTTTTTATGAAATGAAAATAAAAATAAAAAAGCATATGAAATATAAAAAGAAATTCACCAAAACTTGCATGAGGACTGCCAAGTGTTCCAATACCTTTGCCAAATGCACTTTAGGCACCATCCCCTATGACCCATACCATTTGATTCGTGTCACGAGGGGGTGATCCCTAATCAACAATATTTATATCCTAATTTTCCTCCTATCGCGTAGTCAAGCTACTCGCAGCATAGCTGCTCTGTAGTCGAACACAAGGATGGGTTTTCTTCAGACAAATGATTCGAGTGAAGTAAAAATGGTGAATTTAATTTTGATTTTAAGGTTTAGTTGAAAAACAAAGGAGGTTTTGGGGTTTAAAACTGAAAAATAAAATGAAGAAAATAAGGAAAGAACTCCCTTGAAGTCTCAGGCCACCGGTTGGGGGCTTATGTGGCAAAATCAACATATGTCCTCTGTCTTTTTCTCTCGGGCTGTGGGAACATGACATACAGTCATTTCTCGGATCGGATCTTCATTTAGCTTTAAAACTAAAACCCTATGATTTTCCCTTTGAAACATAGCATTTAAATGGGCATAAATGTTCCTAACAAAGGAAAACACATCTCAAAAACCCTAATCCAAGATAAATGCAGAGACAATTGACCGAGCATCAATGGATCTTAGTGAAAGTATCCATTGAACCCAAAAGTCACTTCAAATACACATTAAAGAGAGTATGCTTAAGATTTAACCTAAGTGAGAAGAGGAACTAAACAACCATAATGCGTGCGTTAAAAAACAGGACCGTATATACCTCCAAACCAAGGTTCGCAGCCGTCCCTCTTCAAGGATGAAGAGGCCTGTTCAACCATCCTCTCGAGTTGTCATCCTCGTAGGAGTGTTTGGTAGCCGAAAGGGAGAGAAAATGAGAGAAAAGGGAAAAACGGAGAATCGGAACCCTTAACTTTATTTACACCCAAAATCGCCCCTCAACATTGTATACAAAATGGCTTATGTAGCCTTACAAACCAAGTAAAATATCATACAATCCAAACATAAGTGATTACAACAAGGGTAGAAAGGAGAAAAACCAAAAATTGTAACAAAAAGCCGGGGGTTCGTGCTGTGGGAATAAGCTAATGGAGGAATGCTCGGGATGCACAAAGGCGCTACAGAAAAGCCTTCCCCTCAGAGTGGTGCAATTTCTTCACATTTTGCTCTTCTTTCCTTTCCGATCTTTGATCTCGCAATGTTGAGTTTGATTTTGCTCCTTCGTGCTTGATCGACCTCAACAATTTCGGCATAATTAGCTCGCAAAAACCGCAAATTCTGTTACAAAATGTAATCATTAAAATAAGAGGGACCTTAATGTGCAAATCGGGTCAATTAGAATGATTAGTACACAAAAGCACTCAAACCTATAATAAATAGGCCCAAAATAGCACTGGGGCACTAATCAAAAGCCATGTGTCTTTGTGGCACCTAACTTTCCGGTCTCACCGTAGGCATTGTGAAACTTCCGACACTTTCATGGGCTTTCACATCTGGTTAAATATGTCTAACCAAGGATGTAAGCCTTCCACCTGAGGGTGTGTCTATCCCTTCTTGTTACTATCCGACACATATTAAACCATGCGACTCTAGGACGTTGTCCCTTGGACATAGCCCACTAGTAAACACAAAACACAATGTTAATTCATGCCATTCACTCACACCCGTTTCGCGCGATGTCCCTATGCATATGCAATGTAGACATGCCACTGCATGTTATTTCATGTTACATGCATAATGAGAGCTACATGCAACATTTACAAATCATGGATAATTACATCTACTACATATAATTCACATCCATAATATGATCCATGTTAATACATAAAGTAAGCATATATCAACAAGATTTTCACACAACCTGCATGTCATTCCACCCAAGCAAATGAAACACAAACTGGATCTTCACTCCGACCTGGTCAACCCAAACACCACGTAGTTTAATTCAAAACTGCATTCAACCAACCTCGCAGTTAAGGCTATACCTCATAGCCATGGAATGGGCCCCACAAAGAATAACCATAGTAGGAAAGAACTCCTTACCTTCGAGCATAGACTAGCTTACTCGAATTCGTCGAATCTCTCGTTGTTCGAACAATCGAGACTAGAAGTTATGAAAATCTCATTTCTCCCATTTTCCTTTCTTTTTCTTTCTCTTTCTTCCTCTTATCTTTATTTTCTTTCTATCTTTTCTGTTCCTTTTCTAATTCTCCACCACCAAACTCATTTTGGTCTAGGTGTAGAACACCTTTCTATCTATGGACACATGGAAATACCATGCCATGTGTTTCTCATGCCACTTTCCCCCACTTAATTCATGCATGATAAGAATATGACACTTGGCTTCCCATGTGCCAAATGTCCACTTGTTTGGTGTGATGCCCCAAAACCCGAGGGTCTCGTCGACAACCTGTCAACCTACGAAAGTCTATGGAAATCGAGTATCCCGATATCGCACTCACATGTCTCGTATATCAAGACTCATCCCTACATATTTAATTTATAAATACACAAAATAACTTCATATAGTCCGTATACAAAACATGAGTGTTATAGCACCTCACTCACACAAATGGTACAAATACGTGCATTAGAACCAAATGTTGTTCCAATATACAAAACATGATATTTATTACGAGTAATAGTTCTCATACATATATAAAAATACACTCAAGCCAACTCCGCCCTCTTCTCAACCTGGCCAACCCCAGGAGCGCCTCATTCAAGCCAGACGCGACTCCGCACCGGAAAGTGGGGTCCCACGACGGGTAAGCTACACCAAGAAAAACAAAACCTACTGTATTACTCCCACCTAGGGGCGCACAATGCAAATGATCATTTCACAATCACACAAACAACACAATCCATGCGCATGTCAACGTAGATATGTACACGAGTAACAATTCTCACATATACAAAATACATCAAGGCCACAAACCTACTCTCTTCAACCCAGCTCACTCCCAGGCTCTGACGCGGACTGCACCTGAAAGGGGGTCCCAATGACGTTTAACTACACTCAAGACAAAACAAACCTACCAGGGCTACTCCCCACCTAGGTGCACATGCAAATGATCATTTTACAATCACACAAACAACACAATCCATGCAAGATAGTCGACAGATACGGCCACGAGTACGCTCTCATACATATACAAAATACATCATGCCACAACCCGACCCTTCTCAACTCAGTTTGACTCTAGCCTCGCACGTGACTGCACTAAAGGGGGGGTCCCATGACGGGGTGAGCTACACTCAGTAGAGACAAAACCTGCCAAGGCTACTCCCCACCTAGGTGCATATGCAAATGATCATCACAAATCACACAAACAACAAATCCATGCGCATGTTGTCCCATCATGGAAAAACCATGCATGTATGAGACAACACTCTACATGCCCTATGTACCGAACCTCCGACCCACCACCCAATGCAAGCTAATGGGAAATCAATACTGAAATAACTGACCCCATCGTTGTCAAAATCCTGTAATCCGTGATATTTATTTAATTTTTGGCGTCCGCCAGCGTACCATAACTTTTCGGGTCTCACCGCAGTCTCTTACACCTCCCTTACATTTTTCTTCGAAGCCAATCGAACATGGATACGTTTGTTCAACCAGGCTCGTGCTTTTCAACCGGGAGGGCATTCATCCCCTTTACTATACGCCCGGTTAATTATTCGCTTTCCATTTTCATTTATCACCAGGGTCTAATCGACTTCGTCCCATTCTCTCGAGCCCACACTATTCAGCGCACCAAACGTATACAAATTAGTACCATGTAATACAGACACTGATTAGTGTCAAAAGTGCCATTTGAACCCCGCGATTTAAGGGTTTGAAAATTAATCAGCGAATCAATCTAATTTGCAACATTAAGGTCCCCTACGATCAACACCAATTTTGATTTGCGCTAATTATGTAGTTTTTTGGCAAGCTTATTAATGTTTAATTGTCAGTCGGCCCAATCATAGAATGGTTCAGTCAAACCCAAAAGATTGGCAGATCGAGGATACAGCAAAGTAGAAAATATAAGAAATCGGAGCACCCCATAAATTCCGCCCATGCTGAGCACTATTCATCCTGCAACACTATTCACAATTCAGCCACTATTCACCTGTCCTGCTTTTTGACGTTGTGCCTTGTTTGTTTCAATTTTTGGTTTCTTCCTATTTTATCCCTTGTAAATAAAGGCTTTATTTGGTTTTTGTAATTTCCTTTGCTAAGGAGTAATTCATATAAGCTCGCCAAGCTATTGTAAAATCAATCCATCAATCAATAGAAACGACGGAAGCTTCTACCTTTCTCGCCTTCTCTACTTCCACTTTTCATTTTCTTTCCATTTTCTGGCAGCCAAACACCCTCCGAGTATTACAAACTCCTGAGATATTGATAAGACCCTTTCTCCTTGAAGAATACTGGGTGCGTTGGATCCTCGAGGCGCAAACACTTGCGGAGTCCCCTGCTTTTTCATAAGTACTCACCGCCGCTTGTGCCTCCTTCCCACAACTCTCTAGGTTTAGATCCTTCGATTATTGCTTGATTGGTCAAAAGTAAAATTTGGAAAATTCTTTGAAGCTCACTTTTGTGCTTATTACTAGATCTCGTGATGCTCAATGAAGGTCACTTATTACCTGATTGGTAACGTGAGTCAAGGAGAATTTGCCTGAACCTACCAATCATTAATCGATAGCAACGCCATCTTCAGAGGCAATTTAATAAGGGTTATTTTATAGCCGCCACGAAGATACGGTTCGGGAGATGATTTACAGTCATCCTCCCAACGCTTATGAAACAGACCTTGGAAACTCAGTTGCCTGTGATCCTAATCCCAACATCTTGATACTTCTAAGGAGATCTCTTTATTATTTTTCTTATTTTACTTTAGTTTATTTTTAGCCACCATCAAAAACCCCCATCAAGCTTACAAAACCTTGAATCCAAAACTAAAATTCACCTTTTTGAACTCACTGTAAATCATTTGTGCAAAGAAAACACATCCCTGAGTTCGACCCTAGAACCGCTATACTGCAGTGAGCTAGGCTACTTAAGTAAAGAGGGAGGAATTTAGGTTAAGCAAATATCAGTTGATTCCAAAGACACATCGTGGCACTAATCAAATGGCTCCGCGGCCGATGGAGCTTTCCATGCAAGATGACTGATGAACACTTATGTGATCCTCATCACAAGTCCCGTGAATTTTTTTTTCCCGCATATATTTTACTATTAGCTTTAATTTAGCGTTCACATTTATTTTTAGGTAAATCTTAAACTTTTCGGTAGGATTTGTCTTTGGTCGCTAGGTGTCTACCCTGCTTTTACCGCAGAATTCCAATGGATTTTAGAAATCCGTGAGGAAGGTCAAGGTCAACTCTACGCTTAACCGAACTGAGCTTGAATTGTGACTGTACCTTGAACACATAGAGGGAGAGCAAAGACAATTAATACCCCGGTGAGAGAAACCCCTAGAGCATACGTCAAATGAGGGATTACAGAAACCTTCCATGGCAGAATCAGCAAACTTGGGGAGAACTCAAAACCCAGAATCCACAGGGACTATAGGTCCCACTTATGAGTGCACCTCTGAAGTGTCTCCTAACTAATGTAACTCGGCTTCCACATTATGCTCCCACTCCTACCACCACAAATCATCAGAACACCCCAAACATTTTTTTTAAATGATTTTTTTCATGGAATTTAATTTTTAGGTGTTTAAGGTCCATCATGAATTTATGAATAATTTTTAGAATTATTTCACTATTAATGGAATTTAGGAAAATATACCCAAGAAGGTAAATTTCCTGTTAATAATCGTGTATTGAATTTTTAAAAATAATCTACTTGAATTAAATAAATTAAGGGAATTTTTCTGAAGAAAATTAAGGTCAAAATATAAGTGTTATAAAATAAAATTAAGGAAAATACATGAATAAAAATAAATAATAAAAATATGTGAACAGTGAACTGGTAGGGAAAAGTCAATAGATTTTATTAACTAAGGGCCAAAGAGACATTTTTTAATAAATCCCTGTCTGGCAAATTCAACAAAACCGGCAGGGCTTATGAAATGTATTGAATTAATTTTTAAAATATTAGGCCTCAAAAAATTTTGGTTATTAAAACAAAAGAAAAATTGAAGAAACCCGTTCTCCACTCACACGAACCGCTTAAAGGAAGAAATTTGTTGCAGCCAATTCCCTTGAATCAACCGTGATTTTTCTATAGTGAGACTTCTGAAGGTATATTTAAAGGTTGTTATTTTTAATTTTGGCTTTGCATGGTCTGTATTGGAGGAAAGGGGCTGAATTGATAAATGGTTGTTGTTTGTAGTTTTAATAATTAGGGTCAGTTGGAATGAATTAATTGTTCTAACGTATGTTAGGTTGTAAATTGTGTTTTGAATCTATAGAATGTGACCTATAGTATGAATTAGGTCTATATGTTTAAAACTTTAAAACAATAGAAATGAATTGAGGTGGTAAATTATGGAATTAAGGGTTGAATCGATTGAATGTGAATTTCTGTTTGAAGGTCGACTTGGACAAGGGGAATGTTTAGAGGACTCAATGACTGAATCTTGAAATAATTTGAAATCATTGGAAAGATATGGATGTTAAAGTGAATTTTCCACTGTTTGTGGTCTGACGTTTCAGAGAAAGATAAGGGAAAACATTAACTGATGCACAATCTGCCAAAAAACTCATTGAGCGATTAAACATTAGATATAAGATGTGAAATCGAATATTTAAATTATAATTTTGGGTATTTAGATGTTAAAAGGCAGAATGTTGAAGGTAAGGAAAGTAAAAAGGGGATTTTAAAAAAAATTATTTATAAAGCTCAAGTTAGGCGATTAAATAGAAACGGGTAAACGGCCTAATTGAGTAGTGGATAACAAGGTACGGCTCACAGAGCATTTGACGTTATCTTTATGGCTTCTTTCATGGCTGGGTATAGCAAACTTAAGTCAAAAAGGCCCACAATTGCTCAGGTGAATAGCCTAGCCTGAGCCTGACTAATAGGGAGGTGGAGCAACCTGGCATCATCGCATTCTGACCTTCAGCCAGCATGTGCTTTACTGTTTCACTGACCGAGTAACTCCACTATGATTAAGACCCTCATTCTTGAGCATTCATTGAATTGAATTCCTGTCATATTCCACAAGCCTGTCCCGAGAATATTCATGTCGAGTACTACGCCTAACTCTTATTGTATTTGGTGTTATCTCTTGTTGCATGCCGGTGCAATGGTCAGCTATAACTTGTAATCGGCATCGCCATTGATGGTGGGCGGAACGCCAAAAGTTTAACCGATGGGGAGGTCATTAGGCTATGTGCACATGGTACCGTGCGGCAAAGCCAAAGGCTCTCTAGAGAGGTGTAAACCCCAGCGAACCCGCCGCTCTACGTGATCTTTGGTTGGTCGTACGGATTCCAAGATGGTATAGTATGAAACTGCACGATTCCGTAATGGAAACTATATTTCAGAGTTTCAAACCTCTAAATCTCATTTGATATTGTTGTTCATATTGCCGCTTATTCGTCGTGATGTAACCATGCACAAGATTTACTTCGATCGATTTAAAGATAACCATCCTCGTGAGCTAAATTTTGATACTCCAGCCTACAGTATATATGGATATATTTTACTCACAGAAGCTATCTCACCCCGCTATTTCCTTTTCAGTAGATTATGTTATAATCCAAAAGTACATCAATTACTGACTCATTTTGAAACATGTAATGGATTATTATTTTGTTTATTTGGTGAATGAGAGCCCAAGTTTCCGCAAGGCTCCGGCGAATTAATCTGGTTATTAAGCATTTATTTTGCCAACTGATAAATTTTGAATAGTTGAGTTGATAAATTTTTTGCTTTTTGATGAAACTCATTGATATTTTTGATGATAATCGCTTGAGGTCGCTTTTTGTTAGGGATGACCACGGAGGTCTATTTGTTATGTTATTCGAAGATAATATCATGATATGAGATTTTGGGTTAATTATATGTAGATTTTAGATTTATATTGCGAATAATGATTTGTCATTAGTTAGTAGAAACGAATAGGTCTCTTGTCGAATTTTCAGAGAAATTACGGACTTAGGCTTGCACAAAGGGTTTTGGTGGCCTTAAGTCTACCCATTCCCTAGCCGCATTATTAAACGTTCCTATAAAAGTGGGATGTGACAAAGTTGGTATCAGAGCCAGTGCTTTAAAAAGAACTCCTCGATGTTATTTGCAATGATAAACGTGATACCATGGACATAGACCCCAAATCGCCTTTGCAGGCGTCATCATAGCACAGTTAATTTCCTCATATCCCTGGTAGATGAAAAGCTTCAAGCACTGAGGTTTAAGACTCCAATATCATGGTGAGGAAGGAGGATGACCCAGCGCATTTCTCAGAGAGACAAAAAAGTATGAGGATTACCATGCCTTGATGCTAGATATTGAGTCGGTAGGAATGAAGATGAAGAATAATGCATGGGATTGGTTCCAGACACATTGAGGATCATAGTTATACGGAGGGGAACCCTCCTACTGAAGATGTTTGGGAGAGGTCACAGGGATTTAGTTTATATCCCCAAATAGACAGAAATTGTGGCTTATCAGTTCAGAGCAAATGTGACTAATTATGAGTGTATCTCCAGCAAGCAAAGAGTTCACTGTCTGGTAAGTATGCTCCCAGATCGGTACTGATGAAGTCTGTTGATAGATTCCGGAAGCCAATGATACCACCTCTTTACAATGCACTATTGTCTCGGATTTTCCCACATCGACAAAAACAACATAGAGCTAAATTATGGGGAGACCAAGCAACAAAGAGGCATAATGTAGAGGGATAAAGAGGGAAATGAGGAGGGCTGTGAGTAGTAAAGGGAAGAGTGAAGGGAGCCGTTGTTTAGGTCACCTCTCATAACCAAAATGAGAAATGCTCGAGAGGATAAATAAAGGTTACCTCAATGCAATCAACACCAGCAAAGAACAAGGTTCAAGTGAAGTCTCAGGTGTAAAGTGTCACAGCTATCAATGGGATATTCTCCATAGTTTGCTACCGTTGTGCTAAGCAGGCATATATCCGTGAACTCCGCCCTCGTAAGGGCGCTTCAAGAAACAGCAAATTTCAAGATCAAGAACCTACAAGATGTAGAGAGACCTCGTCGAGAGGTGCGAGTAGAGGAGCACAAGGACAGCTCCCGCACGTGCACAGCATTGTGCCCCCCGATCGCCAGAGGCCAGGAGTTTTCTTGCGCTAACCAATGTGGAGGCCCAGATCACCAACACCGCCGTGACAGTATATCCTGAATTTAACATATTTTCTGGTAAGAAAAAATTTTAAATGCGCTTTAATTTATTCATAGGTATAATACATGTACAAACGAACAAGCCAAAGTGTTATTTGATCCCGGAGCCACTCACTCATTTGTATCCCCATCTTATGCTAAATTGAACAAGTGGTAAAATGATAATGGAAAACTCTTAGCTATTAGCACACCACTGGTAGCTGAGCCAGTGAACTATATGTACAGATCATGTGAGATAATGATAGGGGATAGCAGATTATATGCCTGATTGATTGAATTGCCTATACTGAGTTTGATGTTATCTTGTGGAGGCGGGAATGTGGTTGTCAACTAACTATGCAACCATGGATTGTTATAGAAAGAAGACAACGTTCAAACCATTGGGAGTACCTGAGTTTGTTTTCCAGGGAGATCATAATGGAAGCCCTAGTACCTTGATTTCAGCTATAGCAGCCAGGAGGTTACTTAAGAAGGGTTGCCAGGGGTATTTAGCTCATGTGAGAGATGCTAGAATTTCCTCTACTGATTTGGGAGATATACCTGTTGTGAGGGATTACTCAGATGTCTTTCTCCCCACATTTTACCGTGATTAGCACTTATTGTGAAATTGAGTTTATTATTACTGTTGGTCAGTACAAATCATATCTCTTGCACCATACCGTATGGCACCCACCGAATTGAAAAAGAGTTGAAAGAGCAAATGAAAGAATTAATGGATAAGGGTTTTATTATATCAAGCAGCTTCACCGTGGGGTAATCCTGGGTTATTTGAAGAAAAGCGATGGGATCATGAGGATGTGCATCGACACTATTACTGAATAAGGTAACAATCAAGAATAGGTATCCACTTCCCTGCATCAGAGATACTCTGTTTGACCAGCCATGGGCCACTATTTTAAAAGATCGAATTCTTCTCGGTCCGGTTACCATCATTGAAGATAAGGAGGGAAGATATTCAAGACCCATTCAGACTTCTGTGATGTCACAGAGTTCGCAGATATCGCCGGGTTGACTAACGCACTCACCGCAGATTTGATGAACCGGTTTTCAAACCCTATCTCGGATAAATTTGTGGTGGTGCTTTATGATGACATCCCGATTTATTCAAAGTCATGTGGAACATAGAACAATTTGATTGTACCGCACTTAACACATCAACTGTATGCAAAACTGTCTAAATGTGAGTTTTAGCTAATAAAGGTGAGTTTCTGGGCATGTGGATAAGCAAGGAGGGTGTTCGTGGATCCAAGAAGGTAGAAGCAAAGGTCTAATCGTCTAGACCCACCAATGTGACTGAGATATAGTTTTATGGGTATGGCTGATATTACAGAGATTTGTAAGATTTTCCAGAATATCCGTCGACCGCACGTACCTAATCAAAGAAGGCAAAATGGAGTGGGATGACACTGTGGAGCAAAGTTTCCTGTAAAACTTAAGGATTGCTTAACCACTACTCCAAAGGTTAGCATTACCCACAAATCGTGAGGTATGATGTTGTATCAGGATGCCTCCAGAGTAGATCGGGTCGTGTTTTGATGCACGGGGAAGGTAATAGCATATGCATCCAGTATCAGCTGAGGAGACATGAGTTGAATTATCCTACACATGACCTGAGATGATGCGTGATTTTCGTGACCGAAGATATGATGCACTACTTATACGGTGAGAAGTGTGAGATTTATCTGATCACAAAAGCCTTCAATACATTCAACAGCAGAGATATTTGAATCTCAGCAGAGGAGATGGGTAGAGTTAATGAAAGATTTATGATTGCCGATTTTATATCATCCCCGGGAAAGCTTAATGTGGTGGCTGATGCTTTAAGCAGAAGTCCATGGCGTCTAGCACATATTTCAATACATGCAGGAGTATAATGAAGGAGCTGAGGGATCGCGATTATGGCACAGCTTAGTTACGTATCCCAGGATTAGTTGCACAAGCCCTGTGTGAGGCCCTTATCGGACATGAGATCAAGGCCAACCAAGATAAGGATCCTTCCTTTATTAAATTGAGGGAGACTCAGATAAATGTGACGTACATCCCATTTGAAATTAGGGATGGCGTGCTGAGACGAGGAAATAGACTGTGTGTGCCTGATGTAGATGGGTTGAGACAAAGGATTCTACAGGAAGCCCATAATGCACCTTATAGTGTTCATCCAGGAGTCACCAAGATGTTCTAGGATGTTAAAGGTATGTATCGTGAATGGGATGAAAAAGATGGGCACAAGATGTGGCATCATGTGCGACATGCCAACAAGTCAAATTGAAAGCACCGCAGACCTACTGTGTCTTCAGAGTTGCCATTGTTCAGAAATGGAAATGGGAGAGAATTACTATGGATTTCGGGTTGCCACAAGACTCCAGAAGGCAGATTCGATCTCGATTATACATGATGATCGACGAAATCACTACTTTTAGCTGCAGACCACTCTATACGGTGCACAAGATGCACAGATGTATCCGACAAAGAGGTAGCATTCGCACGAGTGCCGGTCCATAGTATCCGCAGGTCCACAACACCGAGGTTTTCGTTAAACTTCAGAAGCCTCGGGTACTAAACTCGATTTCAAGATGTTCTTCCATCCTCGACGTGGGCAATAAAGGACAATCTCGTACTTGATGAGCATCTGATGTGTAAGGCGGATTTCGGAGGTAGCTGGGAAAAATATTTGCCTTGGTAGAGTTTATTATAATAACAAATACCATTCTACGATGGAATGGCGCCCATATGGTAACTCTACGGATTTAACGTAGTCACCTTCTTGTTGGATGGAGGCGGGTGATAGAGAATTGGAAGGTCCAAGAGTTGATCGTATAGAAACTTTCGAGAAAGTACCTATTATTCAGAGAGAATGAGGGACGACTTTCACGAGAAGAGTTATGGGCCAACTGAGGAGACGGTGTACAAAGCCATGGGTGATCACGCTTTCCTTAAAATTTTTCTATATGGAGTGATGATTCGAAGAAAGGAAGCTAATAACCCAGACATAAAATACTGAGATATTGATGTGGTTGGCACTTATCTGATTAGGGGCTTTGCCCCTAACTTGGCCATGTGCATCCAAAAGGTTTCACATCCAATGTTACTGGTTATCGCCTTCATCCGTCCCACATTCTTCGCATCAGAGATTGAGGTTGATAAGGATCACATATGAAGAGGTACCAAGAGCCACAGTGGATGTATTGCACTGTGTGTCGAGAAACAAAGAAATAACTATGGTAAAGGTTCAAAGGGAGCAAGAATCATGAAGCAGAGGAGTGCACCGAGAGTGAGCAAAATGATGAAGACAAATATCCTCAACCTTCGAGTATATAATATTCTTAATAAATTCGAGGACGACTCAAGGGAGAAATGTAACACCCCAAACATTTTTTTAATGATTTTTTCATGGAATTCTAAGTTTTAGGTGTTTTAAGGTCCATCATGAATTTATAATAATTTTAGAATTATTTCTCAATTAAATGGAATTTTAGAAAATATACCTTAAGAAGTGTCACCTGAAAGTGCTTGGACTAAATAGAATTTTTAAAATACCCAATGAATGAAATAAATTATGGAAATTTTTCTAGCTACCATATCAAAATATATGTTATAAAAATAAAATTAATGAAAATACATGAATAAAAATAACAGTTTAAAATATGTGAACAAAGTGAACGTAGGGAAAAGTCAACAGATTTTGTTGACCAAGGGCCAAAGAGACATTTTTAATAATTCCTGCGGCCTTAAAAACTACAAGAAAACAGGACTTAAGTGAAATATTGAATTAATTTTTAAAATATTAGGCTCAGAAAATCGAGCTTTAAAACAAAAAGAAAAATTGAAGAACCCTAGGTTTTCCATTCGGCGCCAACCATCGGGGGAAGGAAGAAAAATTTTGTTGCAGCCAATTCCTTTGAATCAACCAGATTTTTCATGGTGGAGACTTTAGCTGTATATTAAAGCACTATGGTTTTTAATTTTGGTTTTGTATGGTCTGTATTGGGAGAAAGGCTGAATTGATAAATGGTTGTTGTATGGATGGTCAATTAGGCTGTTTGGAATGAATTAATTGTTCTAATGTGTATGCTAGGTTGCAATTGCATTTTAAATTAGTAGAATGTAGACCCAAGAGGTAAGGAATTAGGTCTGGTATGTTTAAAATTTGGGGAAATGTATTTAGATTGAATTGAGGTAGTAATTAGTGAATTGCTGATCAATCGATTGAATGTGAATTTCTGTTTGAAGGTCGACTTGACAGAATCATAGAGGACCTAATGGACGTATTTAGGCCAATTGACATCATTGAAAGATATGGATGTTAGTGAAATTTTTCCGCTGGTTTCAGGTCTTTTCGACGTCGTGGTAGAGAAAGATATAGGCAAATACTAACTGATGCGCACTGCCAAAAAAACCATTTTAGTGATTAGTCATTAGATATAAGAAATTAGTTGTGAAATTGAATATTTTAAATATAATTTTGGGTATTTAGATGTTAAAAGGCAGAATGTTAGCGTATGAAAGTAAAAGGGATTTAAAAAAAAAAAATTATTTATATTAGCCTGCTTAGGCTTATTTAACAGAAACTGCAAACTACTCTTAATTGAGAAGTAACAATAAATATATGGTCACATGCATTTTGACGTTATCTTATATTTCTTTCTTGCATGAATATTGGCATAGCAAACGAAAGGTTGGGAAGCGCTCACACGTTCAGGTGACAGCTTCCAGCGGTGCCCGGACTAATAGGAGGTGAGTAAATTTATATCATCAGGGCTCTAACTCGAATGTATAGCTAGTGTTTTCATTGTTTGACTTGGATCGCAGTAATTGATCAGGACAAGACCCTTATTCTTTGAGCATTCATTGAATTGAATTTGTCATATGCCACAAGTCACGTGTCTCGATGAATATTCATGCTGAGCACGATCACAACCTATTGTATTTGTGTTTTTGTTGCATGCCGAGTACGGCCAAATTATAACTTGTAATCGCACGTCATTGATGGTATGAATCACAGAAAGCCTAACTGATGGGGAGGCCATCATGGCTATGTGCACATGGTACCCTCCGTAAGCGGCAAAGCCAAGTATTCTTTCTAGAGAGGTGTTAAACTCTAGGCGAACCCGCTGCCTATGGATTCGTTGAAATGTACTGGATTCCAAGATAAAGGTAAAAAGGAATGTACTGACTCGAATGGTAAATCCATATTTATATCAAACCTCTAAATCTCATTTGATATTGGTTAATCATATTGCCGCTTATTTGTTGTGAAGTAATCATGTAATGTGATTGATTGATTGATTGAGATAACCATCCCAATGAGCCGGCCCCTGGCAACAAATTCCCACTGCAAGTATGTTGATATATTTTTACCACAGAGTTATCTCACCCCATGATTTCCTTCGTGGTAGATTGGGAGAAAGGAATCCGCATTTCGGTACCACTGATCTATTTGGAAACATGCAATGGATTATTTTGTTTATTTGGTGAATGAGAGTCTAAGTTTCCAAGGCTCCATGGTGAATTAACTGATATTAGGTTACTATTTGGTTAAATCGATAAATTCTTGAAATAGTTGAGTTGGATAAATTTGCTTTTGATGAAACCTATTGATATTTTTGATGAGACCATGAGTTTGTTTGCTATGGATTACCATGTAGGTCTATTTGTTAGTGTTATTTGAGATAATATCACATATAGTAGATTTTGAGTTAATTGGCTTAGTAGATTTAGATTATTATCGTTAATAACAGGATTTAGTCATTAGCTATAGAAACGTAATAGGTCTTATTGATTCAGAACAGGACTTGTGTCATATACGGGTTTTGTGGCCTTAAGCCTACCCATATTCTGGGTCGCACAGCCTATAAAAGTGGGATGACAACCACCACGCTTGACATCTTCTGGGCTGAGTTGTGCACATCAACTCCAGCAAACATGGATAATTTCATAGAGGGCGTAGGTAGTGGGACGTCTAGCCAATTAGGAAATTGGACACAAATGAGAGCTCTCCCTGAACAAGGAATTGGATGGGTTCCAAAGTGAAATTGATCATAAATTTGACATTCTGCAACAATCCATCTCAAAGCTCACCAATCAGCTTGTTCATCAAGAGGAGGAGAATCTAGAGGAAGAGTGCCTCACTAAACTATTTTGGGTGAACAGGCTCAACTGCAGATTCAGGAGGGATTGAAAGAACCAAAGAAAAGCTCCCCGAGGAACCGCAGGATGCCCTGTAATCATGTGTCAGTTCATGGGCCATGGAGGAGAGAAGAAGAAAGTGTCTTGCTGACTGAGGATAAAGGAAGAACACCAAGATCACAGCAATTTACCCCCGCCCCTATCGACTGGGGCGATATCTCGCCCACACTCGCAAAGACACCTCCAAACCTTGAAACACCTACCACAAAGCGCCACCCCATCTACACTGTCAGGCTGCAAACATCGTAGTAGTGGCTAATTGCTTATTTCTTGCACTACACTAAAGATGACAGGCAACCGCTCTACACCGTATTATTATATGATGGTTCTCAGGCCGGTTCGTATATTATGCATTCTGGACCTCGTATTCCTGTGAGCTCCACTGTGTCCAACAAATTTCAAAAGGCTTGAGAAATGTGTTTGGGTATACGCCTCCCCACTTTCTTGTTTTGATTTTTTTGTTTTATGTTATTTATTTGATTTCTTTAATTTTTCTTTTCAGATTTTCTAATTTTTAGTTAATCTTTGCTTGGATTAATTTTCATTTTTTGCATTTTTTAAATTTTTCGTGTTTATTTGCAGTGTTTTTGCTTAATTTCTGGGAGCAAAGATAAAATATAAATAATTTGCAGTTACACTATTTCATGAAGCCGCAACCTCACAAATTGACACAGAGCACACTGTTTAGTCACTATAGCGCACTGTTCCTGCACTTTTTTTTGTTATGTTTTCCGTTTTTTTTTGTTTTTGTAATGTTTTCCGTGTTTTTTTTGTCTTATATATATATATATATATATATATATATATATATATATATATATATATATATATATCAAATAATATATTAAAAAAATATATTTGGTCAGTCTTAAAAAATAATAAAAAAAAATTAAAAAAGAGCCAGAAAAATTTTCGCACTGGCTGAGAAAACGCAACCCCGCGAATCTTCACAACCCGCAAATTTTCACAACCTACCTCCGCCACAACTCCAATTTTGTTTTGACCATAACTTTTTCATCCTAACTCCGCTTTGGGTAATTTGGTAACGCTGAAGCTTTTAGAGAGTGTAGTATCCAAATATAGCCAGAAAGAATACTTTGAAATTATTATAAGGTGTAATTTTAAAATTTAATCGGGGTCACTTTTTTCCTCTTTTTTCTTCTCATAACTTGTTCATTTGAAGCCCAAACTGAGTGAATAATAAGGTGTCGATGGAGCTTCTCCTAAGTATTCTATCTAACAACGAATACATTTCATCATGAGGGCACTTTTCTACTAATCCAAGCCCCACAGCATAACGTGACATTTGGTTGGGGTATATTAAATGATGGAATGTGGTTACTTTATTTTCTGATGTTTTGAAAAAGTATTTTGATGCCCATTTTGTGATGTTCAAAGGGCTTGTCGGTTTTCCTTGTGAAGTCAAGTATACCATACAACTTACTTTTCAAAAATTGCACCCATTTTTTTGTGTTTTGCCTAAATTAAGGGTTTGAAAATTGAAACACTGGGTCTAATTTATTTATGTTAGATTGGTTTCATGCCCAATTAAGTAGATGATTAGTTGAACTTTGCTGCTTTTAATCTTTTCTTCCACCTTTAGCTAACCACACAAAGTGCACATTAGGTTTCCAAACAATAAATAAAACCTATCACTTCTAAACATTGTAAAATCTACCATAGTTTCATTGACCACTTGTAATAGGTTAAGGACCCCCATAAATAGAAGGCCAATGTATCTTCCAAAAGAAAAGAAAAAGAAAAGAAAAAGAAAAAGAAGAAAAAAATTGCAACGCGTGCCATAAAACTCGAGCACGGTCTGAGGGGTATATGGCGAAAGCCTTTAAAGCCCGGTGCCCTCAAGCCAACTGGTTGGGAGCCACCGACTTAGTGCTTGCTACATGGGTGGATGGGTGGAGTTTAGCAAGTTGTAGGTGATGGAGTTTCGAAATCATTCGGAGTTCGGTGAAACCCGAAGAGTTAGCGGTCAAAAGATCCTATGACCTGGTGCCCTAAGCCCAATCGTCAGAGTCATCTGATCCTATTATATGGACTTTGTTGAGGTTGATTCCTCAGCATTGCACACCTACAACACAAAAAGAGTTGTGGAATAAGATTGGGTCTTGATCTATTTAGGTTCGTTAGTGGCTTAGGTGGAGGCAAAGAGAGCTTGTCAGGGTTAGTGCAGCTTGGAATCTTATCAGTTGAGAATCACCAAACAAACACTTGTTTTGCAGTCTCTCGTTGATTCACCAAGAGGGAGGTGTCTTTGATACTCAATTCCGTATGGCATACATTCTCTCGAGATAATTATTAAAGTAAGGGTTTCAAAGATTCTCATTGAGGTGGTTGCATTACCTGGTCACAACCTTTTGAAAATATAATTTTGGGGAACATAATTTTGATTTTGTTTTGTTTGCTCTTCTCTTCTTCATTGCTAAGGGATCACAATTTTCGAGGTTAGTATTTAGTCTCTCAAAGTGCTGGCCTGGAACCCCGTTTTTATTTAAGGTTCTTGAGCACTTTGTGTACAACTGTCGTAATTGACCCACTTGCCATGTCCCTGCTATTCTACCGACGCATTTGTGGCTAATTTTATAGTTTTGCAAGCTATTATACCTTAAATTGTTGAGCTTCAATCCATACCATAATCTGTCAACCCAAAGACACACAACGTGAGACCGTATGGTTAGTATAGAAAATATAAGAAACTGGAGCACTACGTAAATTTGTCTTATGAGTTAATCGCTTCATCATGCAAAGACTATTCACAATTCCAGCCACTATTCAATTGCCCCGCTGGCACAAAGGCCCCCGTTTGTTTCAATTCTTTTGCTTCTTTCCATTTTATCCCAAATAGCTGGCTTTGGTTTTTTTGTAATTTCCTTGCTGTGACACCATATGCTTTCTAGTCAAGCTTACTGAAATCAACCATCAATCAGTTAGGAACACAGCTTTCAGCTTTCCCGCTTCTTCTCTTTTGCTTCACTTTCTTTCATTTTCTTTTTCCATTTTTTGGGTAGTCAAACACCCTCCGAGGATGACAACTCGATGATACAAAACCCTTTCTCCTTGAAGATCAAGAATATTGGGTGTTGATCCGAGGCGTGATGAGGAGTCCCCTGCTTTTTCACGCAGTACCACCGCTGCCTCGTGGTTCTCCTTTCAACTGAGGCTTTAGATCCTCTGATCTCATGCGTTGAATGGTCAAGATTTTGCACTTAGCCCCTTTGCACTGATGCTTATTAATGGATCCCTGCGATGTTCATTAGTTACTCGCTGATACCCATTGTAATGTAACTGGCGATGATCGTTGAACCCACTGAACATTAACGGCAGTGAATGCCATTTTCAGAGAAATTTAATAAGGGTTGGTTTTTTTAGCTACATGAAGATCCCGTTCGGGAGATGATTATAGGTCATCCTCCCCAACGCGAGGAAATGACCCTGAAAACCCTCAGTTGCCCTAGGATCCTAATCCCAATATCCTTATACTTAAGGAGATCTCTTTTATTATTTTCTATTTTATTTCGCCTTATTTGCCACCATCAAACCCCCACTGCTTTTTACAAAACCTTAAAATCCAAACTAAAAATTCACCTTTTGAGCTTCATCAGAATCATTTGTGCAAAGAAAAACCCATCTGAAGTTCGACCCTAGAACCGCTTATATCACACAAAAGAGCTAGGCCACGCACAAAGAGGAGGAATTTAGTTGTAAATATTGTTGATTCAAGACACCATCGTGGCACGAATCAACACTCCATGCAGCGCGTGATTTATCAGACACTAATGCAATACAATGGCGCCATTGTAGCACCCTAAATCCCGAAAGATACCACGCGACAAGAAAACCTCAATCGCTGAGAGGAATCTCAAGGAGTCCGTCGCGATGATCTTTGCCGCGACAAAAACATCGAAAGCCTGTCGCGACAGAGAACTCTCTATCGTGCCAAGACTCCTTTGTCGCGCCCATCCATGCCCCATTGTCACGACATAAAGGCTGTGTCGGGACACAAAGAACCAAACAACTCATCCCCCTGTCGTGACACCAAAGTCTCTCGGGCTGCGACGTATTGAGCCACCCGCTGGGCGACAAGGTCCTCTCGTCACGACAGCACTGTGAGGAAGCCCGTCAGCGACATGCTCCCAGCACGCCCGCTACGAGCAGGCAGCCCTCTATTGCGGCACGCGCGCTCCACCGTACGCCATGGCCTCAATCGTAGCTTACACCACTGCAATGTCAAGACCGAACACTGGAAATGGGTAGTAGCTCACCCCATTCACTCCTCAGAATTTTATTTATTTATTTATTTATTTATTTTTTGTTCTACATAATGTAAAACCAGCAAAAATTTGCCTTAATACTACAAAGGCCATTTGAACCTGGAAAACTTGCCAAAATGTATTTGTTATACAAAACATAGTTTAATTACAACTCTTTATTCTTTACACAGTACAAAAACTGGGTTTTCTACTCAAAAATTTACATAATACAAAATGAGGCCTAATCTAGCCTTTTCTTCGCCACTAAGTCCTCAGATGCGTTCCATCCCTAGGTTCACCTTTAGTACCTGAAATTGTTATTCCCACGACGGGGTGAGCAATGCCCATTAGTTAAATTCTCCTACATGGTTATCCCACTCTAAGTACTCATGCAATGTTCAAACAACATTCAATTAAATCATGGTTATCCACTTGAATGTCTACATGCCCAATCCCATGCCTCGAGTCCTCACCACCTCACTTATTTGAGCCACGTATGAAAATCATTCCCCAAAACAAAGATATTTGTTTTATTTACGTGATAACCCTCCGATATATAACTAGTGGACATATCCGATAATATTTTCTGTGGACAACTCTCCAATATATTATAGTGACATACCCGACACTAATTGTTGGTCAACCTCTCGAATCATGTCATGCACCGACACCTCTGCTCTATGGTGTCCTGCATATGAAATGCACATGCCATTTCCTACCAATTCAGCATGATATCATGACCATATACTAACATAATTCACACCAAGATGTTATTCATCTTTAGCAATAACACCAAAACAGCAATATGGGGCCAATCAACATCCCACAATCGCCTCAAGACCGCCCAAAACAAACATAAGAGCTCGCTCTGTCGCTCGAAAACAGCCATAACCTAGTCCAACTATCCAAAAACAAATTCCAAACATTTCAAAGATCACAATACGTATAGAATGAAACATATGGCCTTCATTTCTACCTAACCATCCCAACCATTTAGATGGCTCTTAGTCAAAGACTAAACCAAGAGAGAAAACTCACTCTTGGAGTCATCAAAACTCCTCAATTCAGTCTCGATATCGAAGCTCTAGCCCGGTGATAAACTTTCCCTCTTTGCTCCTCCCGAAACCGCCGGTCCTATACGGAAATCTGGTGAGAGAATGTATAGCTTCCTTACAACTCCCTCTTTTCTTTCTTTCTTTCCTTCTTTTTTCTTTATTTCTCCCACCATTTGGTCCAAGACTACAAGTGAGTACTTCTCTTTGCCACATGTCACCTCATTGGCCCACTGGATTACCCTTATCCACTTATCCTTCTACTTGAATTTCCATCCAATCATGGGTTGCCACATGTCTTCTAAGGGTACCACTTGAGCCCTTTGTTTGAGACATCCTGCACTTGACACGCATGCATCGTGGAGCCACTCATCACTTGCCAAGGTCCATGCCAAATTTCTGCCTCTCAAAAAGCGTAGACTCGACTATCTTGGAATTCCTACTAAATTGACGTAGCTAGATTTCGCAAGATGATTTCAACGGTGATGCTCGTTTCGTCATCCGAGATCTAGTAAACTTCCGGATTTTTGACCAAAATTACCATTTTACATTTTCTCAGAAAATTTGGATTTTTCAGGGTTTTACACACTACACTCAAACTCACTGAAACTCATGCCCAATGTATGAAGACCTCTACATGGACATTTTACCTTATAAACTAGGTGTGTACCATGAACCCTCATGTCTAATGCACACAGTAGTTCATATATTCAGTTCAATATCAATTTACATGTTGTCATGCTAATTCCACTCGCTTCAATTCACATTATAAGCATACATTCCCATAACTCCTAACATCAATTAGGAAAATAGAGGTCATGGCTCACGTCTCCAGGCTGGGACATAGCACCTTAGTCCTATAGGTTGCAACATGCCAAAACATGGCCATGTTCAAGCACAAAGCTTATAACTCCAATTGTTTGGAACACACAATAAAGTCATCACATTCTCACCAAGAGACGGTACCTTGATCACAATCACAACATTTACATTCAAAGCTCTCAGCACCATCTATGCAATCCCGGTTATATAGATTAACTTCATACATCACATAAAATCCATGATTTAAAAACTAATCTAAAAGCAAGGAGAAAATGTGCCTGAAACACTATTTTTAATATGGCTACTCGGGTTTCAAACAAGATCAGAAACTGCCTGAACATGGCTCCCCTTTGAATGCATTTCTGAGTCAAAAGGAGTTAGAAACTGGATAGACCTATTAAAGGAGATATTTTCACCTATAAGTCTAGTTTACCCATCAATTAGAACTATTCACTCCCTCGATGTGTGATGGCCAAGTTATGCCAAACATACTATGGATCTCAACATAGCACAGGAAAAATGCCCAACCTAGCTCCAGTTTGAATGCATTTCTAAGTCAAAAGGAGTCTGAAATTGGATAGACCTATTTCAAGGAGATATGTTCGCCACTAAGTCTAGTTTACCCACCAACTTGAATCACTGGCCCATGTGTGATGGCTGTTATGTGGCCAAACACATTCAAGGGCCGAAGGAAAAACCGGGCAACATCTTCCCAAAACACAACATTTACCCTATACACGAAATTTCTCCATTGAGTCACAACCAAATTTCAACCAATGCCATTTCCATGGCCTCAAGAGGCAACAACCAAATTGTGCAAAGTCCTTTACCTTCTTGTAGTATAGGATCAAGTCCTTGGATCCTTCAATGGAGGTCTTATGTTTTTCCTCCTCCTTCCTTCCTTCCTTCCTTCCTCTCTTTCCTCTATTTTCCCGGTCTTTTCTCCACTGGTTCTCCTCCCTCTCCTCAGCTCATGAATTGTTCTAAGAGAAGAGTCCTTCCTTCACTATGTTTTGATCAATCCAACACAAACAACTAAACCTATACATGTTCTCAAACATGCATGACACATGGCCTAAGTTAAGGCATGTGTCACTCATGCCAAAACTCATCCCACTATAATGCATGCATTCACAAGGGCATGACACTTGGCCACTCAAGAGCCAAGTGTCATCAATTATGGTGCCATGTGGCATGCACTCTCATTACACGTGTCACCCCTTGATTGGCCCGCTGACCTTAACTACTTTAGGTAAATCGACCTGCCTCTGATTCGACGCAGCCGTTTTAGTCTAACTAGATTTCGCGAGATGATTCTAACGACACGATCCGCTTCTCACATTCGAAATCTAGAGAAAATCTGTGTATTTCGCTTATACCGTCCCAAAGAAGAATTACCGATTCGCCTTTTAAAACACATTTTTCCCGGTTTCACATTCTCCCCTTTTAAAAAGAATTCTCATCCTAAGTCCTTCTGTGACAAGCAGATGTATATATATATATATATATATATATATATATATATATATATATATATTACACATTCAAACACATGCATATGCAATACCATTTAAAACATTAAAGACTAGAAAACGCACCTTCCCCGTCTCGAACAAGAGTGGATAGCTGGCAGCACTGTCTCGCTCCCATGTCGCCTTCACTCTTGTTGCTGCCAATAACACCTTCACAAGCCTCACGCCTTACCACGCAAACCCGCCCTCGGCTCATCCATGATACGACTTGGTCCTCTCCTCAAGGTCACATTCGCATCAACAATAGTCGCCTAATCCACTATTAGATGAGTTGGATTTTGGAGGTAATTTCGAAATAGGAGACTTGAAATACCTCATGAACGCCGACAAACTCCCGAATGGTACGTTGAACTGATACAACCGAGCCCCACCCTCTTCAAGTACCTCGATGGGTCCAATGTACTCGGCGATAACTTCCCTCGCTTATCGAACCTATCACTTCTCTCTAGGCATTACCTTCGAAGACATGACCACCACCTCGAACCCTCTGTGAGGTCGTCAGATATCGCCAGAACCTTCGCCAGCTCTGGGCAAGAAGGAGTGTGCTTCCAGATCATACCCACCTTCTCCGAGGTGTCTCTAATCAGATCTAGACCAGTGATGGAGCTCTTTCCCACCTCTGTCCAACATACCGGTGATCGACATGGCCTCCCATAGAGAGCCTCATAGGGTGCCATCTGTATGCTCGCTTCAATAACTATTGCTGGGGTAATTCCACTAAGGGTACGGCTCCTCCCAAGACCTGATGATCCAAGACACATGCTCTCAGTATGTCCTCTAAAACTCAGATGGTCTCTCTCGGGATCGACCATTGGTCCGGTGGATGAAAAGCGTGCCTAATATCAATCGTTCCCATCGCCTTCTGGAATCTCTTCCAAAAACACGCTGTAAACCTAAGATCCCAGTTTGATACAATGGAGACTAGCACTGCATGTAATCGGACAATCTCTCTCACTTATAATCTGCAGAATTCCTCCATAGTGAAGGTCATCCGCATGGCTAGAAAATGTGCCGACTTCGTGAGCCGGTCCATAATCACCCACACCGCATCATGCTTTCGCAATGTCCATGGCAAGTGAGTCACAAAGTCCATCGTGGTGTGCTCCCACTTCCACTCTGCTATCTCCAATGGATGGAGTAGCCCCGTCGCCTCCGTGCTCGCCCCTGACCCGTCGGGCACGTGAGACACCTTGGACAAAATCCCCACGTGGCCTCTTCATCCCTGGCCTAGTAATATCAAGGATGATCGTGATACATTTTCATCCCAACTGGATGCATTAAATAAAAACAAGAGAATGAACTCTGCGATTCCTCTCAGCTCGCCTAACTCTGGGACTAAGGTCCGCCCTCGAAACTGAAGGTTGTCATTAGTGTGAATGGCCCAAATTTCTGTTACTGTAGACTCGACCATAGTCGGTCCCCCGATAAACACTAGTTTCACGCCCCGCCCCGACTCTATTACTGCCGCAGAGACGGCGTAGCCATCAAACTCCCCAAGGTACCCTAAGCTTGCTCATCATACTGTAGTCTGAACTACCCCACTGTCTCGAGCATCCACTCCCTGAAGGTACCAGCTAATACCTCCGTGACTTCCTGGCCATGCATCATCCACCATACTACCTACCAGACAAATGCAAGTGAAATCATAATCCTCTAAAAACTCCATCAACCCACGATACCGTTGAGGTCTCCGCCGCTGAAGATGTATTTCAGACTTTTGTGGTCTGAAAACACCTCGAACTGCTCACCATATAAGTAGTGGTGCTAAATCTTCAAGGCGAAGACTACGACTGCCAACTCCATGTCATGCGTGGGGTAATTTTGCTCGTGATTCTTCAACTGCCAAGAACCATAAGCCACAACTTTCCCGGATTGCATCAAAACACATCCCAGTCTATCATTCGAAGCATCACAAAGCATTAATCGCGGTACCGTCCCTTCCGGACTATCGCACAAGAGCCCTTTAATTCCCGAACGCCACGACATGAGTCATCCCACACAAACTTTACCTCCTTCCGGGTCAATCTAGTCATCGGCGTTGCTAGCCGGGATAAATCCTCTATAAACCTCCTATAATACCCTGCTAATCCCAAGAAACTGCGTATCTCGAAGACTGACTTCGATCTCTCCTAACTCATCACAGCCTCAACCTTCCTAAGGTCCACTGAAACGCCTAAAGATGACACCACGTGTCCCAAGAAACCTACCTCAGTAAGCCAAAACTCGCACTTACTAAACTTGGCATACAACTGATGATCCCTCAAAAGCTGCAGTATGATTCTTAAGTGATCCTCATGCTCCACCTCCGACTGGGAGTAGATTAGGATGTCATCAACAAAGACCACCACAAACTGATCTAAATAGGGTTGGAACACCCTATTCATGAGATCCATGAATGTCGCTGCATTCACTAACGTGGCATCGGTAAACTCAAAGTGCCCATACCGCGTCCTGAACGCTGTCTTAGGGATGTATGCCTCCCTAACTAACCGATGGTAACCGCCATGTAAGGTCTATCTTAGAGTAGACTTACTCAAGCACTTTCACGACAAACAAGTTATCAATCCTCGGCAATGGATACCGATTCTTGATTGTAACCTTGTTCAACTGTATATAATCGATGCATAGTTGTAGGCTCTTATCCTTCTTCTTCGTGAACAAAACAGGAGCGCCCCATGGTGAAGTGCTCGGTCTAATGAAACCCTTGCCTAGTAACTCCTGTATCTGGACCTTGAGCTCCTACAACTCTAATGACACCATCCTATGTGGAGTTATAGAAATGGGAGACGAACTAGGATGAAACTCAATGCAGAAGTCTACATCCCTCGGTGGAGGTAATCCCGGTAGCTCGTCCAGAAAAACATCCTCGTACTCGCCTTGTCCTCTAGGGTAAGGCTAGCCAGCCAACCGTCAACTACCCATGCCATCGTGAATCGTACACAGTATGGGGTGAAGCATCGTGCCTATTCCCTTGAAACACAACACAAGTACTGTCTAGTGTGTAGGCGGTAACTCTCATACGATCACAATATTTGACAACTCGATGTGTTGTCAACCAGTCCACCCCGAGGATGACCTCGAACTCTGACATGTCCATGATCCGAAGGTCCACCGTGAGTAGAATCCCGAAGATCTCTAACTCACATCCATGACATATCCGATCAATTCTCGCCCTAGTCCCTAGGGAAGAACTCACATGCAGTGGCTCATCTAATGTCTCAACCTCTAAGCCCAATACTCTCACACAAGATGCAACAATAAAGGAATGCGATGCACTTTAGTCAAATAACACCCTTGCCCACAAAAGAAAGAGTAGAACGACCTTGAATCACCTGATCGATTCGCCGCCTTAGCTCGCGGGAGTAACGGCGCAGACACGCCCGAGTCCCCGGTCCAAGCCCCGTACACTTTGCCCCCTCGATCCACCCATACCCGCCCTCCGCCTATCTCGTGAAACACCGTATGTCTTCGTGGTCGCACCTTGAAACTGATACATGTTCCCTTGGCCCATAATGCGGTAAGGAGGAACATACTGAGTCCCGCCATGTCCCACCGGGCGACGGGGACCGTGGTGTCCCTTGATCCTCAAACCCTTGTATTTGCGACGCTCCGGGCCTCATGTGTCCCGGGCCGATGGCGCTGGAAACATGTTATCCGCCCAACCCGACCAACCCTGATCCGACTTTGGCCCCCGCACGTGGACTCGCCCCTTGAAATCCTCGCTTGAAACGTAGTCCCCGCCTTTTTCCCGAGTCGCTGTTGCTTTCTCACCCCCTCTTTTGTCACTGGCACCCGTATCCCAGATGCTACAAGCGTCATCTACCTCTCGCTCAATGATCAAGGTTGTACTGACCATCGAGACCATATCCTGTAGGTTATGCCCTACAATCTTGCCCCGGATAGACAACTTCAGCCCATCCTCGAACTTCCTTACCTTTTCCGCGTCAGTGGCCACATAATCATCCCCGAAATGTGCCAACTCTGTGAATCTAGCTACGTAGTCATGTACAGTCATCATTCCCTATCTCAACTCAAGGAACTCTCGGGCCTTCGCATGTCTAGTAGAAGCCGAAAGTACTTCCCCATGAACAGTCTGCGAAAATCAACCTATGTCATAGTCTCCAAGTCCCTAGAAGTCGTGACCCAATCCCACCAGATCTAGGACTCACCCTCAAGTAGGAATGAAGCCAGCATAATCTGAGTAGTATCCTAGGTGATCTCCATAGCCCGGAGAATCCTCTCAATCTAACAGAACCAATGGTCGGCTACCATCGGGTCCCCTCCTCCTGTGAACGTCGGAAGATGATGTGCCTTGAACCTCTAGAGGTTACTGGTACCCTCCTCGAATTTAACTCAGATAACAGGCAAGAATGGCTATCGCAACACCCATGGCCTCTATGAAGGCCCGGGTCGATAAAAATAGCGGCGATCGACCACGCCTCTCGTGACGACCCTACGCCCGCCCTCTACTTGACATCTACACAAGTCAAACAAGTTTAGAACCATTTTCGTGTTCACATTAGCGCATGCCAACCAATAATGTAATCTAATATCCTGAACCATCCGTTCGTTTCTCGAACTCCTAAGGTTACGTTTCTCAACCCTAGTGTTCGCATTTCCTATATGCATCCTACCAGTATATAATTCAAGCAATTTGTAACACACAATCATGCACATACAATCCTATCCCGTGGACTCCTAGGTAACCTCCTACCTAAACCTTGATACCAAACTATGATCTGGATATCAATTTCCGAGCATTAGGTAACTCTAACTCAAGATCCAACACCAAGCTATACCAAGCTGTGATGCTCCTACACATTAACAGCATGTCCTAGACCCATGCCACACCGAGCCCTAGGTATTCGTATACCTAAGCTTTGATACCAAATTGTGACGCCTCGAAACCCGGGGGTCTCGTATACAACCTGTCAACCTGTGGAAGTCTATGGAAATCGGGTATCCCGATATCGAACTCACATGTCTCGTATACCGAGACTCATCCCTTCATATTTAATTCATAAATACACAAAATAACTTCATACAGTCCGTATACAAAACGTGAGAGTTATAGCACCTCACTCACACATATGGTACAAAAACGTGCATTAGAACCAAATGTTGTTCTTATATACAAAACAAGATATGTATTAAGAGTAATAGTTCTCATACATATACAACAATACATCAAGGCCAACTGCCCTCTTCTCAACCTGTCAAATTCTAGGAGCGCCACCGTCAAAGATGGGACCCAGATCTAAAATGGGGGTCCCACGACGAGGTGAGCTAAGCTAAGTAGAAACAAAGGCTACTCCTCACCTAGGTGCACATGCAAATGATCATTCCACAGTCACACAAACAACACAATCCATGCAGACATGTTGTCATTCCATGGAAAAAAAACTACATGCATGTATGAGACGACACTCTAAATGCCCCATGTACCGGGTCAACCTCCGACCCACCACCCAATGCAAGTGCCAATGGGAAATCAATACCGAGTCAGTCTCGACTCCCATCACACAACCCGTAGTCTATGTGATGTTTATTTAATCGTTTCGTGTCTTCGGGGCAAATGACCTTTCGAGGTCTCACCGATGATATGTCGTCAACCCAGTTTTCGTGCTTTGACTGAGGGTATATATCCTCACTTGCTGTCGCCCTCGACACTATTCGCTTTACATTTTCATTTAACAACATGTAACTCAATCGACTCGTCCCATTCTCGAGCGCCCACACAATTCAAAGACCAAACGCAGCGCCAAATCAAGCATTCATTTACACACACCCATGTAATGCTGGGTGATTTGTCGTATACACTAATGCAATGCAATTGTGCCACAGCACTCAAACTCACTCAAACTCATGCCCAATGTATGAAGACCTCTAGATAGACATTTTACCTTGTACACTAGGTGTGTACCATGAACCCTCATGTCTAATGCACACAGCAGTTCATATATTCATTTCAATATCAATTTACATTATGTCATGCTAGAATTCCACTCACTCAATTCAATACATCATGCAAGCATACATTCCCATAACTCCTAACATCAATTAGGCAAATAGAGGTCATGGATCAAGTTCCGTGCTAGACATAGCACCTGGCCCCACAAGCTACACATGCCAAATACGGCCATGTCTAAGCACAACACTTATAACTCCAATTGTTTGGAACACACAATAAAGTCATCATGTCATCTCTTAACCAAGAGATGGCACTTTGATCCATAATTCATAATGGCTTAAGATTCAAGCCTCATAGCATCATAACTTAGTATAGAGATTAACCTTAGACATCACAAAATCCATGATTTAAAATTGATCTAAAAGCAAGGAGAAACAGTTTTGGAAACACTTTTTTAATATGACTACTCAGCTTTTAAACAAGCACTGTAAAATCGGTCGAATACGGCTCCCTTTGAATGCATTTCTGAGTCAAAAGGAGTCAGAAACTGGATAGACCTATTAAAGGAGATATTTTCACCTATAAGTCTAGTTTACCCATCAATTAGAATCATTCAATTCTGATGTGTGATGGCCAAGTTATGGCCAAAACACAGTCATGGGATCTCAACATAGCACAGGAAAAATGCCTAAACCTAGCTCCAGTTTGAATGCATTTCTAAGTCAAAAGGAGTTAGAAATTGGATAGACCTATTTCAAGGAGATATGTTCGCCTATAAGTCTAGTTTACCCACCAACTTGAATCACTTAATTTTGATGTGTGATGGCTAAGTTATGGCCAAAACACATTCAAGGGGTCGAAGGGAAAAAAAACTGGGCAACATCTTCCCTAAAACACAACATTTACCCTATACACGAAATTTCCTCCATTGAGGGTCACAACCAAACTCAACCAATGCCATTTCCATGGCCTCATGAGAGGAAAATAAACAAACAAGCAAAGTCCGTACCTTTTGTAGTGTGTGGGATCAAGTCCTTGATCCTTTCAACCTTGCAATAATGGAGGTCTTGTAGCTTTTCCTCCTCTTCCTACCTTCATTTCTTTCCTTTCTTCTCTATTTTCTGGTCTTTTCTCCCCTGGTTCTCATCCCTCTCCTCAGTTCACGAATTGTTCTAAGAGTAGAGTCCTTCCTTCACCATGTTTTGATCAATCCAACACAAACCACTAAGCCAAGACATGTTCTCAAACATGCATGACATGGTTTGCTAAGGTACACATGTGTCCTCATGCTAAAACTCATCCTACTATAATGCATGCATTCACAAGGGCATGACACTTGGGTACTCAAGTTCCAAGTGTCCCCAATTATGGTGCCACGTGGCATGCACTCTCATGCCACGTGTTATCCCGTAATTGGCCCATTGAACCTCGAATTGCATGAAAAACCGACTGTCTCGGGATTCGATGCAGTTCATCTAGTTCAACTAGATTTCGCGTGATGATTGTAACGACGCGATCCGTTTCATCATTCGAAATCTGTAGAAAAATCTAGGGTTTTGCTTTTACTGTCCCGGTAAGAATTACCGATTCGCTCTTTTGGCCTAGAAAACATGCTTTTCTCTCGGGTTTCACATTTGCCAAGTAAGTACATGTCCTCATTCCACGTTTCACCATGTCGTTTATTCATTTTACCTAAATACGTGAAATTCCGACTGTCCCTGATTTTGACGTAATTCGACTATGCAACTATATTTCACAAGACGAACTCAATAGTGTGTTCCGTGTCGTCATCCGAAATCTAGAGAAATCTCTAAATTCCGGTGCCAGACTATAGCTTATAATTTCATCGCTTCACTTTACCCGGGTTTTCACAACAAATGTTTATCCTGCATATTGATATTTTTTAATTAAAGCATTAAGGGTGTGCATAGAATGATTATAAAGTTTTCTACTGAGGTGTGAACTCACCCTATCTTTCCTCCACCCTTAGATGTAGGTATGAGAACTTTGACTGGAACTAGTGATTGAGCTTCGCTTGGATTCGTCCTTGTGTGCAATGTTTATCCGTGTTGAGATTTTGAGGCTTTGGCCTTTGTAAATTCACCTTTGTGATGAAATAAGTCATATATGTCACGTTTGTACACTTGTTAGTGTGGGTTATACTAAGAGAACCAAGGGATTTAGAATGTGTAATGTGTGTGAAAGAACAAAGTCCAAAGCTATGTTACAGAATTGGCTCACTTTTCTAGATAATTAATGCTATGAGGTTTTCAATGGATGCATCTTGTTTATAATAAGTTTTCTCTTTTAATCGTATATTGTATAAATTTATTTGAAGCTCAACAATCTTTTAGCTCCATATTATATATTGAGTATTTATAAAATAAAAAAATTGGGGTTTGACAATTTGGTATCGAAGCCAAGGGATTGATCTTGAAGGTTGTTACGTGGATAGCGCAATAGGTACAATAAAGTCCTTAGTAACAATTTAACCATTCTTTTACTGAAAGATAAAGATATGAAGATGAAGTATTAAGTTTTGAGTATTAGGATTTTATGTTATGGGGATGATGATATGTTTACTTACATTGATATGAGTTTCCCTAGCTATGATATCATGTGTGTGTGCTTATGTGGTGTCATTACCATAAGATGACAAGTGTATTAAATTGAAATTTTATAGTATGATTTTTTCTTGAATTCCTTGTGAAAATTCCATTGCATGTTACATGATTATTATAAATTGTTGTTTAAGAACATTTTGAATCAATGATGGTTCTTATCCCACCACACACTATAAACTAATCCTCATTTTTACATTTTAAAGAGACAAAATGTATCGAGCAAGTGAAACGATGCCAACCAGACCCGGCACGCTTAGGCCCCTTCACTAATTCAAGATAATGGGGCTAGGAATAGCTGAGGTCACCCTGTAAGGGCCAATTCCGAGAATAAGAATGTGAGCTTAATTTGGGATTTTAAGGCAATTAGTTCCTCTCGATCGTGGCGATCCTAATTTTCTGAAGATGAAAGTATCAGGTTGGAAAGAAATAAAGAAAATATTGGATGTAATGGCAATTTCTAGAAAGAGTGTCCTTAGCCTCTTTTATGTCGAGAGATGAAGCAAATAGTTGGTGGATATGACTATATTCATGTTGTGGCTCAAATGAAATGGATAAAATTTGAGGAGCCGCTTTTAAAGTAACTATTTTCCGCAGGCAATTAGGAAGACAAAAAGAGCCGACCTGGTATTAATTTTCTTCAAAAGAACATGACAGTAACAAAATATGCAGCTAAGTTTACTCAATTATCTAGATATGCTCAACATATATGGTGGAAGATGAACAAATGCGAGCTGAACAATTTCAAGAAGGCTTCGAGATCGAACATAAGAGTACAAGTGCCCTTTCTATGCTCCACATGTTAGTGAGGGTGTGGCTGGGGTGGCCCTTATTGTTGAAAGGAGATGGAAAGCAAAAGATTAAGGAAAGAAATCCTGTGTTTGGTGGTTCAGAAAAGTGGAACGAGGTTCAAAGTGCCGTAAAATGAGTCATCCAAGGTTCAATCATCCACATGCGAAATATAGTGGGAGTGCAGATGGGGTTAAGGGAATAAAGATATGTTATGAATGTGGTGAGATGGGACATTTGAGGAGGGAGTGCCCAAGATTGCAGCAATGTTACTACCAGCCATCTCAAATGCCATTTCAGCAAATGAATTCTTCACATATACATGGAAGGCAACCTCAAAGGGAAGGAAATTATAAGTAAGGAAAGCCTGCAACTAAGTAGGAATAAGACCAACAAGGAAGAGTTTATGCATTGGCATATCAGAATACTAAGTCAAATTGCTTTTAGTCTAAGGTATGGATCTTATGTTTTAAAGATTCTTGTTTTGTTCTTTGATTCTAAAGCTTCACATTCCTTTATAGCGCTTGAAACAAGATTCTACCCTTTACATACCATATTCATGGACTATAAAAAGACATAAGGAGGAATTGAATATTAATTACTACCATTTAGTCTCGATGTAAAACCCGAGAAAATCTAAATTTCGAAAGCGTTAAATGGTAAATTTTCTGACTGGTGCAATCACTTTTCTATGATCCTTATTATCAAACTGATTTCATCGCGAAACGGTCCTCATAAACCAGCCATCAATGCTTGTTTCATTCACCCCACAATCTGAATTTCAATGCTGAGGTAATCGGCGTATAGCAATGTGACAAATGGCGATGACTGCTCATAGGTTCTACAACAAGTGTAGGATGAGTCAAAACAATGAGCTGTGCGGCCTTAGGAGACATGGCAACACATGATTGGATGAGAACTAAATGGATGGATATGGGATAAGTGGGAAATCCAACAGCCACTCAAGAGAATGATATGGCAAGTGAGAGGACATCTCACTTGACCCAAGATTGACCAAACCAAATGGGGAGAGAGGAGAATGAAGGAAGGGAGAAAATTAAGAGAAAGGGAGAGCTTTAGAGAGAGAAGCTCTACCTTCTCTCTAATTCTCTCCCGACGATCGGGATCGACTCGGGGCTTAAGCATGAGCCAGTTATAGGTTTCATCCGCAGTAAAGAGCTTCTCACATCAAGATCGGAATCGGGGAGTTTTAACAAACTCCAAGAGGTATGGGTTTTTCTCCTACTTGGTTTAGTCTTTGGCTAAGAGTCATCCAAATGGTTGGTGTGTTTGAGGCCCGAACGTGTCGCATTTCACCCAAAGACTGGGATTGTGTGTAATGCAAAATTCTTGGGGATCGTTTATGATAGTCCTGACTTTTGATGCTGTTTTGGGCACTCCATGGGATGAATTGCCCATTGATCTGGGCCTCAGGTGTCATGGTGCTATCGCTTAAAGCCGAATAACATCCGGGATTGTGTAAATTATGTTTGTATACATGCATGCTTGATATATTAACATGAATTGACATAGAAATGGTATATTGCATTTCATATATGCGCACTGGGACACCATGTAACGGTAGGTAAGAAAAACATATGATTTCTGAGGGAAGCACTTCAACACTATTTATCAGTATGTCAACTATAATATATCGGAGGTTGTCCACATAATTACTTATCCGAAAGTATATCCACACAAATATATCTGAGGCTATCCACAAACAAACAAATATCTTTGTTTTGAAACAATTTCATACATGGTACAAGAATGTGCGAAGGAGCCGCTGAGACCTCAGGCATGGATTTGGGTATATGTATTCAAGTAGGGATATGCATGATTTCTTTCGATTTAATGTTTGAGTTTATTGCATTTAGGTTGCAATTTATAGGAGGAACGGCGTAGATATCTAATCTTACTTAGTACATCAACTTATCGGTGTCAATTTCACTGAACTAATGAAATCCACCCAGGGTGAAGAGGGTGCCGATTAGCCTCATTTCTTTGATTATAAATTTCGGGTAGAAAACCCGCTTTTTTATCAAAGAACAAAGAATTGTAATTAAACTCGTTTTTGTATAATAAATACATTTTGGCAAGTTTTCTAGGTTCCAGTGGCCTTTGTAATAATAAGGCTAATTTATGTTGATTTTAGAATATGTTGAACGAAAAAGAAGAAAAACAAAGGGAGGGGTGGGGAGTCGGAGAGCAGGAGGCCAAATGGCCATCGCCTTTGTGTGGTGAGAGGCCTCAACGCGACAAATGCTCGTCTCGACAGGAGCAGGCGACAAACATCGGGACTCATACGCGGCACAACAAAGACTACGCGGCGACGAACTCGCTGTGTCACGACAGGCTGGGGTTAGGACCTAGCGTACCATGTCGCCGAGTGGTGGAGCAAACAAGGACAAAGGCTCTTCGGGGCACTCAGCCTATTCTACAGCGTTGCCGCTGATCGTATGGAGAATGAGGCCTGTGTCGCAAACATAGAAGTAGTGTCGTAATTGGGGGCCAAGCCTCCTGTCGCATGCAGAACTCTAAGAAGGTCTATTGTAGAAAGAATTCTTCTGTCGCCACAAAGGATCGACTGTGTCTGGGTGTCGCGACATAGCCTTCCTCGGTGTCGCACTGTACTGGCCGGCTAAAGGCATCGCGATCGAGTGTGCCCCCAAGCAGCGCGAGATGAGTCACAAGCAGCCAGCCAGGTGCGACAGGGCCAGCGCCGATAAGCAGATAGGAGTACTGGGCATGGTGCCCTAAAAGCATGTAATTTGTACTACTTCATGAAAACAATTTGCTATATTCGACTTTATACATGTGTTGTATAATTTAGTAAATATCATAAAATCCCAAGTTTATTATTGTAATTATAATCTTAGTATATAATAGCTTATATATGACAGATCAAGATTATAGATAATAAAACTGAACTGCTCCATAGTAAATCAAAGTAGGGATCTTTGATCTATAATACTAATAGTACGGTCCACTGAACATTAAGAACTGAAGAATCTCGATCTGGATTACTGGCGTGACATTAAATGGAGGTGCTTTATGTAATCTAATTACATAGATGTAATCGGGGATATTGATTAAACTCTTAAATAATATACCAAGCATAATTATATTAAACCGTGTCACTAGATGATTATGCAGTGTATTGATCTTTAATTCGTGTAGCCATGGACTCCTCGTTCATTTTACTGTGGCCTTCATTCATGTGCTACGCAGTCCTAAGACAGTCCAATACTTATGTGTCTCGAGGCCCATCGAGATAGGTTGCCGGGAACACATCCTGTGATATGGAATCCAAACCCTTCGAGGGAAGCTCTGATAATTGGTTCCTTAAGTGTTAATTTCCGAACTCGAATGGAGTTGAGCGCCTAATTTATAACAGTTTATAAATTAACTGCTTCACTAGTGAATTAATGGAAGTTATGATAAAGATATTACCAGAGGGTAAAACAAGAATTCTACCTAAATTTTTCTAATGATGGACCAATTTTTGGAGGGATTGAATTGCATGTAATGATCATATCAATGGATCGCTGAAAGTATCACAAACGTAAATTATTATGTAATTACAAGAGTTCGGGCCGTATTTTTAAATGGCCATTGTTGGAACTAATAAATTAGATTAATTGATTTAAAGAGTTTAATTAATTATCAAATTTATTGGAGCTTGGAATTACAAGTCCATAGGTCCCCGAGCCGCCTATGTAAAACACTATATATGATTAAATTAACAAAGAAATCCCTTTGAGGGCATAGTTGTAAAAGAAATTGTTTCATAGCAACTATGTTGTAATTATTGGATAATTAAATGTTAATTAATTAATTATTGAATTAATTAATTAATAGTAATTACTTTTTATATACGAAACTGCTAATTTGAGAAATTAATCCTATTTATTTTTGGTTACTTAATTTGAATTAATTTTAATTAATATTTAAATATGCCACTGGATCCAATGGTTGAGACTCAATTCAAGGCATACTATAACAGCAAAAAACCCTAGGTGATCAAGAATTTAGAGAAAAAAAAAGAGAAAGAGTTTCACTCTTGCTCCATCTAACCCTCTTGATCTCACGTGAACAGAATATCAAGAGTTCTAAAAACAAAACATTTGTTAATCTCGCATGCCTACACGCACTTCAGAGCGAAGAGGAACGGCCAGTTATCGGAAAATAAGAGAAAAGGAAAAGAGATCTTGAGTTGTCAACCCTACTTGCTTAAAAATCTCCTATTTGATTGAGGTAATTTTTTTTATTGTTTGTTGATTAAAAAGAGGTACTGATAGATCAGAAAAGAGTTTTTATTATTTTTAAAATTTATCGACCAAATTCTCTTTCCACTGCAACTTTGTTTTTAACTTTAAAACCTTCAAGCAAATACAGTGCGATACATATGCCACAAGTGCAAATTTCAACAATGCGCTACGATAGACCTCAAGGTGCACACGATGCACTGCGGATAATATTAAAAGCTGCAATCGTTCAGTCTCCGTCTATAGACACTGTATGTGAACACTATTCATGGGCACAATAAAAAATAAAAAAATAAAAAAAACCCCAGGAATTTAGTGCACCACACTCGATGTTAAGGTTCAGCACCTCAACGGGAAAAGATGGTAGTGATGAGTTTCCTAGCTGCACTCCCTTCGAAGTATGATCCTGTTAAGGCACATGGCGTCCAATTTCTAGATCACAGTCTTTCCAAGAAACATTCAACAAGATACTTCGCACAGAGACCTCCTCATCTACTCCTTCTTCTATTCAGATGAGCAATGCCCTTATTGGTCGAAACAATGGTGAGTCAAAAAAGCAACAATATAGAAAAAATGGTTCAGGCATCAACTCTGAGGAGAATCAAAGCACAAAGGATTCGTGATGCCAGCTTCTATAACATATATTGGGAATTCAATCTTAATTATGGAAAATTCAGATTCAGGAGTCTGTGTGATGGAAGCATGGCTATGTGAATGAGGTGGACTGCTTTGAAATTGATTGGGCCCTATGACACTAGCCAAGGCCAGATCCGTTAAGCCCTTTATGTTTTAATTCGAGATGCCCACGTGGAAGAAGTTCACGTGTTCAATGACAAAAAGGAAACAAAGATGGTCCACGTCATCAAATTAAATCCGGACTTGGACAAGGAGCCAAGGCGTTTTTTACTTGTTGATTTGCTACGATTTTGGAGCTGATTTGCTGCAGATTTGGTGCTAATTTGGTGCTAATTCGGAGATGATTTGGGGATGATTTGTTCCTGATTTGCTGCTATTTTGGAAATTATTTGGTGTTGATTTGTTCCTGATTTGCTGTTGATTTATTCTAGATTACGGCTGATTTGATTCCCAAGCCTTATCCTAAAATTATCTAGTTTCCTTTTTTTTGCTTCTCCTCATGGACATTTTTAAAGATGTTACTTAGAAAAAGTATTTTAGTTTCATTTCTTGTTTTTGGCCAAATATTTACTTTCCTTGTAGCAGAATATTTAGTTTCTATTCTTCATATTTTTGGGCCTTTTTATAGGCTTATTATCCCTACAATCTTCAAGTTTAAGTATTAATAAAATTGAGAGTTTAAATTTCTCTTTGGTTCTTAAAAGAACTCTTTTAACTTATCGGTTATTCAGTGGCGTTTATCAAGACTTGTCAATCAAATCTCCATCACTGAACAGCGTCCTCACATACTCAAGGTTTTTTGCTTCCTCTATAAACTAGCCTAAGTCTTCCCATACAAGACAAATACTAGAGTGGTTCTTCCGAGCTAATCCAATCACAGGTCTCCTCACAAGTTGACGGGGTTCATATCAAACTCTAAAAGGACAAGCCTACTGTGAGAGAGCTATGTTTGTTATTACCGCCAAGTGACGCCAAGTGATACAAGACTATAGGAAGCAGTAGAGTCAGAATCAGAGATTTTCGTCTGCTCATGTCGCTTCCACTAATGAGGCATCGAATCAATCAGTTTAATTCACAACAGAAGAATTAGCCAGGTTCCACTTGTATTTGTGTGAATCATTAAATTTCCATCTTACCCCAAATACCGCTATCGTTGAGTCAGTGAACTAATAAATGCCTTGTCTCTTCTTCATTCTCCGAATGGGTCATTGATTTCAAAGCCACAGATCACATGACATCTTATTCTACCATATTCTCTACCTTTCAATCACAACCTTCCACTTCTACTGTCATTATGTAGAGATGGGTCATAGTCATGTGTTCATGGGTCAGACAATTTTTTCCAATCCATCCTCCCTGGTCATCTGGTTTCAGTTTATATGCTAATTTCTCTTTTAATTTTATGTCTATGAGCAAATTAACTCGAGCACTTAAATGTTATATTTCATTCTTCCATGATTTTTATCTATTTCAGAATCTTATGACGAAGAAGATTATCGGTAGAGGACGTGAGTCTGGGGGTCTCTACATTCTAGATCATGCAGTATCGATACTTGTCGCTTGTTCTAGAGTTACAACACCATTTGAGACGCATTATCGATTGGACCACCCTTCTCTTTCATTCTTGAAAAAGTTGTGTCCACAGTTTTCAAGCTTGTCGTCATTAGATTGTGAGTCTTGTCAATTTGTGAAGCATGATCGTCTTCCTTCTAGTCCTAAAGTTGATAAATGAGCTACTACTCCATTTAACTTAGTCTATCCAAATGTGTGGAGTCCGTATCCAATTGTATCCCCAGCTAGGTTTCGATACTTTGTCATTTTTGTTGATTATTCACGAACCACTAGGTTATATCTAATAAAAAACGTTTTGAGTTATTTTCTCATTTTCATGCCTTTTATGTTGAGATACACACTCGATTTCATGTTTCTGTTTAAAGTCTGAGAAGTGATAATGCTAAAGAATATGTTTCGTGTCGCCCAGCCATTCATGCTCCAAAACGAGATCCTTCATCAAACCTTCTCGCATTGATACATTCCTTCCTAGAATGGAGTGGTCGAGAGAGAATGGACATCTCCCTTGAAATCGCCTGCTCTATTATTTCAAATGCATGCCTGCCATTTTTGGGCCGATGCTGTTTCCAATTAATTTGCTTTTTTATTAAATCCGTATGCTTTCTCATTTTTGCGTCTTTTTTTATGAGTCCCTGGCAGGATCGATTGATGAAGTTACTATTCACGATCCCTTAAATGTTCCAGATGGACCAATTACAAGGTCAAGAGCTAAGAAGATCATGGAAGCAATGGTCAGCCAGAAATCCACTTGGCCAAATTGACACCCAAAGTAACGTTGAATTCTACTTTCAAGACGGGCTTCAATAGCGAGGGAGAAATTTTAATTAATCTGATTCAAGCGTACTAAAGAGTCAGGTTAACTTGGAACTTGAGCTAGGCACTTTAATTGGGCTGAACCATTTATTTATTTTTAATTAATGGGGGCTGATTTTCATGAAACTAAATCCATATTTGTATTTGTCACGCCAACACCTGGCCTCGCTTTTCAGGGGTTGAATACTTAGCCTAGTTAATTAGGGTTACCCAAGGATCAGACAAATAGGACATTATGCTATTGAAAAACAACTTTGATATTCGAAAATTATTGAGAGAAAGGCTTTCTCCTTGTTTTAATGAACTTCAAATTATCAAGGAAACATTTCTTTGTAAGGTTTCACCCATCAAATATGAGTTTCAAACGTAGCTAATGGGTTCTTAAAGATTTAAGTGGGTCCTTTGGATATGTTTTCAATAGTTTAGATTATTTCAAACCTTTGGTTCTTTGCCTTTGGCCGATCATCATCGGGTCAAGGCATTTATCTATTACTCGTTTTTTTCTTTCTTCTTTCCGTGGTTTGAAGATCAATTCGCATTGTGGGCTCTAAAAGGTTTTCCTCATGGGTTCGACACTTTTATGTCGAGCTACACACTGATCTTCATAAGCCAGTTAAAGCCCAGAAGTGATAATGCTAAAGAATATGTTTCGTATCACGCCTACCATTCATGCTTCAAAATGGCATCCTTCATCAGACCTCTTGCATTGATACTCCATAAAATGGAGTGGCTGAGAAAAAGAATAGACATCTCCTTGAAACTGCCCAAGCTCTTATTATTTCAAATGCATGTACCACATTGGTCGATGTTGTTTTGCACCGCTTTGCTTTTATTAACCTGGATGCTTTCTCATTCTCAATCTCTGACACTGTGATCACATCCTTTTCCAAATAAACCCCGTTTCCTGTTGAGCCTCTGATATTTGGGTGTACTTGTTTTTGTTCCTCCGATGTTTAACCACACACACATGTGCCTAAACTCCGATCCTGTCATTGAAGTGCATCTTTGTTAAATGATCAACTTTCCTAAAACCTTGGGTTTGTAGGATTTTGGTATAATATGATTATCATGCTTCTCAACACCCTCCCTCTCGTGCGGCCTCATACCTGCACGTGGAGAGTCAAACAAACCAAATAGTCCTTCATGGACTTTCAAATAAACAAATGGGTATTAAATTGCAAGGAGAGGGTTCGAACCCAGAACCTCATGACAAACCAAGCTCTTATACTAATAAGTCCTTTGGTGGATCAATTGGTGAAGTTACTATTCACGATCCCTTAAATGTTCCAAATGGACCAATTACAAGGTCAAGAGCTAAGAAGATCAAGGAAGCAAACGGTCGGGTTTGTAAGTAATCCACTCAAGCCAAATTGACACCTTAGTTAACAAGACTTCTACTTTCAAGATAGGCTTCAATAAGTGAGGAGTAGTCGATTCACGAGCAAAGTAGGCTGGTCCGAATCACTGGCCATTTATAAACCTTTTAACAGTCGTGAGCACAGCCGCCGCCAATATACCGCTCTAGGATCAAAACATGTGATGGGCTCTCTTCGAACAAACGACACGCTAGCTTTAAATGGTGAATTCAATTTGATTTCAGGTTTTATAAAACAAAGGGGTTTCAATGGTTTGAAACCCTGTCAAGCAGAAGAAAATATAAAAAAATTCCTTGAAGCATCTGCAAGGCCCGGGTTTGAAATCCATATAACCCAGAGTCCCTGTCCCTTCTCACTGGGGAGGACGACTATAGTCATTTCCTAACCGATCTTCATTCGCTATAAAATCGAACCCTAATAATTTTCCTTTAAATATAGCATTATTTAACATAGATGTCTCTAAACAATGGTAAAATTATCTCCCCTTGATCACCCCATTAAAGGACAAATAAATGGAAACTAACCAAATCTCAGTGGATCTAGCAATAAGCATCCACTGAACCCTAAAAGATTGCTAAGTACTGGTCAATCAAGGCACATCCAAGGGATTTAAACCTAGAGTGAGAGATAGAAACATAAATGGCAATAAATGTTTGCGTTAAAAACATGAGAACCAACAATTTACTCCTCAAAACTGGTAGTCTCGCAGCCCCCATCTTCAAGGAGAAAGGAGTTTAGCCAACCATCCTCTAACTCAAGGCCCAGTGGTGTTCGCAACCAAGAAAATGAGAGAAAATGGGAGAAAATGAGAGAAAAGAAAATAAGCGGGAAAACTCTCGCTTCGCCTCTCGTGATATCCGATGCGTAATGAAAGTCCCTTTACAAGAGGGTACAAAATGTATTTATATAGCCCCAAAAACAAGCAAATTACAAAATATCTCAAATACCCACTATACATGAAGGGTATTTTAGAAAATCACAAAAGAGTCAAATGGGACACCTGTCAAAATAGGGAGAGGTTGCAATTCCCGCAGCCGTGAAATTTTTCGCAACTCTGCAACATTTTACAAATTACCCAATTTAATATGTTTTTTGCTCCTCTTTCCTCCTCAGTTTATAATCTTTCACACCGAGTTCAACTCCTTGGATTCTTCTGCGGCTTCTTGAGCTGACTCGAGAATTTTGGCAGTTTAGCTTGAGAAAACTATAAAAATACAGCCAGCAAAATGCTAATTTAGGTATAGTCTGACCTTTATGTGCAAATCGGGTTAATTAAGTTGATTAGTACACAACAAGTACTAAACTCCAATAAACAAATGGTTAAAATAGCACTATTCGCACCAATCACTCCCCGATTGCGCCACGGTGGCGGATCCCGAATCAACAAAATTTGTTTATTTTCATCACGTGAGTCAAGCTAATGCGTATAGTGTCTAGGGTCGAACACGTGGGATGGGTTTTCATCCTTACAAATGATTGGTATCAGAGATTCAAAATGGTGAGGCTTTAATTTGATTTTTGGATTTGTATTGAAAAGCGCTGGTGCTATCACATTAGGTTAATCGAAATTGTTTAAACTAAAGTGTGGAATGAGACCTTGAAGGCTTGGGTCACTAGCTTGGTAAAATGTGGTTATAAAGGTGTCCTCAAGCCGCATTAGGCAATGACTTATAGTCATTGCCAAAACCGGATCTTTGTTTAGCTTTAAAAACCAACCCTTAAAAACACTCCTATTTGAGCCAAAACACCTACTAAGCATTTAACGTTCCAACAGTTTGAAAAACCAAGCATATAACCTACTTTCAAAGGGCTCTGTGAATGCATATCTAATGGATGTCGTTGTATCTACCATTAAGAATACACTCGAACCCTAAGCATGACAAGTATTGACTAAAGGAAATACATTAATAGCATTAAACCCTAGTTTGGAAAGTTTCATTGGCTAAATGCGTGACTGGCTCATTTAAATCGAGAGGAACACCTCGCCAAACCACCATTAACTGGTCTAGCAACCCTCCTTCAAGGCTTTGAGGTTAGCTTAAACATCCTTTGAGTTGTCATCCCCAAAGGGTGTGCCTCTTGCAGCCACAAAAATTAGAAAGAAAGAAGCAGGTGAGAGAAGAGAGAAAAACATGCAACCCTAAATGAAAAGTCATGGCAAATCAGCGACAAAGTTAGTTACAAATGTTATCATGGGCTTATATAGCTCCTCCATGTGATAAATAAAATAATCAAAAATAATATGATTACATCATATAAATGGGAATTACACAAAATGGGGTCGCCGATCAAAATGAGGGGTGCTACTCGCTTATCATATAGCGAAATTCCTCGCTTATCATAGAAAAATTGCAGGCATAGCGGTAAATTTGAATTTCTCTATGCACGCATTCGCATGATAGCGAATTTTCACTATGATAGCGAAATCCTCGCCACTGAAGGCACTCACATACGGTACTCGCTAGTATCGCGAAATTACATCTCATAAATTTTCGCTATGCCATAGCAAAAATCCTAATGTCCTCCTGCATCAATTAAGCCTGCATTCCTTCAATTCCAGCTTGACATTTCTTCATCCCAGCTTGATGAAATCGCTGAGAATCCATACGAACTCAGCATAAAATTTCACAATTACGATGCAAAGCTTGATATGATGGTTGAGGTTCCTAAACGCGAAATCATCAAAACAAATTTCTTGAAACAAATCGCGAATACTAATCGGACTCGCACATGTCAATCGGCTTAATTAATATGATTAGTATGCAAAATCACTCAAACCTATCTTAAATAGGGACTCAAAATAGCACTTTTTGGGTACTAATCACACCCCCCAACCGACACGTTGCTAGTCTCTTAGCAATGCTAAAAACAATCAAGGGTATTGATAAGTGGCTGAAATATTCAGGTCATACCCACGTCTGTCTTACGTTTTTTGCGTTATTTTATATTTAAATACTTATTTTCGTATCTCGACATCTTATTTCCAGGCGATCGTGTGGAATGCAGGGTGCGCGGCAACTTTGGAAGCATTTTGGAGCAGAGGGAGGCAAAGCAGAGAAGATATCGGGAACGCCACGACGCCCCACGCCGAGACGCCCCTTACGCCAGGACGCCCCCAACGCCGCGACGCTGGTCAACATATATGAAGTCAACAGCGTGAACGTCACGCCACGCTGAAGTTATGCCTCTCAATCATTAAAAGCAAAAGGACTTAATTCGAGGGAGTGCACTGAGATCAAGGACGCATAAACTAGGGCACGGAAATCAATGAAGAAATAGGATTTTGACATTGGAGAAAAGCCAACCTTTTGTATCTTCTTCTTTCTGTTAAAGACCGATGTTTTATAGATTAACTATTTATGTTTTCTCGTCAAGATGTTCTAGATTTATACCTGGTGTTGTTGAACCCCGCTACATTTGCATGGGATTAAAGATTAGTATTTTATATTATTCAGCTTGTTTATAATTTGTTAGCATCTCGCTTATATCCGTGAATCATTTACATGGTGATGTCCGCGCCAATATTAGCATGACTATACCGAGATCCGAGATTCGGAGAGACGAGGATACCTGGGGTGGATCCGAGGGCAGCAGCCTCGCCGATTCGGTAACAGAGATATTCCATCCCGAAGGTGGCAATTAAGGTTAGAACATTTAAGCGCTTTCTGAGACGAGTTGGGGTAGAGATACACCAACTTCCACTAGCTTGTGATAGGCTGATACACCTCGAGAGAGGGTATTTCAGAAGCAAGATCACCTAGCCATCAATAAATCATAAATAAACCGAATATCATCTTTAAGAAATAATCCATCGAAAAGTGGCAGGGAGACATAGCCCTAGTCTCCATTACATAGTACCATCTGGATAAGCTAGTTTAGCTAAATTCATCGCCTAGTACTCTTTCACACAACATTTATAACCAGATAATATTCAAAAGCCAATCTCTGTATTCAACAACACTTATCCCGTGATCGATATTCGTACTATAGGTACACTATATTACTGAGGCTTAATACAAGTGCACTTCGCTATTACAGGCGCATATATATACATCACGCTTTCTCAAATTCTATCAAGTTTTTGGCGCGCTGTCGATAGCTTTGTAATGATATGTAGATTAATGCCATTAAATATTACTCTGGAATTCTTGTTTTCATTTGTTTTTACAATTGTTGATAAGTTGGTCTTCTTGTCTAGTGTGTGATTGTAGTCAAGGTTTCAGTGAGCGCATGAGACGACGAGATCTAGTTGATCTACCTTCGTCTGATCCTGAGCCATAAAGGACTTTCCACAGAACACACCGAGAATGTAGAATGCAATCAAAATTAGAAATTTAAAGCAAACATGGAGAACAATAATGAAGAGCAAGATCCGAAAGCGATTGAGCAAAACTAAACATAGGGCTCTAAATGGAATAACGGAAGGAACCAAGCACCCAGGCCGTTTATACAGCCAGACGACCCATTCATGTTGTTAGAGGAGTTTCCCCTGCCGCCTACATTGCTCGTACAGCTATCCTAAGACCACCATTCAAAGTGGGGAACAACTCGAAATAAGCTGGGTGAATCTTACAGATGCTTCGTATCATCTTATTTCATGAACTACCCCATGAGAACTAAATATGCATCCCGCACCAACTTCCTCGAAGTTTCATGACACGATCAAGTACAATGTCACCGAAGAGGCAATTAGTCGAGGTTGTCTCTAATCTCACCAGTGATGAGCCAAGCATTAACAAGTCGGCCATCGGATTCCATTACTTCATGGAACGATGAGCGCAGTAAATTCCCCGACTAAGTTTTCTTCCCCACTAAATTCTGCAAACAACTTGCAAGAGATCAATACTTTGACAACTAGGAGGGAGAGAACCCGGTCGAGGTACGGGACATATTTCACTTAACTACTGGCGAAGTGCCCACATCACAGACCAACCAGATGGACGCAGCGTCCACGCTCTCTATAATGGTGCAGAGGAATGCAACTAGAACAAAGGATTGATGCCCCCCACCGGAGGAGCACCAATGAAGAAACCACGGTACTGCTTATGAAATTTTAAAGACAGTCATGTACTAATACAAATTAGCGCCCAGAGAGAAAACTACACCCGCAGTTTCTGGGTGGTACCTGATAATGAGGTTCTTAAACAACTGTTAATCATGTTGCAATAACCGACAAACAATTAACTAAACAAAGAAGGTACCGCAAATGCCATACGTATCAACCCACGGAGTTGTAATCTCGTGGAGGACAACACAATAACACATCGTCGGGCCAGAAACCAAATAAGAGCAGTATGTGATGTGTCAAGGTTCAATCGTAACCTCGCCGCAAAGAATAAGGACAAAGATGGAGGAAACAACCATCGACCAAAATCATGCCGGCGCGCGAATAATCAGAATCGAACAATCGTAACATTCAAGGTATGGATCAGGAACAATCGTAACAATACGCCATCACCCCGAGCGTGAGCAAATCACCCGAGAAAAGTGGACTTAGAACAAGCCCTCAGATGATGCTCACTCTCATTACACCGCTTTATGAATGAGACAAAGGCGAATATGCAGCAATATGCCACCCAATTGAACAATCAAGCAGCATAGTTGAGAAACTCTGAAGTACGACGGGTCGCGGCCAATCTATCGACAGAAGGCAACCTGTTCCTACTACTGCTAACTAAAAGAACCCAGAAGAGACGGAATGAACACAAAGAAGGCCAATGAGAAGCGTAAGGAATTGAGACACAAGAGCAATCCCCGCTATAAGTGGGTAGAGAACGAGAAGCGTCATCCAAATTAGTTAATGGATGATGCAGATAGTGGAACAGCCTCGAGAAATAAATCAAGGAAACACTTACCGAAGCAAGTGGACAACCCACTCACCTATATCCCCAACGTCCAAAGAAGCATGCTGGAGGGGCGTCACCAAGTTCATGGAAGTGTTCAGTTACACATCAATATCCCGTTTGTCGATGCCCGGAACAGAAGCGCCCGCTATGTGGCACCCTATGAAGGATGATAATCGCTCCTGCAAGAGGAAGATCGCTTATTTCCCGGAAACAGCGAACTTAACTCGAGAATGTAGTGCCATACTTCCCGAAGCTTCCTCAAAAGCCAGCGCCTGTAGTTTCACTATCCCGCACCATCGAAATGCTTATTCCTAGATATCACCAGATTCGGGTGCTAGCATTAATCTCATGCCCTGTCCATTTTTAAACGTTCAAGTCAGTGAAGCCTGGCCCAACTATAGTCACACTTCACTCGCTTTACGTATCCTTGAAGTATCCGAGAGGGGTAATGTAAGCATGCCTTGGTAAAGGTTGACAAGTTTATTCTCCCAAAGAGATTTCATTGTATTAGATATGGAAGAGGATAAGGAAATACCCATAATCTTAGGGTAAACCGCTTTCAGAATCGTAGCAATGATTTATGTCTGCAGGGGAGAACCGAAATTGAGAGTGCAGGAGGATGGAAGTGAAGTTCAACGTGTCTCGTTGTCGTGAGACATCCGGCGCAGTGCTGATACATGTTTCACGGCAGAGATAGTGTAGGGCATAGTGTTCTAGCCAAAGTGGTTCACGTGATCCTTCGAGGCTAGCCTAGTACGCCATCGATCTCGCAGAATATGAGCGAAGAGGCAGAAGAATATGTAAAATGGATGGATTCTTTCAAACCCAATAGAAGGAAATATTTCGAATTTCTAGGTGAAAGTGCTAAACCACCGCTCCCATCGGCCAATAACCACCCAAGATGGAAAAACTTTAACAAATCCATTTGAAGTATGCATATCTCAGATAACATCTACCTTGGCCAAAGGATCATCTCAGCACATCCTTGACGAACTAGGGAGGAGGAGAAGCCATCGAGGGTCCTGTAGACCATAAAATGCGCCTGATGGTCTCTAGCCGATTTAGTATGGATTCGCCCTTCCATGTGCATGCATTGTATCTCACGGAGGACGGCGGCCAAACCCCTCCACAAGAGAATGCAGGGAGGTTGAACTAACTATGAAAGAGATAGTCCTCAAAGGAAGTATTAAACGGTCAGACACTGGGTAATTTATCCTATTTGCATAAAGGTACGGGTAAGTCCGGGGCCTCAAGTAGTACCTAAGAAGGAGGAACAACCGTCATAAGAACCGAAACAATATAACAGCTTCTTCTCGAATGGGGCCACGGTGGAGGGGATTTGTATGATCATCGAAACTCGAACAAAGCCACCAAAAGATCATTTCCATTGCCGCTCGATCGGACACCGATCGAATAGCCTGGGCCATGAATATTATCGCTGATGGACATCCGCCACAATCAAATTGCTATAGCCCCGAAGATCGTGAGAAGATTTACATTTATCACCCTATAGATTATCGATCAGCGGATGCCCTTTGGCCGTGCACGCGCCGCACTTTCCAACGATGTATGATGGCCATATTCCGACATGGTCGAGAAGACAATCGAGATCTTCACGATGACTTTTCGCTGTCGGGTAATTCATTTGACAACCGGCTTGGGAAAATTGAGATCGATTGGATAAGATGAGGAGACCAACTTAGTACCTTTAATCGAGAAGTGCCATTTTATGGTACAAGAGGGTATTGTACTTATTAATTCCGATTTCAAGAAGAGGAATAGAGGTGATGCAGAGCAGATCGCTGAATTGAAAAATTACCTCCAATCTGCATCAAGAAAAGGATAAGAAGTTTTTGTGGCCACGCTGATCTCTGTATAGGGCGATTCATCAAAGACTCTCTCAGATTGCAAAACCGTTGTTCAATCTCCTGGTCCATGGATCCCATTTGAGTTTGATTCCTCAAAGTGTTTGCATGCATTTTCAAAGGGTTAAAAGATGTTGGTATCAGCCTTATCAGAATAGCTCCAGATTGGCCCTTTCCCGTTTGGAGCTTGCGTGCAGACACAAAAGTGATTTTGCGATTGGAGCAAGGCTAATTCCAGGAGAAAATTTTCGTAATCTACTGTTAATGCACCTTGAATGATGCTCAATTGAATTACGCCACTAAAAGAACTATTGGCTATCATTTTTGTTACAAATTCAGGCCTTAGTTTGATTGGCATAACAAGTGCCGAGTTCACACTGATCATTCTGCATAAAAATACTTGATACTTAAAAGACTTTTCAACCCGATCAATTCTGCGGTTCTTTTTGTCAGTAAGAATTTACATTGAGATTGTAAAAGCATAAGAAAGGCATCGAGAACCTAGTGGCAAATCATCTTTCACGAATGAAGGATGATGTCTTCAAGTGAATGACGATTTTCCAAACGAGCTAACCGTGTAGCTATTGAAGACAAGAGAGCAGCTCCATGGTTTGGTGATTATGAATTATTTGCAGCTACGTAGTCCCTCCGAATTTAACTATCAAATGTAGTGCCGCTTCCCACAACTGAATGTTACATTATTGAGGAGCGCCACCTTTACGCATTGCGTCGATCAGTGATCCCGAGATGTGTGCTCGAAGATGAAATGCACAAGATCTACACCACCGCCACATCGCTATCACATGTGGACACTTCGTGGCAAACATCAAGAAATGGCGTGCCAACCGCTTCTACGACGGCATCTTATTTAAGGATGCTCATCATTTTTTATCCACATGTGACAAATGTCAATGAATGGGGGGCATTTCTAGAAAGGATGAACCGCCCATGCATCCTATTCTAGAAGTCGAATTGCTTGATTTATGGGGGATGGATTTCATGGGACCATTTCCTCCATCTTATAACAACCTATGTTACATCTTGGTCGGGCAAGAGATTGTGTCTCGAAGTGGGTCAAGCACCTCGACCACACTAATGATGCCAAGGTAATGGCTAAATTTCTCCGCAGCCACATATTCTCGTGATTCCTGGTCCCCGGAAAGCAATCGATCACGATAACTGCACTACCGCACAGCATGATCGACAAGGTTTAAAAGTATGGTGCGCCATCGTACTCCCTTGCATATCACCCACAACCAAATGGCAAGCAGAGTATCAACAGAAATTAAGTCCATTCTCGAGAAAATATCAGCTCCAAGTAAAGGATCGGTCTAAAAGATTGAAGATGCACTGAAGCATCAACAACATGTAAAACACCCTTGGGTATGTCACCTTTCAGAATTGTTTATGGCAAAGCATGTCACCTGCCAATGGAATTGGAGCATCGAGTTTCATCAAGTAACTTAGCAGCTTGAATTACGGATGTGCACACTAGCCTATGAGAAGCTGATCGCTACAAATTTCTAAAGGAACTAGACGACCAAAGAACGAAGCCTATGAAAATGCTCGCATTTACAAGGAAAAGACAAAAGCCTGGCACGATAAACACATTACCAGGAAGGAATTCGAGGCGGGTCAACAGATCCTCTTGTTCAATTCTCGTCTAAAACTTTTTCCTGCGAAATTGAAGTCTAGATGGTCAGGACCTTTCACAGTGACCAAGGTCTTTCCACATGGAGGGGTAGAGGTTACACATCCTGAGAAAGTGAACATTCACAAGCACACACAATGGTTGAAGCCGTATTTTTATGGGCAAATTTCATATGAGTGCGGCATCTACATCCATTGACATCGCATCTCAAGAAGTACAAGAAGTGGTTGGGAGCTCGTTCCTTGTTACTGAGATCTCGTGGACCGCGAGCTAACAACATTAAACATAGCTCGGGAGTAACCTGCTTCTTTCTTGCAATTTTCCTTTATATAGTTCAATCATTTTTATTATCTGCTTTAAGTTATGTTGGTTTGTCGTTTCGTCCTCTCGTAATCGAATCCTCTTTTTGATGTACCTTCAGACCCGCGATCGAGCGCATCGGGAGGATCCGCTCTACGCAGAGCACTACAAAAGTCCAGAGCAAGCATTTACACGAGGGGAGTTTTCTTTCTCTATCTTAGACCATGGTAGCTTAATGCGGCATTTTGGGCCTTCTCTCGTAACGCCGCGACGCTGGCTCAACGCCACGACGCTGCAACGCTATGACGCCCCACCGCGACGTCACCTTTCCTAACGTCGACGCCGGGATTAGACATCTTCCCTTAGAACGTCGACGCATAACGCCACGACGCTGGTTTTGAACCCTCCTGAATGCAGCGGCGACGTTGATTTAACGCCGCGACGCTGGATTAGACATCTGAACGCGCCGCGACGTGAGATCTCAATGTCGCGACGCCGCTCAACCTCTCGAACGCGGGCGACGCCGATATCAACGCCGGTGATGACGGTTTTGCACCTCTCCGGAATGGGCGTCGCGACGTTGATATTAACGCCGCGATGCTGATTTCTACCACTTTCCTCGAACGTCGCTGACGCTAGGATCCCGACGCCGCGACGCCGACGCTCTCCGGAACATCGCGACACAGACCCGAACGTCTCCGACGTCACCCCGTTTAAGGCCAAACAGACTCCGGTATTTTTGCTCCCACTCTTCCCTCCTGCTCGAACCCTAGTGCCCCCGTGCGCGGCGCAACCGCACAAACCCTGGGCCGGAGTCCACTCCCGCACCAATCGGAGGCCATTGTTTTGCCCTCCGACGCCCTCTCTGACACCGCCACCTTAGGTCTCGTCCCAATCCACTGTCCCTGTCTAGCATCTTCCACACTCACGTAGGTGTCCTTGCATAGGTCTCGTCCTCGTCCTTAGGTCTAAGCCTCCACATTAGGTCTAGTTGGGCTGGTCGGGTTTGCCGAGTGTCCTAAGGGTTTGTGTCTACTTCCCTATTGCCCCTTTGGTCTCCATTTTCTTAGTGCACTTTAGGTGTTTGACACATTGACTAGCCTATTAGGTTGTGCTCCTGTTGGTGCTACTTGGCTACCTTGCCCACGTAGGCCCTTCAATTTTCTTAATTGTCCTTACTACACCAATGTTTGGCAAGAGGCAAAAGTTGCCTACAAAGCGGGGTCGGACCAGTGAGGATCCAACCCCCAATTTCGATGTCACGCGGTTCGTTAACGAGGGTGCCGCCGATCGGTTCGGCACCATCCGCTGGAAGAACCTGCTTCTTTATTAAGGAAAAGCGGTTTCACCACTCGATGATTTTTTCCCCGCAAGACGATTGCGGCTAAGGGATAGCGAAAGTACTTTGCCAACCACCCTATCCAAATACCGCCGGCGAGCCGTGAGCAGAATTCTAAGCCAACCTCGCCTCCCACGTCGTCAAGAAGGTCCGGGTACGGGGTGTGTTGGTAGACTTCAGCGCGGAGTCTATCAACCACTTTTATAATCTTGATCATGTCCCCCCGGAGCCTTTTGATCGACTTTACGAGCGACCGACTACCTCGAAGTCATTGTGGTCTTAACAAAATGCATTTCCGGTGGCGAAACTCAACAATGAGGGCCACGCCGTCCATTTTAAGGCCAAAACATTTGGCTCTATATCCCCAAGTTCGGCATTTCATCACGCTGCCTCATTCCGACGACGAACGTGTGTGAAGTGACCGCGCGTGCCCCCGGCTTCACCATGCCATCATCTCAGATATTCCTTTCGATAGTCGGGGCAAGCTAAGTACAGATGCTATCCCTCCATAACCGGACGCCTGAGATGAACTTAGGGCACCCTTTTCTTATTTATATGGCTTATGCAAACGAGCCGAGGTGCCCCTAGATGACAATGAGGCGTGGTTACACCCCATCAAGGCAATATTTAAGAGGGCCAAACCGTGTACTAATTTACCTAAGGAGATCACGACAGTCATGAGCCCCTCGGATGAGGATTTGAGTTTCATGACTATCAAGCCTCGGACTCGGGCGACACCCAGAGGACATTGCGTCCCCGCCACCCACACATCCACCACCACCACAAGAGCCCCTGAGGCAGCCTCCTCCGGGGCCCCACTCCTTTGATTTGTAGGACTCTGCTCGCCCATCGGAAACACATTCCCGGATGAGACCCCGTGAGCACCAGTCCTCCTCACACGATATGGAGGCACTTCGAGCCGATATGCGTATCGCCACAACCAGGCCATTATTCTTCGGCCAGGCAATCCTCCTGTGCTCCAAATTTCATGCAAATTCTTCTGCCCACTTACCAGCCGCCGCCACCGCCACCGCAGTGACTTACCCGATCACCAAGGGAGTACCCTCCCCCTTCTTTGTTATCACTGCCGCGCGGGGGACACCGCCATTTTTGTTTGGGGTGGGTGGTGCCCTGTTTTTCTTAGATTAGTTTTGTGTTTATTTGTGCTGTAGTTTTTTTTTCGTTTATGCATGTTAGTTTACATTTCCATTTAGTTTCATTTACGCTTGCTCATCTTAGGATGTTGAGTTTTGTGTTCAGTCATGTTTGTGTTTTAGGTAGATCATATATGTGGTAGTGGTGTCGTGTTTAGGTAGTTACAGTGTGGATGCCATGCTTGAGAGTAGGGGATCACTTTTGAGTCGAATCCACTATTGTCATGGAAGAAAGGATTCATTGGATGTTTGAATGCTCGAGAATTAGGTTGAGTAGGTGAGGAGGCATAGTGAATCACCTCCGATTATTCAAGAAACTATTTCTCAAGGAGCCTATCACACTCACACACAAATGATCTCTAGGGTATGCCTAGGTGCCGAGCCCGACTACTACACCAACAAACCCCGGGAGTCTATAAACACCAAAGCAGTATGGACACCGTGTGAATAAAAGAGGATTGCCTTCGAGCCCCAAAATAAAAAAAAAAAAAAAAAAAAAGAAGAAAAGGAAAAAAAAAATAAAGATAGAATAAGTGGGATCTCCATTCAAATCCCTACGCCGAGGCCTTCTCTTCAAGCCCAAATGCCCCGAGCCAACCGGTCGAGTCATCGACTTCACCGCCCAATACAGGGACAAGATGGAAGTTTCCCACAACATAGCCCTTAGGTTTAGTTGAGTGTTCGAGGTGACGTTCGAGGAACCTGAACAATGCCCTGTGTGCCCCCAACCAACCTGTGAGTCACCAACTAATCCCCCCGCTTACATGAACACTTAACATAAACTTACGGCACTAGTTTTGTTCTATATTTCTGAGTAGGTGTATTAAAATTGAGAATGAAAAGGCTCCGATCCTTTCTGTTGATCTTTCCCAATTAAGCGAGTTGAACTCAAGTTTAGGCGCTTGAACCTAAGTGTACACTAGAGGTCATTTATTTGACGCATAGGGTCCTCAAAGGTTATTAATACTTTGAGTAATGAGGCACTAGTCACTCCCCAATCGAGTTCAACCTAGTTCTTTGAAAGTCGAACACCTGCGAATCCCTTTAACTTCAAATGTTCCACAATGTGTGTGAGTCGGTCCAATTTGATCTTCTATCTATCAGCATGTGCATCACTATCTTCGTGTTGGGGAATAGAGTATGTGGCGCAGAACTGCTTTAGAAATGCCTGCTTCTGGGAAAAGCAAGTAGTTAGTTAGGTGCATAAGTGGCTGAAATATTCAGGGTCATACCGCCTGCCTTACATTTTTGGGCGCTATTTTATTTAAATACGTATTTTTGTAGCCCGATATCTTATTTAAAAGGATTGTGTGAATGCGGGAAAATGGCAACTTTTGGAAAGCATTTTGAGCGCGCAGGGAGGCGCGTGGCATAAGACGTACTGAACGTCGTGACGCCTTAATGCCGTGTGACGCTCCCAACGCCTCGACGCTTGGGTCAACATATATAGAAGTCAACAGCCGCAATGTCGCTAATCGCTGGAAGTTATGCCTCTCAATCATTAAAGCAAAAAGGGGACCAGACTGATGAGGTGATAGTGGGAGACTGGTGACGTACAATCTAGGGCAAGAACAAAATCACAAAGAAGTTAGGATCTTTGACATTGGAGAAAAGCCATCCTTTTTGTATCTTCTTCTTTCAGATTTAAAGACTGATTTTGCCTTATAGATTTAAATTATCAAAGTTTCTTCTCGTTCGCATGTTCTGCATTTATACTCTAGGGCGTTGTTGAACCCTCGTCATACTTCCTTGCATGGATAAAAGATTAGTATCATTTGGCCATTAGTCAAGTTGTTTATAATCTGCTAGCATCCGCTTTATATCCGTGGAATCATTTACATGGTGATGTCCGGCCAATATTAGCGTGACTATACTGAGATCCGAGATTCGAGAGATTTATGATACCGTGTGATCCGAGTAGAGCAAATTTCTTCATTGACTGCAAATGTAGATATTCGATCCCGAGGTGGCAGCAATGAGTACGTTAGAACATTTAAGCATTTCGAGTACTGAGTCAGCATACACTCAACTTCATTAGCGAGATAGGCTGGATACAAATTCCTGAGAGAGGGTAGATTTCGTGAAGCAATATCACTTCCAAATAACAATAAATCATAAAATAAACTCGAATAATATCATCTTTTACAAATAATCCATCGAAGTGGCAGGGGGAGACATAGCCCTAGTCTCCATTACATAGTAATTCATCTCGTATAAGCTAGTTTAGCTGAACTGACGCCAGTACTTTCACACAACATTTAAGATAGTAAGGAGTAGGTCTTCAAACAACTAGATTCCCATAAATGAGAACACTTATCCCTGGGTGGATCGATATCCTGCATCTGCAGGTACACTATATTACTTGAGGCGACGCGTGCACTTGCGCACATAGGCGTACATATATACACATCACGCTTTCAGCCTATCAGGTATGCATGTTGCGCTTTTGAAAAAGTGTATCCTGTCCAAAAAGTGTGTGTACAAGTGAGGCTTACCTTTAGTATGAAAAACTTAGACTCTGTACAAATACCATCATGAGAATGCCATATAGGACTGCTTGAGGGTAACAATCACCTGTGGATGTCAACCTAAACTTCCCACCCAGATCTAAGTGTTTTAGGGTAACCATTTGAACCAATTAAGTTGCAAAGCTATTCCTCCCCTGGTCTGCTTACCGCCAGTGGCCTTAAATCGATGAATTAACCTAAATAGATTCTGTTACACTCTTATTTCATACTTCGAATGTAATCGTAGGATGCAATGCTGAAAAACCTCGACTCACCAAAGTCCGTAACTGGTCCACCGATGACTCCCAACCAATTAAGGTTTTAGTAAGTATCAAGCCAAAAGGATCTACCAACCACAAACTCTACAGGCTTCACCCCGGACTTCGCATGACTTCGAGAATCCAACACCTACAACTCGCTAAACTCTACCCATCCACCCGTGTAACGAACACAAAGTCGATGACTCCCAACCAGTGAAGGTTTAGGGCATCGGGCTTTAAAGGCTTTCGCCATATACCCCTCGGACTGTGTTCGGGTTTCAAGGCAAAGCGTCACGACTTTCAATTCACTTTTTCTTCTTTCTTCTTTCTTTTTTCTTTTTCTTTTCTTTTTCATTTGGAAGACTTCATTGGTCTTCTTTTGTGGGTAACACAAACCTATTACGGGTCGTCAACAGATCTAAGCCGGTCTTGCAAAGTGAAAAGAGGTATATAGCTTCACAACCTATCGTAAAAACCGACGCGGTAATCGCGTGTGATTATCTAAAGCGTGGAAATACAAGGTTGAATACGCTTGAACCCCAATCGCTTCAAAACTTAATCATGCATGGAATCGTCAACATTATGGTGTATGCAAGCCTTCACCTCAACTAAAGGCAAGAATAGAAACACAAAATATAAAGGCCAAAATGATTTAAAAAAAGGTATGTAAAGTATAAATAATGCTATAAAGCTTTTGATGGAGAACCAAAGTGGCTAATACAAGCTTAACATAGCTAAACATAACAAAGAAAGTATCACCGCCTACTATTGGCTAATACATGCATCCCATACACTTCTATACAAAAATACAGGCAATTGATAAAGCTAAAAACAAGATATAATACGTGAAGATACTCCCAACTCTAACTTTCCCCCCAACCAAAGTACTTAACATGCTCCACCGGGTGGTGGACTGAGTGCTGAAGAAGTAGCGCGACAGAATCTCACTCTCTTCTTGGTGGTGTAGGATGCTCTGCGGATCCAAGTTTCAGCCGCGGGCCGCCAAAGATATCCAAGGAGGTTGCATCGTGGGATCGAGGGATCCCCGAGCGTCGCGGCGGTGCCCGTCTCACCGACCGCTGAGACCGAGGTGGCTCAAGATCCCAAGAAGCATGGCGTGATTCCGTGACTATTATAGTGACCTCGGCTCGGGCCATCCGACCGTCTAACGATGTTCTGTAGTAGCAAGCACTATGACAACATCCATAATGCATCAGCAGCCTAGCTCCCTAGAACTCCACATATGGATATGCTCGAGATCAGCCGCACAGATGAAGGGCCGCTAATGCCGGCAGGGTCCAAGCAAAGTAGGAGGTGGAGACGGAGGAGATGAATCTGGAACCTGGAGTCCTTCCACTTCCACCCCACCTCCTGAAATTAAGGAGGCCTCCCAGGGGTCCTCCGCCACATCATCCGCCGCTCCTCCGCTGCCGGAGACAATGGAGACGGCATGTATGATCGCTCTCAGCCGATAAGACTCTGAGTACAACTCCATCTGGCCAGCCTAAATGTGGCCTCAGTGTCCCTAGGATGCTCTAGGACCTGCCTGAAGAACCCCTGCATCAATAAAGGAAAGTCTCAAATCCGAGCCAATCCCCTTGCAAGACCTCTCTCCTCAAAGCAAAGAAAGAAGCCGCTTTATTAAGCTCGAAGGACTAAACCAATCCCTGAGATCCCATAGTGGCCCTTTCGAGCATAGCCCCCTCACAATGACATAGTGTCAGCAAATAAGCTGGTACTCTGAAAGCACGTGGTCCACTAGAGCATCTAAGGGAAAGCCGTCAGCGGAAGAGTATAGGGCCCTACAGGTGTTCTGGCAGATGTTTTGAACATCTCATTGGATAAACCGAGGCCACCGCTGAGCACCTGGAATTCTCCACAGCAACTACCGCAAGCCTAATGCAACACGACCTCACAGCCTTCGAAGTACCGTGGCGGCAACCACGCCGCATCGGATCTTTAGCGGATCAGGCACTCCCCGGTCGCAGTATGGTAGAACCCCAAGCACAACCTCGTGGATAAGAACTCGCCGGGCGGCTGCGAAGGGCGCAGCTGAATACTATCGGATCAACCGCATAGAATCTCTCAAAACCCCGTCCACGATCAACGGTGTCATAGTACATGGCTCTCATGGAAGCTCTTGCCGCGATCCAGCGCCCTCGGAATCTGATCGCAGGAATACAGTGGCGCCCGATCCCGGGCCGGCGAGCACCGGTGACAAACCCCGATCAGCCGGGAGGAGGGGTGACGGCCCGGGCCGAGATCAAGACTCACCCAGCTCGACATCCGGCCCGCTGAAGGCGGAGCCTCCCACGTGGTCTCGGACAATCAAGCAGGGCTCGAGGTCCCACCCCGGGTCCGATATCGCCAGACGGGGCTCGGCCCGAGCCCCTTAGCACGCGTGCTATGCGCGCACACCAGGCGCAAGCCCCCACCAGATCCGAGAGTGAGCGTCTCAGACCTGGAAGTGCTACGACCGCCTCTCTCGGAGTACCGAACCCGACTCCGGCTCAACCCACGACCACCACGGTACGAACCATGGTCAGGCGCACGAGCGGTAGGGGCAGAATTGTGGCTCTGCGAGGCGAGGCCGTGCGAAATGCTGGATCACAGGCGCCGTAGACGCAGTAACCTGTGCCAGACAAAGAGCTCAGACACCCGCCGGGCAGTGGCTCGTGACACAAGAATCTGGCCTGTACGGTGGGCCGTGACTGTGACAGCTGCGGCTCTAGGCCTCTGCTAAAGGGGATCGTGGCTGTGGAGGCAAATGCAGGCTCGTGGCACTCCAGGGTCACACAGCGGCGCGTGCAAAGGATTGGGGAGCTCAGGCACGGTGCACGACAATTACACGCAGGCCTCATGGCAAAGCAGCCTGTAGTGGCGGCGTGGACTGCAGGAGTCAGCACGGAGCAAAGATCACGGGTAGGCGGCCTCGAGGGAATGTGAATGGAAACTAGGTGGGAGCCCACCTTTTATAAAACCGTTGGGCAGCTGAAGGGTCCAGGGTAGTCGAAGAGCCAATTTCGCCATTATTGTGAACTTCATGCCTGCACCATTTTCCAACCTACAGAAAAACACAAAATTCAATTTGGCTAAATTAAAATAAAATAAAAATAGAAATAAATATATCAAAATAAACATAAAAAAATAATAAAAATTAATAAAAATTGCAATTTTTATATTTAGTTAAAATTAAGATAAGGAAAGTTACTAAAAATAGCATAAACTGAAAATTAACCAAAATAAGCTAAAAAAAATAAAAATTTGAGCTGCAATTTGGTCTCAGTGGAGACCAAACCAGCTCACTTACACTCGGTCTACTCATTCGAGATCAAGGAGGAGCCCTTCACCCCCATGAATGATGCGCGCTCGCAAATTCCTTCATGCTCGGGCTCCTTTGTTTTGAGCTTCTCTTCGTCAGGTGTTTGGGAAAAAACATTTTGGTTCCAAGCAGAGTGAGCCACAAAATAATTCCTCCATCTATTGCTTCCACTTTCCTTTACCAATTCTACCAGTCTGTGGGCATTTGTTTCCTTGACTTACCTCAATTGAGCGCATTTCATCAAATTCCCGCCTCTCACCCTTTCTCGCTTAGTTTGTTGATCGTGCAAAATGTTACAGCCCAAAGGTCATGCCGCCAAATGGAGCCAGATGGATCATTCCGTCAATTTATTGGCAGATTGTATGGCCAAAATGCTCTAAGATAATTGGCACACGTGTTGGGTTTCACTTATGATCACGCTCCAAGATTTGCCAATTATAAAGTCCACTGGGTAGGTAGAATTTATTCACTTAATCCACATCCTCTACTAGTCTCTGTGAATTTAATTTAATTTAATTAACTTAATGATAGAGTTATGCTGGGCAGGGTTTTAGTCTCCCTAAACGCAAGCCGCCATATATTTAATATATGTAGGGCTGAATCGGGCCCTCAAGCCCATCAAAGCTTTTGCCCAGCTTAAGTCCCTCCAATGCGATCATTATTTAGAACTTGATCCTTGAGTTTCACCAGTCTTTTCTAAATGATGACACTGGACTTGTTCTCGTTAGAAGGTTCAACGCCCAACCCTCTCGACTGGTGTAATGGGTCTTTCAGAATTTTAAGATATGTCGAACCCATTAATCATGTCATGAAAGGATATTTACCCTTCACTGCCTGAAAACTCTAAATTTTTTCTGCCTGTGATTTTTCTCTGCCTCACATTGAGAAATGTGGGGGTATGTTTTCTTCTACAATCTTTCCGGATTATTATTCTCTCAAATTAATCCCCTTTTCCTCTCGCTTCTTCAAAAGTCACTGGCACCTGCTGTTTTAACTTTATTTCTTCCACTGCAGGATGATATTTTCACTATCCCATCCTCTGAGTTGCCGAAGAACCCATTTGACCCCTGATCTGCAAAGGTTCTCGAAGTAACTTCCTTTCCGTACTCCAAGAATTGTTAACTCGCGTAATGAGTACCTGTGAGTTATCAATCTTCCGATTAAGGTTGCTTCCAGCTCATCTATTCCTTTGTTCAGTAAAGCTCATATCTATTCTTGAGCCAATTTCAAAGATGACTTCTTCTTCCATAAAATCGTTTTACCACCTTGCCTCAAATTCTTGAAAACAAACACCTAATGTGGAACAGAATTTTGCCTGGTTTGAGGAGGAAACCAAACCATGTTTGGCACCAGGAGGCACACAGGCAGGGTTAGCTCCAAGAGATTAAGGTGGTCCTCCAACGGGATTTCATATGTACGAAGCTACACGGGCAATGGTCGTGGCCTCAGATTCACCACTTTATTCATGACGCCCATGACTCAAACCCACCCTGATAGTTAAACGGCGTTAGTTTTTCCCGTGGCCAAATGGATTGGTAATTCTGATGCTATCGGGCTCGTGATTTCAACACGCCTCGTACCTCATGTAGCCTTTTCCCTTTCAAAATTCTTCCACCTTCCCAGCTGAATGTCATAATCTCGGCTTTCATCTCCAGGCTATTCTCTGGAAGTGCATAAATGCCTCCCTTGGGTGGGTCAAGGCTTCCATCCTTTCAACCCTTGATCAAGCTTAATCCCATGTCTTGGAAGTTTCAAATAATATAATTTGAAAAAGTCCATGGCTTCATTTGGTTTTTGCTCTAAAGTCACTCCCTCCACACATGGCTTTATAACAGCCGTCTACGGCAGTGGCACATACCATCAAGGTAAAATGGGATTCAATGAATTCATGTATTACAAAACCACAGGTGTGGACATGCACCGATTTCGGCTCCATGAACCTCTCCCAAATTACCCATAAATTTCTCTCATTACTCATAGCTTACAGTGCAGATCTCGCCTCTTCAAACTATCAAGGGTCTCATTGCACAACAATTCTTCCTAAAAATTCAAATTTAAATATAGAGACCAAATTTCTAATTGTTCTCGGTCTGAAGAATTTAACATATTTGGCTTTGTCCCTGAGAAGAACGGAATGTGCCTCTCAACTTCAACAAACCATATTCGCTATACTCCCTCCCTGAAAAGGCATACTTCCCTCAAAAACTCGAATGTGTGAGTATGGATTTTCACTTTCCATACCATGAAAGTCGAGCGAGCACCCGAGGTGGTCCTTACCGCCACAACCTCGCCAGTGTATGATGCAGAAGGAGCACCAACCCAGGAGGGGTGTATGTGGTCCCTCATCACCTATATGCCGTCGATTCATTAGCCGCCACGACTCATTGCTCCTCGTGGATCCATTTGCTCACTGCGTGCACACTCACAACTTCGCCAATTGGTACCACTCTTTGCGCCTACGATATCCTCATCCTGCCTGATGCACAAACACATACAATAAAAATGGATAGCAGAATTAACAAACAACAAGGCTCTCACAAAAGGATCAAGCTTTTAAATGAAACATAAAATGACCTGCAAATGAAACAACCCAGTAAAGACCCGAGTAAAAAACTGATATTCAAACAATAAGATTCAAAAGTACAAAAAGGATCACTCCATACTGTAATAAGGATTACAAGTACTTATCAACTCATCAATCAGAGTTCGGCACCATCCCCCAAACGCGCCATTGATTCGCATGCTGTGGTAGGTGATCCCAATCAACAAAATTGTTTATTCTCCCACTACGTAGTCGTCGTGAGAAGGAAATGCCCAGGCCAACACTGGGATGGGCTTTCATCCTACAAAATGATTCGTTGGGATCATGATTCAAAACAGGTTTTGTTCTGACTTTGACTTAATGAAAAATGCGGTGTTGTTGGGTTACTGTGTTAACTTAAACAGCTTCAAAACCAAAGAACAGATAACTTTGAAGACTTGGGTCCCCAGCTTGGTAAAACAAGTATAAAGGTGTCCCCGGGGTTATTTTCTATATTAGGGCAATGAATTTTACAGTCATTGCCAAAAACCGGATCTCTTTTTGTTTAGCTTTAAAAACCAACTCCTTAAAACACCTACTGAATCCAAAACACCTGCTTCAAGCATTTAATCGCCTCCGGCAATGAAAAACCACATTCTAATCTACTTTCGTTGTCTCGTAGCGATATCTAATGGACGCTGTATCTACCGTTAAAAGAATACACCACCCCGCAGCCACAAGATTTGAACGTATTAACATATTACGAGTTACTAAACTTTAAAGTTTAAGAGTTTTGCGTCAACATAAATATGGTGCAATCCGCTTCATTTTAAACCAGGAACAACGCCAATCCAATTATTAACTGATCCAGGCAACCTCCTCTCTCAGTATTCTTTGAGGCTTATCAACATCCTTTGAGTTGTCATCCAAAGCGGTGAAGTTTGGCAGCCAAGAAAATGAAAGGTGCGGAGAGAGAAGAGGAGAAAACTAAACCTAAATGCGGAAAAGTCATGATTGAACAGCGCTTAGCCAAAGTTAGGGCTGCAAATGTTATCAAGTGGCTTATATAGCCTTACACAAGAGATGGGAAATACCAAAATAATCCAAAATAATATGATTACATCAAGGGCAAAATGGGAATTACACAAAACGGGGTCGTTTGGATAAAAAACAGAGGGGCACTCTCGCACATCCTAGCAAAACAGGTGTATATTAAATTTGCACTCTCAAGAGTGCACAAGAATTTTCTCTATGATAGCGAAATTTCTCTATCATAGCGAAAATTTGTCCATAGCGAAAATTCGCTAGGATTGTGAAATTTTCGCTACCATTGCGAAATTTTTGCAATCCTTGCGAAATTTTCGCTATGCCATAGCGAAAATCCTGATCTCCTCCTACATCAATTAAGCCTGCATTCCTTCAATTTAAATTTCTTTGACATTTCTTTATCCTCGGCTTGATGAAACGTCGAGAATCCATACGAACTCAAAGATAAAATATCACAATTACGATACCAAGCTTGTTATGATGGAGGAGGTTCCCAAAAACCTGCAAAACTACCAAAAACAACCTCAAACAAATCGCATTACTAATCTGGACCTCGCATATGTCAATCGTTTAATTAATATGATTAGTATGCAAAAGAACTCAAAACCCATCTTAGCCAGGACTAAAATAGCACTTTCTTTGCAATTAATCACTCCCTTAACCGACACATTGCTGTGTCCCTTTAGCAATGAAAGAAAGAAAAGAAGCAACAAAAATTATGTTCTCAAAAATGGTATTTTTCAAAAAGTATGTGGAGGAGTAATGCCTAACCCCCAATGAGAAATGCCGAAACCCCGCCTTAATAACCACCTCGAGAGAGGAATGCCATACGTAATTCAAAGATCAAAAGAGTTTCCTTCTCTAGAGAATCAACTTAGAACTTCCACCAAAATCTAAGTGTTTATATGATTAGTTTTGAACAATAAACTCCGTCAAACCCACTCTCCCAACCAAGCTATTTCCATAACCTAGCACACTAATTCCATCTAAATAGCCTGACCCACTTATTCCACAATTCATTTTGTGTTATAGGGGTAATGTCGAGGAATCGATCACCAAGTCCATATAACGGGGATCCACTAATGACTCCCAGCCACTTAAGGCTTAGGGCATCAAGTCATAAGGATTTTTCAACCACTAACTGATTAGTACCCAAAAAGTGCTATTTTGAGTCCTATTTAAGATAGGTTTTGAGTGCTTTTCTTTTTCATACCAATCATATTAATTAAGTCGATTGACATAAAAAGCAGTCCGATTAGTACTGAATTATTTGTTTCGAGGTTGTTTTTGGTAGTTTTGGTGTTTCTCGAACCTCCCCGCCATCACTATCATCGCTTCTCTGCATCGTAGATCGTGATGTTTTATGCTGAGCTCGTATGAATTCTCAGCGATTTGGATGAAGAAATGTCAAGCTGGAAAGGAAGAAATGCAAGCTGATTGGTGCAGGAAGCAATGCAGGAGGATCAGGAATTTCGCTATGGCTTAGCGAAAATTTCGCAATCCTAGCGAAAATTTCGCTATGACCAAATTTTCGCTATCATAGCGAAATTTCGCTATCATAGCGAAAATTATTGTGCATAGCGAAATTTTGAATTTTCGCTATGCCTCAAATTTTCTCTATGATAGCGAAATTCACTGTGCATAGCGAAAATGCTGCCCCTCTTTTTATGATCCAAACGACCCCGTTTTGTGTAATTCCCATTTTGCCCTCAATGTAATCACACATATTATTTTGGTTATTTTGGTATTTCACATTCTTGTATGGCTATATAAGCCACTTTATACGATTTGTAACCCTAACTTTTCTTAACTAATGCCAGCTAATGTTCTTGTTTTAGGTTTACATTTTTCTCTTCTCTCTTTCTTTCTTCTCATTTTCATTGCCAAACACACCCCCTTTGAGATGACAACTCAAAGGATGTTCTGCTAAGCCTCAAAACCTTGAAGAGGAGGGTTGCTAGGTTGGTTGATGTTGGTTTGCGTGTTCTCGCTTTAATGAAGCAGTAATCGTGATTTTTGTGTTTCAAACTTTCCAAACTAGGGTTTAATGCTATTTAATGTATTTCCTTTGGTCACTTGACATGCTTCAAAGGTTCAAAGGTATTTTAATGGTGTATACACTACATCCATTAGATGTCATTTACGAGCCAACAAAGTAGGTTAAATGCTTGGTTTTCAACCTAAACATTAAATGTTCAAGAAATGCCATGGTTCAACTAGGAATATTTTTAAGGGTTGGCTTTTTAAAGTTAAACAAAGATCCGGGGTTTTGGCTATGACTAAGTATGTCATTTGCCCACGAGGACATCTTTATAACCTCAATTATTCCAATATAATCACACATTCATGTCCTCCAATACTCACTTAATCGTCGTTCATCCAGTATGACAACAAAACCCACACTTTTTAATGCAACCGAACTAAAATGAAAGCCTCACCATTTTGAAACATGATACAAATCATTTGTAAGACGAAAACCCATCCCTATGTTCGACCCTAGAGCCGCTATACTGCAGTAGCTTGACTACGGCAGTAGGATGAAATTTAGGATACAAATATTGTTGATTCCGTATCACCCCATCAGGGCACTAATCACTAACTCTTCGTGCTCACTGACTTCAAATGATTTCGAAACTCCGGAAGACCTACAATGAAGTACTTAAGCCCGGCTCCCAACCAATCGCTTGGGCACCAAAGCTCAAAGACTTTCACGTGACCCCGACCGTGCCTCAGTTCCAAGGCAAAGTGTTGCAATTTTATTTTCTTTTCTTTCTTTTGTTTTTCTTTTAACTTCTTTATTGTAAGACTCAATGCCTTCTTCATGGACCCTAACCTATTAAAGTGCTGTCAACAAAACTAGGCCTAAAGCTAAAAGACGGAGGCTAGACATTTTTCAGCCATCGTTGAAACCTGATGTGCATAGTGTGTGGTTAGCTAGAGGTGGAACAAAAAGGTCAAAAGCAACAAGAATTAAACCTGAATCAACTGAATTAATTAGCATGGAATCACCCTAATATCAACATAATTGACAATGTTTCAATCTTTCAAACTGCAAGGCAAAGTAAAAACACACAAAAAAATGGCAGAATCTTGAAACTAATTGTGTTGTATGATTATGCAGTAAAAAGAGATATGCCTTATTTTCTACTTCAAAAAAGAAACTAATGTACCTTCACAACTGTAAAACAAATGAACAAGCCACCGAACAAAAACAAATGGACTTGCTAAAAATAATAGTAAAATAAAAAATGGTAAAACCACTTCTTCTCACTAACTCTCCCCCCAACCAAACATCACATTGTCCTTAATAGGGCTCGCCGGATTGGAAAGTTAGAGAAGGAAGTGCTACCTCCTCAACTAAGTATAAATGTCGATGTCACCTCCTCGCCGCGTGCCGAGAGCCGCTGTTTAAGACGGAGGAGAATTGCCATCAAGCCGCTGCTAGCATATCCAATGAAGCTCGCAAAGATTGCTGTGGCGGGCCGCATCGGTGCCGGGCCGAGGATGATCTCGTAAAGCCCCAAGGTACCATGGAGAGATAGGAGTGCGTGAAGCCCGGTGACGAATTCGCAAGAGGATGGCATGGTTCTTGCAATGCTACCCTTCAGGCGTGTCATCCTCTCAGTTAAAGCTATTTGGGCAGTCGCAAAAGATGTTGATGTGGCTAAGAAGGTGCAGATTGCATCCATAATATTGAGAAAATCCCGAGTTGATATGGAGATATGCTGCGGTGTTGGCGTTGATGTACTACGTCCAACTGACGCTAGAGGGAGTCGAGGTATCGAGGTGCAGAGGATGCCGACGATATGCAATTTTGATGCCAGCTGGACTCACAGAGCCAGTGGCAGAATATTGGTGGCCCTTCTGTAAATCCTCTGTACGATGGCCTAATTGTTATGTCCTCAACCACGTCCCCAGGTGGAGGTGGTGCTTAGCACGCGTGTTTCGCCACCTATCAATGCAGCAGAAGAATGGCCTCGCAATCTCGACGCTCCAACCCAGCTCAACAAAAACCCATATGTTCTAACACCCGGTATAGCAAATTCTTCGTAGAATATGTGGGAAACTATCTCGGGTCGGTGTTCCTACTATGGACCTTTGTCCTCAAAGTGGAGCAAGGAGGTCATGAAAAGCCTAATGTGGCTAAACCAAAAACCCTGGATATGATATAAAGCCTGTAATGATCATCTCCGCCAGACGAAGATGTCGGAGATAGAAGAGGCAGAATCGCATATGGCCTGATAAGGGCACACCCGTGGAAGTCGCTCCTCGAAAAAGTGATAGATCCCGTTGGATGCGCTCTATGGATAATATGAACCATCCCTGAGGAAAAGGGCAGTCAAATGCCCCAGAAATGTTCCGGAAGCCGCTAGGATAATTAGGAAGTTGAATGTAGCTACAATGTCAGCGGCCCAAAGTGTCCCCTCACAGCCATCAATGGAGAAGTGGATGGCAGTAGGATGAGGGACTCGCCTGGATGTCATAGTATGGTAGAACTCAATGACCACCCGAGGGTAGAAAAACCGACGCAAGGTCATAAAAGGGTCCAGGGAGTACTGCTACACGAGCTTCATGGAATCACCAGCCGGATCGACAAGAAAAGCTGTAAAGGATCAAAAGGGAAGATGTTTCACTGTAATTCCTGTGCACGTAACTGAATCGTTCTGACTGGGCCACGGAAGCATGGACGCCTGATAATAGAAGCGTGATACAGATCCGTGTGGATAAGTCATCACCGGGTCTCCTCGAACGTGGGGAACGGGGCTTTGGGGCCCGGACCGGATGACTCGCCCTGGCTCGAAGTTCTGGCCCTCTTTAGAGGTGGGGCCCTCCAAGATGGTCGCAAGTGAGAAGCAGATGGTGGAGTAGGCTCCAACTCAGAATAAGAGCACCATGAAAGTACAGAGGAATCGGAGCACAGAAGTGAAAATGCCATAATAAGAGGAGAGTGTCCCATCCCGCGGCAAAGCACAAATGCAAAGTGGAGAGTAAAGGAATCTGAGGCTCTGCCAACCCTTCATAGTCTCGTCATGCTGAATAGGGGAAGAGACGGAGACGGTCGCGGGTAACTTCACCTCGCAGAACCACAAGTCCTGGCTCTACTACACCCGCAAAATAGAAAATAAAAACTACAGAATGTAAAAGTGTATGAAAAATGAGAAAAATTACAAAGAAAAACTAATCTAAAAATTAAGGAAATTATGTAAAATTGCAAATAAAACCTCAAAGCAGGGGAGAAACAAAAAATTCAACAAATTGCGGCTTGGCGAGCCCCAGAACCAAGTCCACTCAAGTAGCCTTTCAGGTTCATGGAGGATCAAGGAGGAGGAGTCCCTCTGACTTATTTTTAATGCATAAGATTTCGTCAAAATTTCTTGTTGAAAACTCTTGCCATCCTGTAATAATCGTATTCTATATGAGAATTCCAGGTGATTACTTCTTCATTAACCACTTCACTACTATTTATCAACTCCTCTTGCAGTTTGTGAGCACTATCTTCTCCTGTACTAGAGCTAATCAGCACTGATCCTGCCTCTTGCCTTTCATAGATTTGTGCTTGTCATTTAGTTGAGATGCTGAGCTCTTGATGTCTCCTATCACAAAATGTGTTTATGAATCTATCTCTAAGAATGATTTATATGATTTGATGTGGCCAAAAATGGCCTCCCAAGTATGATGGGCACACATGGTTGGGCACCCTCCCGCCACCGCCTCAAGATCAAGAACAAAGAAGTCAACGAAGAGGTGTACTTTTTCTGTCTTCACCAAAAAAGATTCAATCAGCCTTGGGAATCTCACTGACCTATCTACCATGATAAGTGCGATGGATGGTAGGCTTTAATTTTCAAACTCCAAATTAAGCAAATCGACATGGCGTGTTCACACTGCTCCCAAGTCCAATACCGCCTTTTCTCTACAAGTTCCCTCCCGATGCACCACCAGTCGCGGTGGATCCTGATCCTTATATTTCACCGGGGTCTTGCATTGAATGATGGCACTGACTTGTTCTGTTAGGAAGGCTTTCTTGTCAATGCCCAACCCTCTTTTTACAGTGCACAATCCTTTTCTGCACTTCCTACACATTTAAGGACCCCGTCATCATGTCCAAAAAGGGATGTCAATTCCTCTACTCGCCTTAGCACTTCCAAAATTTAAGTCCTGGTTGATGGTTTTTTCGTTTCTGCTGCTTCGAGAAATTCCGGGAGGGGGCATGCTCTTTCTTCCTTGAATCTTTCTTTATGATTATTTGTCCTGCTCCACTTCCTTTCTCTTCCCTCAGCTCCCTCAACAGTGTAGACACCGGCCGATCAACCTCGTCACTACACTTCGCAGTGATAATGTTTTTACTTCATCAATCCTAGAGGTAGGTTCACTAAAATAGCTCAATTCATGCACCCTAGATCACTGCGGTTTCTTGAGAAGGATTTCCCTTTTCTGCACCCGCTACCGATTGGTAAGCCTTGTGGACGGAGTATTGCAGGTCATTTCATTTTCTGGGAAATATCATTCTGGAGCCCATCCATTCTATTATTAAGAGTGCCTGATAGTATTGGGTTAATTTTCTTCGAAGTTAACTGCACATTGACGTGCCTTCTCGCTTCCTCACAAAATTTCCACTACCTTCCCTAGATTAGAATAGCTTGCTCAACTGGAGATGAGGATGGGGTGGCTATGGTTGAGATGAGGAACCACATTGTTGTTGTGCACCAGGGGTACATATGCTGGAGGGTTTGGCTTCCAGGAGAGGTTAGGTTGGTTTCTCTAGTTAGGGTTATATGTGTTGTTGTATAGGGCATTGGTTGGTGGCTTGTATTAGCCTACAGCATTGGCTTGTTCAGCCATCATATCCCTCACTAAAGGAACAACAGTCAAGTAAATGCTCTCTCGTGCTCGCACCGGCAATGAAGCATGGCTAGTTGGGCAGTGGTGTTTCAGCTACACTCGCACTTCATACTGATTTCTCATTTTTAGCTCCTCTAACCTTCTAGCTAAGGTGGATAGCTTTGCCTTCATTTCCATGTTCCTTCTAGCGAGCACATGCTCTCCTTGAATCGCATGTGTCTCATCCTCTTTGCCTCTCCGGGGTCTCTGCCTATCCCATGCTTTGATGTCTCGCACATAATTCGTGAATCCACGGCTCTTCCTGATTTTTACCTCATGAAGTCCCCTCCACACATAGTTTCCAACAACTGCTTCATAGCAGGGTACATCTCACTCATAGAAGTGATTAACCAGCACCAAGTATCAAAAGCCATGGTGAGGACAGTATTGATGGTTTCCAGGTACCTTCCCCAAAGATCAGAATCACTGGGCCTTGGGGCCGCAAAGGTAACCGCCTCGCACTATCGGGCTCCCATGGGTGCTGAAGACTCTTCAAAAATTCAACCCGTATGTCCCGCCCAATTTAACGGTGTGTCCCTCACCCCCGTAGAAATGGAGCTCAAATCCCTAGCCCCTTGGTCCCTTCCTAAGGAGTTCAGAGGAAAGAACTCTCAAATTTCATCGATCCACATTGAGATGTCCTCTCAAGGTATTGCGCTACTCGAACTCTAATGTAAGAGAGAGATTTTTCAAATTTCCATCCTATGGAAAGCCATGTGAAGTGGCACAATGTGGCTTGATAATTATGTCCTCTATGAGGCATTAATTGCATGAGGGAAATTCCTCACTTTGTAGTGTATATGGTCCCTCGCGGTCCTATATGCATTTGATTTCTTTCAGAATTTCGGGCTCGTTTGTTCCTCAAAGAGGCTCCATTTGTTGAATGTTCAAGCTCACTTCCCAAATTCTTGCTTCACAGGAGCCTTTAATCCTTTCTAACCCCGCTCTGCAGGTTCCTATCCCAAATGGACCATAAACTCCTTATGAAAACAAAGACAAAACACAAAGAAGAGACAAAACCAAGCTACCAAAAAGGTTACTGTTAACTAAGATAAAAATAAATAAATAAAAAATTGTATATGGACAGTATAAAATTAAATCAACCTAACAGTGAACTGCTAGGAGAAATAAAAATAAAGATAAAAAGGGTTGAAAGTTCACCAATACTTATGATGTGGATCACAGCTCAACAATTTATCACTTTATCAAGGGCACCATCCTCGACAATCTGTTTATTTCATTCAATATGAATGCGTGAGATTAGAGATTTGGTGTTCGGAATCAAAAATATTTATAAACCTAAACCTTTCTGCTATCGTAGCATAGCTACCGCAATATAGCGCGCCAGCATTGAACACGTGATGGGTTTTCTTCGCACAAATGATAAAATCAATGGTCTAAATGAATTCAATTTGGATTTGGTTTATAAAAACAAGGTTTCAATGGTTGGAAACTGAAAACAAGGTGAAGAAAAATATAAAAAGAACTCCTTGAAGCATCGGGAGCCACCCGGGTTTTAAAACCTATGCAACCGAGAGGTCCCTGGTCCCTTTCCTCAAGGCTGGGGAGGATGACCTATAGTCATCGAACCTGATCTTCATTTGGCATAAAAACTCAACTTAATAATTTTCCTTGAAATATAGCATTTATTTGAAATATAGATAATCTTTAACAATAGAAATTTGACTCTGATCACCTTATAGCGACAAATAAATGGTAACTATCTAATCTCGGATCTAGCAACAAGATCCACCGAACCCCAAAGACCTGCCAAGTACTGTCAATCAAGGCACATCCAAGGATTTAAACTCAGAGTGAGAGATAGAAACATAAATGGCAATAAATGCTTGCGTTAAAAAACATGAGAACCAACACTTACCTAAAAACCTGTAGTTCCTGTAGCCCCTCCTTCAAGGAGAAAGGGAGTTTAGCCAACCATCCTCAAGCTACTGCCCTAGAGGTGTTATAAATTAAGAAAATGAGAGAAAGAAATAAGCGGAAACTCCCCGCTCGGGCTTCAGATATCATGCAATTTAGTGTCCCCTTACTAATAGGCAATGCTTATATAGCCCAAAAACAAGCAAACATAAAAATATTCCAAATAATTTTAATTATACATGAAGGTGGTTTAGAAAATCACAAAAGAGGTCAAACGGGGTCAATCGGGTCAAAAATATGGAGTAGGTTGCGGTTTTCGTTGTGTCGCAAAATTTTTCTCAACCCTGCAAAATTTTGCAGACGCCTAATTTCTTCTGCCGCCTCCTCTTCCTCCGGTTTCGACCCTAATATTGAATTCAACTGATTCTTCGTGCTTGAAGGTCTCAATAATTTCATAAGTTTATCTGAAAACTACAAAATAAGCTATAAATGTGATCAGAGTATGTCTGACCTTTATAGGCAAATCAAACAATTGTTGATTAGCACACAAAAGTGCTCAAACCTCCAATAAATAGGTTCAAAATAGCATTACTCAGCACTTAATCAAAAGAGCCCATCATTCGATTCAAGCCAACTCAAGAGTCGGCTAACTTGGAACTTTGAAATGGGCAATTTGGGTTTTGGTCGAACCATTTATTTATTTTTAATTTAATGGGGCTGATTTTATGAAATTAAAAACCCATTTGTGGCTTTGTCGCTTCTCGGTCGAACTGGGCTTATTTTCTACTAATTTTAGCCTGAATAACAGGTTAGTCAAAGGGTCATATAAATAGAACATTATGCTACGAAAAAAAAAAAAAAACTTCTCTTGAGATTTATTCTAAAATTTTCAGATTGAGAGAGATTTGAGTTTTCTCCTCTTTTTTTTTTAATGAACTTTTGAACACAACAAAGAAATATTTGCGGGCATTCACCATCAAATCTCGAAATTCTTGAAACGAAGCTTCACTGGGATCTGAACCAAGATTTCGCTGGTCCACAAGTTTCAATCTGCTTAGATCTTTTCAAAACCTGCTCTGGTTCTTTGTTGATAATTTGTCAAGGTATTTTATCTATTACTTGTTTTTTTTCTTTCTCGGGGTTTGAAGACTAATCTGCATTATTGTCTGTGTTTTCCCTCATGTCTGCTTGCATCATTTGGTATTAGTGTACCATGCAAATAAGGCTTTTCTATCTTGGTTTATTTATTTTTCCACTTTGGTGACTATTCATCGTTATCTCTAATATTCATTTTTATTATAGCGTAAACCCTAGATCTTCATTTCGGGCAATTTTTGGGTTTCACATTTCAAGTATTTATTCTTCATTTTTCGTTGAATTTTAGGCTTTTCTTATTTCTGCAGCTACTGCCGATCCTGATGAAGCAAAAAAATAAATGAAAAATACACTTAAAAAAAGAAAAGAAAAATAAGTTTAAAAGTTGAATTTTCTATTCTTGTTGATTTGTTTGTTTAAAGGAACTCAGTACTTTGTTTTTGCTTATTCTTTGCTTTCTTGAAATTTTTCAGACAACCAGGAAAAATCCAATTTTTCTAAAATGGTAAACAATAATTTTGGTCAGAAAAACCTAATTTTTCAGATCCTGGATTTATTTGAATGACTTCTACCATCGAAATTGTCTCGTGAAATCTGTTATCGGTCCAAATCCCGGCAGCGCCTGATTAATGCCGGTATTATCGAGAAAGAATGAATAACACTTAAATATGTCAGATGGCTCATGGAGCCATGTGTCAAATGAGATCAAGTTAAACAAGTTTGCGGGGGCCCATGTGGGACATGTGTCACAACTTGAGAGGATGGAAATCCAAAGAATTGGATAAGAGGATAAGGGGAAATCCAAGAGAGCCAATGGAGAGGTGGCATGTGGCAAGGTGGGGGGACATCCCACTTGAGCATGTGGGAGCAAATCCAGTGGAGGGAGAGAAATTGGGGGGAAAAAGAAATGAGAATAAAAGAGAGAACAAGAGAAGAGGAGTGAGAGGCTCCAACTTCTCTCTAGAATTTCCGGATCGACTGGTTTAGCCTGGTCGGCAAGAAGGTGTGACGCCCCAAACTGTGGCCCCGCGATAACTCCGCAACCCGCTTGAGCCCATGGAACCCAAACCTGATACGACCCACATGTCTTATATACCGAGACTCATCCTACATTTAATTTTAAATACAATAAAAATAACTTCATACAGCCTCCAGATACAAAACGTGAGAGTTATAAAGACCTCACCATATATGGTACAAATACGTGCATTAGAAACCAAATGTTGTTCCAATATACAAAACATGATATATATATTACGAGTACGCTTCATAATATAAAATAAAGGCCACAACTAATCTCTTCTCAATTGTTTCTAGAGCGCTACATTCACCAGACGTGACTGCATTCGAGTGGGGTCCTAAGATGGAGTGAGCTACGCCAGTGAGAGTCAAACCTACCAGGTTACTTCCCCACTGGGTGATATGAGCACATCTCAACAGACAATCCATGCATATGCTATCTTATCATGGAAAAACTACATGCATGTATGAGACAACACTTTCAAAGCCCTGGTGTAACGTCAATTTCCGACCCAATTACCCAATGGCATGTGCCATCGAAAATCACACCAGCGCCAGCTCTCACTCCCCATATCACACAACCCAGGTTTATGATATTGTCAATCAGCTGTGTCTTTTTGGGCAACGGAACTTTCTGGGGTCTCACCGCGAGTCTCTTACACCCTCCTATTTTTTCGCTTTCATCGATGGATACTGTTCAACTAGCCGCTTCACCGAGGGGGTGTCTATCCCCTTACTTGTTAACGCCCTAATAATTATTCGCTTCTCCATTTTCATTTAACACCGCGGTGACCTCAATTGACTTCATCCCATTCCTAAGCCCACACACCATCACTAAACGCCAGCGTCAAATCGCCATTCACGTACACACACCCATAACGTGATTCTGTCATACACCAATGCAATGCAATTCGCGCCACTACACTCTCAAACTCACTCTCAAACTCTATGCCCAATGTATGAAGATCTCATTGACATCTACCTTGTAAACTAAAAATTATGAACCCTCATGTCTAATGCACACAACAGTTCATATATTCATTTCTAATATCAATTTACATGTTGTCATGCTAGAATTCCACCACTCAATTCAGATGCCATCATGCAAGCATATTCATAACTCCAACATCAATTAGGAAAAGGAGGCTCGCATGGTTACCAAGTTGGGACATAGCACTCAAATTCTATAGGTCGCACATAAACATGGCCATGTTTAAGCACAACACATATAACTCCATTTTTTTGGAACACACACAAAGTCATCATCATATCACTTTAACCAAGAGATGGCATTTATCCGCAATTCACAATGCCCGGCATTCGCTTAATACCATCATAATCGAAGTATGAGATTAATCCCATACATCACAAACCATGATTTCAGACCTGACGAAAGCAAGGATAAATGCTTTGAAACACTTAACATACTACCGCTTTCAAATAAGACCGAACTCGCTCGAACATATTCACTTAATGTATTTCTGAAGTCAAAAAGAGCTCTAAAATGGATAAACCTACTAAGTGAGATATGTTCTTATAAGTCTACAGATCAAAGATCAGAATTATTCATTAGTGATGTGATGGCCATAAGCAGGGCCAAAACACAGCCATGGGATTCAACACGATATAGGAAACCCGCTTGAACCTAGCTTACACGAATGTACTCGAGTCAAAAGGATTTGGAAATTGATACAGTCTCTATTTCGCTGAGATGTGCTCGCCTAAGTCTAGTTTACCGAGCAACTAGAATCATTCAATTCGAATGAGTTATGACCAAGTTATGGCTAGAACACAATCAAGGGGTCGAAGGATAAAAAAAACTATGTAGTATCTCCCCTAAAACACAACATTTACCCTATACACAAAATCTCCTCCATTGAGGGTCACAACCAAACTCAACCAATGCCATTTCCATGGCCCCAAGAAAGGAAAATAACCAAATAAGAAAAGTCCCTACCTCTTGTAGTGAGTGGGGGATTAAGTCCTTGATCCTCAACCTTGCAAAAACTGAGGTGTTAGCCTCCTCATTTCTTTCCTCTTCGCTTAGTTTTCTAGTTTCCTTTCTCACCTCAGTCCATGAACTGACCTTGCCCAGCGCAATCCCCATCTCCTCTCCTCAGTTCATGAAATTCTCTCTTCCTCACAATGCTTGATTCGTACTCATCCTTCCACTAAGCTAACCCATTCCCATGTCGCTAGACGTTCAACCACTTGACACTCTGTCCTCGACTAGGGACAAATGTCCTCATGCCACCGAAACTCGACTTGAATGCACCCGATAGAGGTATGGCTATGCCTCAAATTGCCCATTGTCATGGGTCACATGGCACCCCATGGTCGTGGGGTCGGCCCGCCTGCCATGCGCAAAAATAACCTGTCTTGGAATTCAACGCGGTTCATCTGGTTCAACTAGATTTCATGAGACGATTCCAACGGTGCAATCCGTTTTGTCATCCAAGATCTAAAAAAATAATCTAGGGTCTTATTTATGCCGACCCGACAAAATTACCGTTTTGCCATTTTTCCGGAAAAATACATTTCTTTTCTCTGGTTTCACATAAGGAAAGTTTTTCTGATCTGGATTTGACCTTCACGGGTGTTTGAGATTCTGGGTTTCAACAAACTCGAGGTAGGGGTTTTCCTACTTATTTAAGTTTGCCTAAAGAGTCATTCAAACGGTCGACATATTTGTGCTCTGAACAATATATTTCATCTCCAAAATCTTTGATCTAATGCCGGATTTTAATCGCTTTTTGATAGTTTGAGTTGAATTTTGGATCGCTGGGGCGTACCGATTGATTTTCGGATTGGTATTGGCTGGTCCACAGGTAGCGGTTATGTATTATTAAAATGAATATCATGTTGTTCGCGAAAATCATGTTGTTACCGTTGAATCCACAGAACAGCCAGTAAATAAAATTTTAATGCTAAATCGCACGTGATCTGCCGGTTTGATGAAACTAAATGAATCAAGGAAAATCAAGATCTTACCTCTGTATTGCAACTTTCTACTAGTGGCTATTTTCATCATGTTTAAACATAAACGGGGTAGAAACGATCCAATAGTAAATTGACAAGAAAAATGGTGTAAACGCCTCTAAAGGTATCCACACAAATGCATGATAGATGGATAGCAAGGACTCATGAGCAGGCCCTTGTCCCGAGCAAACCAAGACACACCTAAACTCTAAAAAGAATTTTCTCTCAAAATCCCACAAAAGAATCACCCATACTTAGATGGATAACTATATTAGATTTCAAGCCTCCCAAACCCTTTTACAAACGACTTAAACCAAATCTATTGAATTATTAATGGCTGGGGTTTCATTGGGTCTAGCTTAATCATGGGCTAAAGATTTCTCTAACATCCCATTATAGCTCATTCTTATGTGTGAATTCTATAGGTTCACTCCAATGTCAAGTACGCCCAAATCATATTCAAGCCCATAAAAGTTATAATTTGGCCTCAGCACACATTATAACTACCCAAATCGCGAATTCTGACATCTAAACCTTACCATAGTATGATATTAACCTTTGTCACATGGATATCCTCGATTACACAAAGCATGGATGAAGTCAATCTTATACAACTTAATCGTTCGATTCCTCAATTAGACTGACCAAAAGTGATATTGATAACTCCTATCAATCATCTACAATGTGGTCATGATTTCTCTTCGCCTCACTATCAAGAGGCTAAGAGATACTTCCTACCAATTAAGAGCGACAATTCCTCACTATCATCACATTCCTCCATGATTTATTCAGATGCTCCTGAAACTATATTCAGATACCATCCCGGCGAAGACTTATCGAGCTATGTCATATTACCGTCTTCATGAACTATGGTGAATTCAAGCCTAAGGATCAAATACCACTACTCGCAATGACAATACGATGACATAATCCATGAAGATTACATGTCACCCAATAAATGAGAATCAACGATGTATTAGTGTTCTAAGTAGACTATGTCCATGACCAAAGAAACGTGGTCTTTTCTCCTCTCGTAAAACATAATATCATACTCATTATTATTCCCACACAATGATCGATCATGATCATTTAGACAAGTGTTCTTATTCTATGTTTATAATCCAAGTCACATACTTGATAAAGACATAAAGCGAGCTTCAACGTAAATATCTCATATTATGATTTTATCAAGTTAAACTGGAGAAATGCCTCATGTATATACAAACATATATAGCATGATTAACATGTTGTTCGCTGAAACATGTTGTTACAGATGTTCAATTAATGGTTAACATGGATTGCTTGATGATGTGAATTATATTATAGAAAATATAATTGTTCATGAATCATGAATGTTGTAAGACATGGTATATTTTCGCAGTCATATACCTTAAACATCGTTGAGCTTCAAAGTGTGTGCATAATGGTCAGTTCACCACACAGAATGTGTGAGTCGAAAATGGGACAACAACCTAAATTGAGACTCACAATTGGCGCTATAAGCATAGGAATAATGATAATAAAATCTTCGGTCATGATAAGACGCGTGATCCTCCCCAAGGATGAAATACCCAAATTCATCATATACATGATCACCATCGTTGAAAGATCATGGGTAATAAAGCAAAGGTTTTGACGATCCTTGCGGTGTAAACCGAAAAATAAGTGGTCCATAAATGATATAATACATGTATAGATTTGGTAAATAAAATAAATATCAGAGTTGTCCAATGGTTAGTTGTCGCGAAATGTCAATCAACGGTTTTCACTGGTACAAATATAAAGCCGTCGCAGATCAGCAACATGGAAAGTAACATCTCATACACATGTAATATTACATAGATTATATTTTCTGATATGGATCGTGGATTGATTTATATGTCAGATGTTCATTTTCTGACGGGGAGTAGCTCATAGAGAATTTCACTGCATTGCCTCACCCCACGTGAAAATATTTTCGTGATGAATTAACTGAGTCAAAACATTCAAGAGTTAGAAGTTATGAAAAGAGGCCTAATATAGCCTATTGATATTTTAAAATATTTCTGATAATATCCGCTACATGTAAATGGTTTGGTAATAAAAATTTATTTCTTTGATTGGTTCAAGATAGTGTTCATAGCTTCATATTTTTATAAAATTATTTGTGCAATTTGTATGGGTAGTACCGTATGAAAATGCATTGAATTGAAAGTTGAACGTAAGACAGTATGTGCGGAGGGCTATTGCCCATTTTTTGGAGTCCTTTGTCGCGACAACAGGTTTCACGGCGTGTGCGACATATCCCCAATGTCTCGGCCCCGGGGACGCCAGTGGCAGCATGACCGGCCTAGACGCAGCGAGCATGCGCCGGTGGATCTGGCGAGGCAACCGTTCAGCGAAGGCGCGACATCGTGACTCTAGCGGCGGTAAAACGTGCGTGCTGAAGCGAGAGGTTTCTTCACTACATCTCAGTGACGAGTCTCTGTGCCGACATCATTCTGAGCATCTTGGAGTTTGGTCGTGAGCTTTCTGCGGTGGCGAAATTTTATGTCACGATAGGATTTGGGAATGGGCCAGGATGTTTGGGTAGCAACGGGTGTCTTGTCATCAGTGACAGTTTTCTTTGGGGTGCATGAGGTCTCTGTGAAATAGTTTCTTCTGTGTCTCTGAGAGTTGTGAGGTATTGAGGTTTCCTTCGATAGAAAATCACTGCCCACTCTGATAAGTACAGAGCCTGGCTTGAAACACATGAGACCAGACGATCTTTAGCTTAATAATAGCCCGAGTAGCAAGCGTGCACAACACACGCGATCACGCACACGGACACGGAAATAGAAATATGTTAGGTCTCACTAAAGAACAAAGCCTCCCAAATATGAATTTTCCGCAAATTAAGGTTGGATTCAAATGAATGTTAAAACTCTGCATCCACGGATCTTTGTGCTTTGATTCTCATCATTGGAAAAATTTTTATTATCTGTTTGTGATATCCTCGAATTTATCGAAAGAACTTAGATGATCACTTGATTCTAAAATAAGTTTTGGATGTGTGAAAAGAAAGATTATTTTTGCTAACCTTGAAGTGCACATTTGCAGATAAACGTGTTTCTTAGTTTTTGTTGGTGCACAAGGATCTGAGGTTGATGAAGAGAAGGTTCGAGTGATTCAAAAGTGGCGATCCGGCGGTGTGATAAAGGATTCGAAGTTTTCATGGACTTGCTAGTCACGGTGGTTTTAAAAGACTTTAGTAAGCATAGCACACGATAATCGAGATCCCTTCATGTTTTTAATCGAGATGCCCGTGGAAGAGAAGCGGCGTGTTCAATGACAAAGAACAAGAATGGTCCATCATCAAATTAAATCCGGACGGATGATCATTTTAACTTGTTGATTTGCTGCTATTTTGGAGCTGATTTAGTGCTGATTTGTTCATAATTTGTTGCTATTTTGGAGCTTATTTGGTGATAATTGATTTACGATTTGCCTCTTGCAGGTTGCTATTGATTTATTCAGTTAAACTGATTTGATTCCTAAGCCTTATCCTAGAATTATCTAGTTTCTTTTTTTGCTTCTCCTCATGGACATTTTTTTAGTGTGTTACTTTAGGAAAAGTATGTTAGTTTCCTTTCTAGTTTTTGGCCAAATATTTACTTTCCTTATGGCGAATATTTGGATTCTATTAGGCGTCATATTTTTGGGCTTTCTTCATAGGCTTATTATCCTACATTCTTCGAGTTTAGCATTAATAAAATTGAGAGTTTAAATTTCTCTTTGGTTCTTAAAAGAACTCTTTGAACTTATCGGATTATTAGTGGCTTTCATCAGACTTATCGATCGAGATCTGTCTGGGTTGTGAGTCCTCATATCTCAAGGGTTCTTACTTCTCTATAAGCAGCAGTGAGGTCTTCCATCGAGCGATCTGGCGATTCTTCCAAGCTAATCTGATCATGAGTCTCCTCAAAAGTTGACGGGGTTCGTATCACATGGACTCATGCTTTCCCTCACATATCCCTTGCTCATCAACTCTTCAACTTGCCTTTAAAGGTCCTTTGTTTCCTTAGGATTACTTCTACAAGTTGGTCGATTTGGGATAACATCCTCAGGTATGAAATCAATTTGATGTTCAATACCTCTAATGGGTGGCAGCCCACTAGGAACTTCCTCTGGGAACACATCCTCGAACTCTTGATTAGTGCTTTCAAAGTGCTGTTGAGCCTGTTGTGCTGGTTTGAGCACTTTTGTGTACTAATCGGCGTAATTAACTTGATTGGCACATTAGGTCCCTCTTTATTCCTCTTGATCGCATTTTGTGGCTAATTTTGTAGTTTTTACAAGCTATTTATGCCAAAATTGTTGAGTCGATCCAGCCTGAAGAATTGGTGAACTGTTGCGAGATCAAGCCCCGGAGGAAAAGGCGAAGTGAAGAAAAAGGGGAAACGGTGAAATTTCGGCGGGCTAAAGAGAATTGTGACAGTAGCCGCCAAGCCTCGACCTTGTTCACCCATGCGCCTTGATTCAGGATTTCCAACACTATTCCTATTGTCCGTTTGACTCTTTCACTTTTTGTTCTCTTTTTAGTTTTCTTCATATACTTTTCTCCTTATGTAGTGTTTAGATTTGTAGTTTTGGTAGTCAAGTTGTTTATATTGTTAAATGTTCCTCCAACTTCAATTATGGCGATAGAGTATTTATCAAAATAGACTTTCAAAGCTCCAACACTTGGTTCATCAATGGTAGTCTAACATACCGTAAGATAATGCTCTCGACTCTGGGAATCTCCATCTCTTGTGTCTGCTTGGAGGGCATCTAGAAATCGAGCAAGATACATTCCTCAGCCCGGTATTGATATTTTACCATTGGGAACTTATCGATTCAAAAATGACACCAAGTAAGTAAATCCTAACCCAAATAATTTTCTCCACATTTTTGCAGAAAAGACTATAACTAACTGTAAATCAAATCCAGTAGAAATGCGTTCCAATTACTGCATTACAATTAAAGAAATACACGTACATCTACTATATTCGCAATGAAACTGAAAAAAAATGAATCCTAAAAATTTGTCTAGATTTCATAAATTTTCAGGCAGTAATTTTAAGAAGAAAATAACATAAATATAATCTGGTTCCACTCCTTTACGCACAGTTACGAGATTCAAATCAGAAAACAATTTCAAGAAGAAAAATAAAATAATAAAAAAATAAAAACTAAAGAAGATAAAATTCTACTCTAAGCTATACCTTTGAGTTCTCTTACGTTCCTTTTTAAGGTAGTGAAGAGCGGAAGATACTTCTTATTCTAACATTGTCTATTTATAACTGTCAAAAGAAATTGGGCCTAATGCAAAACGCTCCAGGTGGAATTCCCAAAAGAAAGCCTAGTTTACTATCCTAGGTCGTGACCTCAAGCTAGTGTTTGACCTGGATTTCCCTTGTTTGCTCTTGTTCAGTTGCGACCTTAATACTCCACATTGACCGGGTTCCTTGAAGGCGCGGATTAATGGTCGCGACATCGTTTGTCAGTTGCGACCTTGTTGGCTTCGGTCATTTCTCGAGAGTTGATGTCGCGACCAGTTTCCTTAGCGACCTCGTTGTCTTCCTTTTTGCATTAGGAGTCATGACCTCGGTTCAGTCGAGACTCCTCTTCCTTGTTGTGCTGCATGTCGCGACCTCAGTCTTAGGTTTTAACTATATTTCTATTTCCAGCGCCTAGTTCACAGGTTGACTTCCTTTTTCTAGTCGCGACCTCTTTGATGTTCATTCCGCCTTACGGTCGCAACCTCAATTCTTTGTTGTAACCAGTTTCCTCCTTCCAACCTCTATTCTAAGTCGCGACCTCAGGGTGATGTCGCGACCTCATGTTGCTCTTTTTATGGTCGCATGTATTCCCAATTGCTCAAAATTAGTTGCGACCTAGATTTCTTCTGCTTAGTTCTTCTTTAGGTCGTGACTCGAATGAGTGGTCACGACATCGTTTGTGGTCCTTGATTAATAAAGTGGTAGCAACTTCAGTTTCTTGGCAAGGACTTCGTTTGGCTTCGCTTCAAGTTGCGACCACCTTTTTGTTCTTCAACTCTTAGTTTGGTTGCAACTTCAATCTCTCTGTTGAGACTCCATTTTCCGTTTTCATGTCGCGACCTCAACTGCACGTCACGACCTCAAATATGAGCCCTTCATTTAAAAACTAGTTGCGACTTCATTTTCTTGCAGAGACCTTCCTTGGCTTCGACGACTGGGATCCCACGTCGCGACCTGGTTGGCGTCGCAGCCTCGGTTGTCTTCAGTGGCGTGCGCTTATCGGTGTGAGTGTCAGCGGCGGGGTCTAGCAGATAATTCCTTTGTCAACCACACTTCAGCGCAGCCGTAACTGTTCACTTGTTTATACGGTCGTGCGGTCGCAAAAGCTTCGACTTAGTCACGACTTAAGCTTGCTAAGGTCTTCTATTTCCTCTAAAGGCGGTCTTGGTGATGTCGTGACTTGAAATATTTGAACAAAATTTCCTGTCCGACTCGATTTTTCATTTGCGACTTCATTTGTACTTGTAAGGCGATCTCTTACAGTTTCTTTGGGATTTTCACTTATTGTATTTTTTGCAAATTAAATTTGAGCAAATTACCCGAGGTTTACGTATGAATCAACAATTAGAGGTGTAATAAACTGAGAGAAAAATGGATTTAAAAATCAAATGAGTTTTGGGCTCATCAAATTCCCCAGACTTAAGAATTGTGCTTGTCCCACAGAAGCGAAGAAAAGAAAGATATGTTTAAATATAAAACAATTAAGCTTAAATTTTTAAGGACAGTTTTTTTTTCTTCACACAGTCTTTCTTATTCCACCTTCTAACTTGAAATAGGAGATAACGGCATCATTTTAAATTTAAGTTTTTGATTCAAGAAAAGGAATGGTTTCCAACTTCTATCCTGAGAATTCCTTGATGGAAATAATGTATTATGAGATTAACTAATCAGTCTTGTTCTCTCTAATGCAGTCTTTAATCCTTTTTCATCTTCATGTTGAAATTGAAAGTTAAATCTTAAGGAATCCTCCTTAGAAAGCGGTCAAGGTCCCGAGTCTTGTTTCATATTGATCTCCACTAATGTAGGTAAATTCAACCTTGAGATCTGATAAGTGCTTTAAAAGGCTTGTAATGTTGGGCTTAGGTAATTGGGTAGATAATGGGAAAATTGGTTACCAATTCACCAGTTCCACTTTTTTTGTACTCATTGCCTTGACTTTCATCCTTTTTCTTCTTTGTTCTTATTGATTCTCCTGTCTTAACTTTGATTCATCTTTGAAGTCTTTTATGGCATTTTGATTTCAGCACACCTTTATTCAGACAGCTCTCTTGTTTGCAAACTCACTATACAGTTTTTCTAATGATGGGAATAGTGCAATGTCTTGTCTTCTTAGGCTTTATATTACCCTTAGAGGCAGACTGTAACTCATACTAGTTTGGTATTAGGGTTCTGGTGTTAAAAACACCCTACGAGCAATTGAAAGGAAATAGGCCACAAGACAAACTTAAATTTCATACTACCTGTATCATTCTGCTTCTTTTTTCCTTAAATCTTTGGAGTTATTTCTTCCTCCTCCTACTTGGCATTATGTTGGAAATATTTTTCTTTGACTAGTTTCTTCCTTTACGGCCAAACCTTTACATCTTGGAAACTTGATAATTTGGGCTCTTTCTTCCTGAGGGATTATTGCAAGGAAGGGGTTCGGAGTTTCGGTTACTATCATTTGAAGAGTCTGAGCTTGTTTGGCTCAAATCATGGAACTAGAGTATGCTAACATATTGAGGGTATTAGGCAGGAGCTCAAACTGCCCAAGGATGGCCTCTATCACTTTCTTGTTGGCTATTTTTACATAAGATTTTGCCTCGTCCAAATGTCTAACAGAGTTCTAGGACATGGACTCCTAAATCTTGAATTTCCGAGAGAAGATAATTTCTATTTCTTCGAAGTTTCATGAGTTTGTTGACAGTGTATTATTTCTTGAGACTTGCACTTATTCCTTGTTTATTTACACTCTCCAATCAGTTATTTATTCCTTATTAATATCCCTTTTCAAATTTTTGCGATCTAATTTGGTTTTAAATAAAATTTGCTACTCCTGATTCCAGTCTACTAGTCGGTGCCCTTATTTTTCCTGCATTGTTGTTCTTGGGTGAAAACAAAATTGGTCATTTAATTCTTGTACAGACAAGACACTCATAATTAGCGTGCGGTAAATGACCGCAAACATACAATTTCGGTATATCAATTTATGAGGCAAAAACAATCAATTTGTTAATCAACGAGGAATTTTTATTCAAATATCAAAACATCTAGATATTGTACAGATTTCTTTTATCTGTCTGAAATTACAAATAGGTATATCTAATCGGAGGAAAAACTCTCTATTTCTTGATCTAAAACCACAGCTGCCTTCCTTACGGAGTTGTAGCCTCACATTTTTTATAAGTTCCCCCAGGAGTCTCGAATTCTTGTAGGAAGGAAGGGCTGTGCTAAGGTTGTTCAAATAATTGAGGCCCTTACTTTAAACGCGTTGGAGTTCCTCTGGATGATGGTGGTTCTGGTTAACCCTTCTTCGATTCAGCATCATCCGTTCTGTGATTATAGGCGTTGTATGGAATTATGTTCGAGTTAGTTTGTTTTAGGCTCTACTCGTCCATGCGGCGTATTTGTACCCTTGGAACTCTTCTTTCCTCATTCTCTTTATTCATTCTCATTGTTTATTCTTCCTTTGTTTTCCCATCCTTTTATAGTGATCTTGCTTCTCTTGGGATTGACAAAGCTCTTAATTCTCTTTTTCATATTTCCAATGAATGAATTAAATGCAATTTCTCGGATTCAAGCGTCTGCAGCTATTTCAACGAGATTTGGGAAGAATTTTGGAAGAAATTTGATTGTTTCTACGAGGATTATTGAATTTCTTTGGAATTATTCTTTGAAACTAAGCAACCTAAGCTGATTCTTTTAATTAGGCGGGTTTACGGTTACGTAGTAATAACAATTTATTTTAGGGGTTCTAAACGATGGATGCAGAATTGGAAACATGGGAATGAATTGAAGATGACTTGAAATTGGAATGGACGTTGGGCTCAATGTCATGATTGCGATATGAAGTCACAACATTAGTGCAGACCTCTTAATTAATGATTTTCAATGAATCCTATTTTTAATACTCGAGAAACTTGCCAAAATGAAAGTTTAAAACCTATTTTATTGAGATTTGAGACCATTCATATGCGACTAAAGATTTTTGTTGCGACTGAAATGTAGGTCCCGCGACAAGGGAATTGATGTCATGACACTCTTTTCTTTCCTTAGATTATTTTAGTCGTGACCTTACTCAATTTCCTTTTTATTAGACTTTCTTTCTGCTATTGTTTCAACGTCCAGCATTCTTGGTTGCGACTTATGAATTGATGTTGCGACCTAGAAAATTTTCCAGTCTCATTGAACAATTCAATTCACAGAAATTTCAATTCACCAAATCCAATCAAAACCAATACAATTCAATTTATATTCATCATTCAAATATTCAACGAATCCATTCACTAACCATGGATTCTTAAATTTAAGCACAAAAATAAAAATAAAATTTTGAACATTCGATCATCATCTGGGGCAAAATTTAAATAAATTCAAGAAGATTATACTGCCCCTTTTTGTCTCTTTTGCATATTGGAAGTTTGATTGTAGATATTCCCCATTTTGCACCTTCTTATTGTCACCAAACTAAAAAAATTGATTACTTTTCAATCATTAATGAATAAAATTACACAAAATATTAAAACTTTAGCCACAAGTATAACGGGAAAGCTTAAAATAAGGCGATGTGGATTGCCTTCCACAATTTGCTCGATTTTAGTCATCTTTAATTTGGACTTCTTTGCTTCCCATATTTGTTTCTCAGAATTTTCTCATTGAACTAAGAGTCATTCTTCGAAACAATGTTTAATCTACGACCATTAACTTTGAATTCCTCATGATTGCGGTTTAGTCATCCTTTGAAATTTGTACTTACGCTCTACTGTATCGTTCACTCCATTTTGATTTAAGCTTCTGGGGAAAGAGAGTCTTAGTGCGGGATTTAAATAATAGGACTGATCTCTGCTTGCAGATTCTCTCCTCAAAATTCTTTTATTTGATCATACCATTTTTGTTTTCTCTTTGTAGATTACGGCACTATCATAGGCTTCATTCCTCAACTCTTCCAATTCATTTAGTTACAGATGACCTTTTTCCTTTACTTGTGTAAATCAAAATTTAGCTTCTTGATGGCTTATGGCTTTATATTCTAGCTCGAGGAAGGTGGCAAAGGTTTTCAACTTGAAGCTATATGGGGACATTCGATGGGAGTTTAAAAAGCATCCTGTATGCCCGAGTGCATCATCAAGCCGAGACCAGTCTTTTCTTTGGAGCTTAGGTCTTTTCAGAATTTTCTTACTCTCACGTTAGGTGGCTTGCGTTTGTTGAGGATGATAAACGAAGCTGCGTAATGTGTTTGATATCATATCTTTATGAGTTTGTCAAACACTTTATTTTACAAAAGTGGCTTCCTCCTTCACTTGATTATAGTTAAGTGTCCCAATCTGTTTGAGAATATTTCTTTGTAAAAAATCCTGGCTATATTAGCATCATTCTTGGGACAATTTGTTGCCTCAAACCCATTTCGATACATAATCCACCCATTTAGGAGTATGTATATATTTCCATATGAAATTTGGAAAAGGCCCCATAAATCTATTCCTCATACGTATAGTTGCACACCGGGATCTTTGTAGGGGCATTTCATGCCTGCGATATTTCCCATTCTTTTTGGCATTATCCATAGCTTCGCCCATTCAAAAGCAGTCCCGGCAATGTGGTAATAAAATCCGCGAAGAATTTTATAAGGTGCATTTTGTCTCATGGAATGTCCTCCATATGATGATGCGGCATTCATAAAAATCTTACTTTACTCCACCTTAAATTTTTACATCTTCGATGATCAAATCGGCTCCTCTTCTAAATAAACGATGGAGTCATCGGATGTAGTACACAATTGTTAGTCCTTAGCTTTTTCTCTGTCTTGAATTACATTGGCATAATTACATCTTTAGAAGTTCCGCAATCGGCATACAAGGTGATTATGAAGTAGCCCGATTAGAATAAGCGCTCATGCGGAAAGTTTTACGCTATTTCTTTTTTCTTCTTAGCATCTGACCAGTTTCTCCACTCTTGATAAGTGATCAGCTATCACATTGTCATAACCTTTCTTATCTTTTATTTCTAAATCAAATTATTGTAATACTTTGTTGAGTTACGGCGAATATCGTCCCCGATTGGAACACATGATGTAGCGAATTTAAAAATTTTATCCACTTAGCCACGAGGATCACGTACGTTTCATATAAAAGCGAAGGAAGGAATGAAGCTTACCTCTTGTAGATCGGTCGTGGCCTTCAGTCAGCGTCTTGGTTTATTCGGATCTTCAAAGGTCTTGCTTTACGGCGACCACCCTCTACAAGTATCCACACCGCAGGCAAATAATAAACGATGTTATTTGAATACTTTAGTTAAGTTGGTCTTCTCAACGAAATTAGGGTTTTTTTTTTCTTTCTCTTTGTTTTGGTTGTTCTCGGTAAAAAAGACGACTACTACAAAAATATATATGTCTCACATATATATATCTATATAAGTCTGCTAGGGTTTAAGTCAAAAACGAATTTTTATATTATTATATATTTAAAACTCTTTTAAATAATAACAATTTAAATTCACAAAACATAACCGTTCGAAGACATAGCAGTTTCTCGAATTTAAACTTTCTCAAAATTAAATTTGAATTTAAATAAAAAATTTAAATTCACAAAACATCTTGGATTCAAGACATAACCATTTTCACAAATTTAAACTTTCTCAAAATTAAATTCGAATTTAAGTAACACAACTAATTGTTATTTGTAATTTAAAATAATCTCATCATTTAAATTACTCTGAAGTGGCTTAATAGCCGTTATTATTAAATTCTTATTAATGCGTACTACATAGATTTCAATTAACATTGTGAGTAGGCCTAAATCACATTTTGATCCTACAAGTCATAAGTGGCCTCCTAACAAGACATTCCATGACGACCCAAGTTAAATAAGCTCAAACGATCAGAGACAACCTTAATATAGCTAATGACATAATCCTTTTGTCTCATGATATCTTGATAGAATATAAGGCATGGACAAAGTCAACCTTATATCGTTCTATCTTTGATTTTTCGAAACCCCGGTCGTGACTAAACAAATGACATTGATCTCCATCAATTCATTTGAGCACGGCTATGCATTTCTCAGTCTCAATTGTCGAGGGGACCCAGAGATATCTCTTTTATAATAAGAGGGACAAATTCCATTTTAATCTTATTACTAACAATAACAATACCCACTTGATCAGTCTTGGCTTTGCTTCTTTCTTTGCCATTAGATATTTGATTCTTTGCATGATCGTTAATGTATCTTTATGGAACTGAAAATATGGCCTAAATTTTTCACATGCAAATACTATTGCCCGGCATCTCCTTCCAATAGTAGAATAATTTTCTGAGCTTCATTGAAGGTTTTTCGGCATAATATGGCTTGTGAATACCTTTTCGACTTCTATCAATGTAAGCTCCATTGCAGTGTATCACATGATTTCAAATTCTCTGTTCCAATTTGGTTTGCCATGATGGGAGCTTGACTAATTCTGGTTGATTTCCTTGAAGAGAATTTTGGCGGGATTCATCAGTGAACTTAGTATCTTTTCGATGTCTGCATAGTTGATTAATACCGAAACGGTACAATATTAGACATAACTTATCATAGGTTTATACTGCGTTTTGTGTACTAATCAGCTTCAATAACTTAATTGTTGCATTAGGACCTAGGTTTTGCTCTTGATTACATTTGTAACTATTTGGGTAGTTTTGCGGGTTAAATGTCTCCATGATTCCTCAATTGACTTGAGACAAATTGAGCTTGAATGAATTGAAACTATGATTAACTCGGAGAAATTTCGGAGCAAATTTATTGAAGAAGGTGGAAGGAGCAATCTAGCGAATTTTGGGGATTTGCAAAGACGTGGAAACTGCCAGTTGCGACTGCCGAATTTTCGCACCACTGCAATTACGCGGGTTGCGGCTTCTCTCACTGTGACTCACCTCTCATGACTACTTTTGATCAATGGTTTTAATACAAGTTTGCCCTTGCATATAATTTTGATTCTTTTAACATTTTGTAATTTCCTCTTCTTGGTTATATAAGCTCAACCATGCTTGTAAGAAAGACATCGAATCAGTGTCGTCAATTGACAAACTATAATCCTGTTGTTGGTGATTTTCTCTCTTCTTCCTCCTTTACTTTCTTGCATTTTTCTTGGTTCACGACACCCCTTTATGATGACAGATAGGGATCTTGGCTAATCTCACGATCGAAGAGGAAGGCCGCTGGGTGTTTGTTTTTAGGTTTAGCTGCATGTCTCATGTTTTTCATGTTTGTATTTTAGGGTATTTGTGCCCTTGCATTTCACTAAGTTTAAAATCTCTTAAGCATGCTCCCTTTAATGTGTATTTGGCAAGCTTCTTGGGTTCAATGGATACTTTCATTAGATCCATTGAGGCTCGGTTGATTAGTTGTCTCTTGAGTTATCGTGGGGTGGGTTTTTGAGATGTGTTTCACGACTAGGGACATTTTTGCCTAATAAAATGCTAATCTCTGCTTTAAGGTCAGCTATTAGGGTTTAGGTTTTAAGCTAAAAAGAAGATCAGGTTCGGAAGTGACTATATGTCATGCTCCCAATCACGAGGATATAGACGAAGACATGTTGGTTAACTGAACACTAAGCTCGATGGCCGAGACTTGATTCTCTTTTAATTTTCTTGATTATTTTAGCTTGCGACCATTTCTTTGTTTTCCACACCCTTTTATCGGAGAAAACACCATTTTCAATGCCTTGTAACCTCTCTCACGAAGAAAGCCCATCCTTGTGTTTCGACCTTAGAGCGCTATCTTGCAGTAGCTTTGCTACATGAGTAGTAGAGATCTGGGGTATAAATTTTGTTGATTGAACACTACGAGATTTGAAACGAATCAATTAGCGCGGGTTGCGGGGATGGTGCCCTGAGCGGAAGAGAAGCCGTTGAACTTGTGATTCACATCACAAGTATTGGGTATATCTCATTTCTTTTTATTTTATTCATTTTTCCACCCTTGCGGAGTTCCACTTCTGGGAATTTGAAAATTTTCAACTGGGTAGTTTGAAGACTCCCCTGTCACGGGTGTTATCTTATTTTTGATTTTATCTAACCCGATAAATTTTTTAACGCATTGTTTTGTTGGTTTCTTGCTTGTGTGAGGTAACTGATCATAGCCGATTTATGCGGTGGAATTTGAAACTTGTAGGCGATTTGAGAGGCTAAGTGCTTCGATTAAGAAGGTTATGAGATTAGCACACACACCCAGTGTGTGATACCCAAACCTCACACGAAGAGCGATAGAGCCAACAAGGGGTTCATCAGGAACTCATTGCATATAGATCGATGAGGGATCACATCCATCCTCCAAGGTTGAAGGTACCTCATGCATAATACCTAGCGGAGGATGTGGTGAGACCCTATTTGGTGCCCTGCTCAGGCACTTTCATGGTATGGGCGAATCGATACACGCATATTCGGGATTTCGAGGAGGTTTGCACTACATTCAAGGAAGGTGCATTCGACATGGACTTGCTTAAGCTAAAGGCTTTCCCTTTGACACTCAAAGAGCCAAATTTTTGCTTAATTCACCAGACGAGACCACGTGGGAGGCCCCAAGAAGTGAGATACGAGGCAAAATTCTTGAAGAAGTTCTTAGTGCTCATAAGACCAAACCTTTGAAGAGGAAGATCTACACCTTTGCATCGCAGCGGTGAAAGATTTTTATCATGATGGGAAAATATCACGAGACCATCGATTGCATGTCCTCATCATGGCTTTAAACACATGATCTTTGGTGAACCATTTCTATGATAAGGTCAACCACTTCCATGGCAAGCAACTCACGGAAATATGTTGTGGAGGACTTCCACTTAGCAAAAGAAATCTGATGAAGCCATGGACTTTTGAACTACGTGGACGAAACTTCCAAATGATGGGATGAGCAAAATCAAGGTATAAGGATGAAACCAACGACAAACTCGAGGAAACATTTACATGCCTTGCGGAGGAAATGGAAATGAAAGCAGGCTATACTTCTTTGACTAGAATTTGGAAGGCTAGAGCTAGCGAAATCGGCATGAAGTCACAGGCGATAACTAAGCCTGTACTTCTCGATCACATGTTTCAATTGCCAATCACCGATTATCAAGGAGATCAATGTCGATGCTCCCTCGATTCGAGGTCGATCTGAAAACAAAAACAAACATAGTGGATCGGTAGGCATCGATAAGTGCTCTGTATAGAAATACTCTGTCCGGGATTGGAGAAGCCATCTGGTATCATAGGCCTGAAACCCCGAGCTTATACCAGGTTCTGGCAACAACAAACCATACCGCAATCTTATTGGAGCAAGCCATTGTGAATTTGAGGCAAGGTAATTGGGTCGCCGTGGAAGCAGAGACGGTGAATGCTCGAACCCTGCAAAAAAAATCGAAATCTTGGAAGTACTTTCGATAAAAGATTTGGGCAGGCTACAATGCTGGAGTCTCCCGGGTTGGCTGGCAGGAAGGATTCAAGAAAGAAAAATCTCCCTCTCGAAAGCAGCGATCCAGTGAATGCATGAAGAGGGCTCTGTGAGGCTTCGAATTCTAAATTGAATGAGGTCGAGGCCAATCATCACTCACGAGGAGTGGCAAAGAGCTCTAAAGCCATCACCAAAGATTGAGGAAATAGGCCTAGAAACGGGAAGCTATTGACAACTTGCTGGGAGTGGTGAGTTAAAGTATTTGTTGAGGAATATAAGCCACCCATACCTCGATCACTAAGAACTAAGAAGAAAGACATTAATCAGGCTGAAATTTTAGAAGTATTGAGGCAGGTCAAGGTGAACATCCCCCTGCTTGATATACGGGTAAACCGGGTTCCAGCTTATGCTAAAATTCTACCACCAAAGACGTGCCGCAGTCAAGAAGGAAGTTGGGCATTAATAAGAAAGCCTTCCTAGCGGAGGCAAGTCGACTCATCATCGAAGCGGGAGCCTTGTTAAAATCACGAGATCCGGGATCTCCACCATCTAAGTCAACATCGGAGGGACATGCATAGACAGGCATTGTTCCGGATCACCAAGGCGATGTCGACCTATTTGCCATACAATGTATAAGCGGAGTTAGGGTTTTGGGAAGCGAAGCCTACCCGATCATATTATCCTTAAGCGGTCTGGTCGATAAAAATACGAGGGATAGTGGAGGTTATATAACATGACAAAATGGATAATTTCTATTATCCGGTGGATTTTATGGTTCTTGATACAGAGACCAATTGCAAGAACACCCGCAGTACCCATCATGCTTGGGAGGCCATTTTTGCCACAACTAATACCCCATAATCAGCTACTGGAATGGGTTATGCAGCTCGCGGCTGGCGACATGACTTTGGAGCTCGACATTTTCATCGTGGGGTTAAGCGGTGAGGACAAGGAATGAAGTCGGAAGAAGTCGTGAGTGGCACAGTGAAGGGAGAGCCCGACAATCATAGCGCAAGGAATTGATTGAGAACCAAGCGATTCTGATGAAGAGATTAGCTGCGTAAACATCAGTCGGCCTCATAATCTTTAAACACCACGGCCTGCAGACGAGCATGTGCACGACGTAAGTGGGATTGGATTAATGCGGTACCTCCTTTATAGCTTGGAGGAGCCTCTCCTCCTTGATCCCCACCAGAAGCCTCTTGCATGGCATTACAGGGAGTAGTTTCTAGAACTTGAAACCACTCCAAATATTAGTTAGATTTATATTTTGTTTTATTTCAATTTTTAGTTTGGGCTTATCATTTAAGCCCTTTAATTGCCAAAGTTTGTAAATTTTCTTATTTTTCTAGCTTAATTTCTTATAATTATTGGTCTTGTTTTGTTCACGGGTGTTCAGGAGGTCAAATATTGCACGAGTTTGAAATTTTGTGCCTGCCAATTTTAGCAACTGCGAGCCGTGGGATAGAGGGTCGTAACACACGAAATTTCGGGATCTTGGGTTTTCGCCGAGGAGTGGGCACTGTTATCTTCTCTTCACTACCTACAACTCTTTGTTTCTATGACTCTACCAGTTTGGCGCACCTTAAATTAATTTTTCTAATCTTTTAAGGCATCCAAATTAATGGTCATAAAAGCCATTAATTCCTTTATCTTCCCACCTACCCCTTCTCCCCTTTATAAACCTGGTTCCATTTCATTTTCACCTCGTCTCCTTCTGAGTTTCGGAAAATTTCAACTCTTCTTCTCTGTTGCTCTTTTTCGAGCGGGTTCGAATGGCGAAAACCAGAGAGCCCACACTTTTGGCGTGGTGCTTGGGGCCACCTCCCCTGCATGGCCCTCTTGTGTGACTGGGTCCTATTTGTAGACATAACCGCGATCCCCTCTGCTTGACCCTGATTCGCCGTGGTAGTGCCGACCTGACCTGTTTAATGCTTTGCTGAATTTCGCGGCGCTGCTGCGGTGATGTTGAGGGTTCCTCCTCGGCCTTTGCTGAGGAGATATCATACTGCCAAAGGTTAGGCCCACACCACCGTGCCGCATCCGGTTGGCCGGAGCCACCCGGCAAGAGGGCCACAGGACATGACGGGAGTCATCATCATCGCGATCGACCGCCCTCTCCCGCCTTATCGGGGTGTTCTTAGGGCCCCGGACCTGTCCCTGATCGATGTGGCGGGCGACGCCGCTTCCCTGCGACCCATCCGGGGAATGTTGTTTGCGAGATAGGGTACTGTGAGGAGTTGTACTATGATCTCGGCCTTTGCCTGGACCCGGGGCTTGAGACTCCATGTGCTCCTCGTCTGGCGATACCATTTTGAGCCATTTTATGGTCAGGTATGATCTTGTATCCACGGGTGGAATCAAGGTTCTATCACACTATGACATCGAGGTAGAACCCGGCGCTCTTCATTTTCTCTATTGATTGCGGGCGGGGATGCCGGACGCCGATATCTGGTGGCCTCCATCTTTGCCCGGTGGTGCGCCATGGGTGGGTTTATAGACAATGGCTGCATCCGACGGAGATTGCGACTCCTCTCATGGATGCTCTTGGGTGGGTCGATATTGTACATCGCCACCGCTACGGCGTATGCTTGATGAACCACGTTAGGGGTCTAGTATGTTTCCACTTCATCATGAAGTCTGAGAGGAAGGTATGCGAGTGTTGTATCGTATTTCGAGGGATTACATGGTTCGGCCAAGCCGAGGCGATTATGACTAACATTTCGGATAGGATTACCATCGGAGTTGCCAGTGAGTCACTTTATCTTTATTTCCTCGTCATTGCCAACCGGGTGCGAGCATATGGTTCGGCGAGCGCCTCGTATAGAAGCGTCGGCAGCGGTAATGAGACCGTCCTTCACAGATTAAGCGATGGCGGGCGGGCCGAGCTTTCCACCTTCCTCTCTGAGTCGGGCGAGGGCGAGCGGATGATGATAGTCCTCGTCGGGACCATCTATATTTGACATCTTTGGGGGCCTCTGGCTGATTCCGCGGTATCCCGTCCGATTAAGCTCCTCAGGCCGCTCCTCGATGGCTCCATTTGTACCGCAGAACTTTCGATGCCCTCTACATTTCCACACGAACGGCTCGTACCCGCGAGTTCGATTTGATATGGCCGGTCGAGCATGCGTAGCCTCAGTAGTAACATATTACCTCTCTGCCGGGGACTTCTTTGGCTCTTATAGAAACGATGCAGCACATTCTCAGCACCTCTGACTTGTATGCGACTTCACGGGTGCTCACGGTAGGGGATGATCCACAGGCTTCTATATAAGCTGGGATCGAGGCCATCATCATGCGGATAGAGCCACAGGCCTCCCTGCTAGCTCTCCCACCAGGGATCTCTTTCGGTAGCCGGTGTCCTTGGGGCCGGATTGACACCTCCGCACGGCCCTGCGGCTTCCACGGATTTGTGCGGTACAAACGCTTTCGGCCCTTCACCCATCGGCTCCCTCGGCGTACCCGGTGAGGATGAACCTTCTCGGCCATTTATTGAGAGGTACCACTTCCTCCGCTAACACCGTTCAGTTGTAAAGACGATTGTGGAAGTGATGTTCATACTTTGATGTTAGTTTACTTATACGCCACGGCTGCGGCAAAGCCCTTTTTGTGTTTTTGCGAGAGCTTCTTGTTTACTTATCTTTGCAAAGTAGAAAATTTTATCAAGTACCTTGATATATATAATAAAAATCTATTTTCTATACTTTTGCATCTGCATTTGACCTTTATATTTGTTTGCCTTTCTGTAAATTGAAGGTGAAGGCGCGCTATAATACCAAATGATGAAACGGTTTCATACGCAGTGAGTTTTGGATTAGTTTTTGACCACAGTAATTATCCACATCTTCCACCAGATCTCTAGCACACAAATCACATTAGTTTTCTTCAATGGGTTAAAAGCGCACTTTCTCTTTTACTTTGGTAACTTTAGATTAGTTGTCATTTGTTAATAGATTGATTCTTGCATATTTTTGAGCGATGTGTCTTCCAAAAAAAAACAAAGAAAATAAAGAAAATAGTTAAGTAAGCGCAGGCATTTTCTATTGCAGGAAATGCAGTCAGGGTATGTAACCTTTAAAGCCTAAGTGCTTATACCAGCGGGTTTGGGAGCCCTGAACTTTGTGCTTTCTCGCTATATGGGTGGAATGAGTGGGATTCGCGAGTTGTGAGTCTTGGATTCTCAAATCATTCGAAGTCGAGGGGTGAAACACGAGGGAGTTTGTGTTAGAAGATCGCCATAACGATGCCCTAAGCCTTAGTTGGTTGGGAGTCATCGGGTGCATCCTTCTGGACTTTGGTGAAGTGAATTTTCAGCATTACCTTACAATAGGTATGAAATAAGTGAGGCTTGATCTTTAGGTTGGTCGACATGTCTAAGGTTTTAACGTGGTTGGTTGGGGGAGGTAGTTTTGCCGACTTATTGGTTTAAATGATCTGTTCAAAAACACTTAGAGTTTGGTGAAATTGATCGATTCCTTAAGATTGATCTTTGCCACGAAACTTATTCTGTATGGCATTTGTTCTCGACATGGTTCTTTATGTCACGAGTCGTTCGTACTAAAGGTTAGACATGAATTGCGCCATACCTTTTGAACGACCGTTACATTTTTGGCCCGAAAACATTTCTGCGTGATGCACCTTTGCTTGTTATCATTGCTGAGGACTACCACGCGGCCGCATCTGATTGGGAGTGATTGGTACCACGAGCCGAGTACAATCGCGACCTTGTTATCATAGGTTTATACACTTTTTGTGTGCTGATAACTTTCAACTCAAACAGTGTTGCATTAAGTCGGTTTTGCTCACGATTACATTTGTGGTTATTTGAGAGTGATTTGCATGTTAAATATTTCACAATTCCCTCAATTTGACTTGAACACATTGAGCACGAGCTGGTCGAAGACTCACGGATGATTTAGCATAAGAGGAATTTAGGAGCAAATTATTGAAGATTGAAGGAACAATCTGCGAGGCTGGGGGTTACAGGGTGGCAGCTGCAAATTCATGTTTGCGGTGCTCGCACCCTGCGAATTTTTCGTACCAGCACCTCTCACACCGCCTGACTCACCTCTCATGACAACATCAGGTGGTTTTATCATAAAGTTTGCCCTTATGTAATTTGGTTCTTTTAGCCTGATTTTGTAATTCACTGTCTTTGCGGAGCCTATATAAACTCAATAGCCTTGTAAGAAAGACATCAGATCATTGATCAATCGGTCGACATGAAGGCTTCCTCTTCCTCTTGTTGGTGATTTTCTCTTCTTCCTCAGCTACTTTCTTACATTTTCTTAGTTGCCAAACACCACTTTATGGTGACAAATCGGATGCTTGGCTAATCTCACGAATCCTTGAAGGGAAGCCCTTTGGGTTTTGTTTTTAGGTTTAGCTGCATGTCTCATGTTTTTCATGCTTGTATTTTAGGGTATTTGTGCCCCTGCATTTCACTGAGGTTAAAATCTCTTAAGCATGCTCCCTTTAATGTGTATTTGGCAAGCTTCTTGGGTTCAATGGATACTTTCATTAGATCCATTGAGGCTCAGTTAGTTGTCTCCTATTAGTTATCGTGGGGTAGGGTTTTTGAGATGTGTTTTCACGGCTAGGGACATTTTTGCCTAATAAAATGCTATCTCTCAACAAGGTAAGCTATTAGGGTTTAGGTTTTAAAGCTAAAAGAAGATCCGGTTCGGAAAGTGACTATATGTCATGCTCCCAAATGCGAGGATATAGACCCGAAGACATGTTGGTTAACACAGAACAACTAAGCTCGGTGTGAGACTTAAAGTTTCTCTTTTAATTTTACTTCATATTTTTAGCTTGCAACCATTCCCACACACCTTGTTTTCCACACACTTTTAATCGAGGAGAAAACACCATTTTCAATGCCTTTGTAACCCCTCTCTCCACAAAGAAAACCCATCCACATTGTTCGACCACAGAGCCCATATCTTTGCAGTAGCTTTGCTACATCGATAGTAAGGAATCTGAGTTTATAAAATTTTGTTGATTTTCGAACACTGCACAGACTAAGCAATTAGTACAGCAATTTTTTGAGAAATCTCTCGATACAAATCTTTTGTAAATCAGTATAACTACAAAAAACTTATAATTCCCTTGACTGTAGTGGGTGGTATCTGATTTCTTATAATTGAAACTTTGCTTGAGATACACTTCCCGATACTGCTAGAAATCATATTTAGAATGATTCCTTACATTATATAAAGTGACATTTTCCTAATTGAGCTAGATTTCTTGTCACTTGCACCTTTGAAGTACTCCCAGTTATGCGAGAAGCGTTGAAACTAGATCCATGCCTTTGTGAAATCATCCATGAGATCTCCCGCCTTCTTCCTTCCATCCAGAAAATATAGACATCATGCATCTTTGGAATGTACGGGGCATTACCACAGGCGAATGGCATTCATACAAGCAAAGGCGTATGATGGGCATGTAAAAATTGGTTTCTCGATCCTCGGGTGCAATGGAAATTTGGTTACTCTCCAGTATCCATCGAAAACATAAGTAGTGGTGTCACGCGACCTATCTAGCATACGATGTCGATGAAGGCAAAAATAATTAACCTTGTTTGCAATATTTGGTTTTTATAATTCGATACACACCCTCCATCACTGTCCACGAGTTCTTGTAGAATAAGTTCATTCTTTTTCATTTACGATCCACAGTGAATCCACCTTTCTTAGGAACCATGCACTGGGCTCACCAAGAACTATCAGGTATAGCATATAAAGCCTACATTCGTACATTCAAAACTTCTTTTCCTAACAACTTCTTTCATCACGAGGTTGACCTCCTTTGATGCTCAATAAAGCTTTTGTATTATCATTCGACAATATTTTGTGCATACAAATGGAGGCGATACCTTTCAGATCCTCGATTGACGGCGATAGCTTCCTTGTACTTTCTCGAATTTCCAACAACCACGTTTCTTAGTTTGATCAATGCTGGTGATATATGATAAGCTGGTTTTCCTCTTTTGGTTCTAAGAAAACTGTATTTGAAATGATTGGCGATTCTTTCAATATTAACTCTTACGCACCTGGTTTCACCTTTCGGCGGTTTTTAAATCACATTTGTATACATCATGTAATTTGTTTTCATTTATGCCGAGACTATTTCTTTGTTATACATACTAGAGGCAACATTTTCGCAATCAATACTCTCAAGATCACGAAGAATTTCATCGATTTCATTGATAGAATGTTGAAGAATAAGTGAATTCAAATTCGACAGAAGACTATTGTTTCTACAGCCATATAACTTCTGCATCTCTACATCGAGGGTGTTCCAAACTCCTATAGATTAAAAAGTCTTACTTTGCTCATTCCTCACCCTTGATGCATCCAGTTCACCTTTACGCATCTATCAAGAAGCTCCGGTGATTGCTAGAAGGGGTCAACTCTGGCAATGAAAGGAACTTGGGTGTCTTATCACCGTCTTCATAATAACAAAATCCAAGGGAAGATGAATTTTCTTGACAAGGAACATCTTCAAGAACACCTTCTGGTTGTGCCATTGATCTGTCAACCATTTGCAATGTGATTGTTGTTGGGGTTCCCGAGCTAGATCATTGCACCAACGTGACGTCAGGTACTCATGCTTAGAATCACCTGAGCCTTCTTGAATTCATGTTTCCGCATGGAGGCGGGGATAGTGGCTTTGCTGGGTCCTTCATTTTGCTAGGAGCTTTATTTGGATAAGCCCACTCTGAGGTAACAATCAAATTCACTATTCCTTCCTCAATTATTTTCCTTTTCTTGTTCGATGTCTCTTATAAATTTTGCATAGTGGGCATTTGGTTGATTACACTCTGAAAAAGGGATATTAATTTTCTATCTTCTTGAAGATGTCCAAGAATCTAGAAAATTATTCTTCCCTTTTGCTTTAGAGCCTACGAGAATGGCCTTTGTAGGTGTATAAAAATTTATTACTTCGCATACATTTTAAGCTCTGCTTCCTTAGGGATTTTTCGATACGTATCTTATTCTTTTATACGTATTCTTTCGAGTGCTCTTCTCTCCTTCCTTTCCAGTTTCTTCTTGTCCTGCATCAATCTCTTCTTTCCTTTCTTGCTTGCTGTTGTTTCCCACTTCTTTCCCACTTCTTAACTGAACTGCCATGCAATCCTTTCGATTCTTTTGAGTGTCACTAGGGAATATCTGCAGTTGCTCGGTTGGCATAATGGAGCTAGCTTCCCTACTTGTGTCTCAAGTTCTTCAATGAGGCACTTATTCTTACAAATGCAAGTAGCAGGGCTTTTTAAGCCTCGTCGGGCATGGGTTTTCTATTCATGGAAGTCTATAAGCCTCTTGTTGTCCCAGTGAACTACATCATTTGTTCTTGAAATGGTTGGAGTCCTCTATGACCTGATAGTCATTCCTGCCTTCACCCCCTTGATGTTCTTGTGAATTTTGGTGAGCTGCGATATCCTGTTGAGGATTACATCCTGCCTTGAACTGCAATGCCCTCCACCGTATGAAATTCTCATAGTTCCTCCAATGTTGGGCATGTGTGTGGGTAGGTTAGGATTTGGCTTGAAGCCTGATGCCTTCTTGGTTCATTCACATACTTAACCTCTTGACCTCATAAGCGTCCTCCTCGTGGTATTTCGGCCACTTCTTCTCTTTGACCTCTTTCCCACTTGCTCTATCTCATGGCTTGGTGTGCACATTTTCTGTTTGTCGTCACGTGCTGATGGCATCTAACTGCCTCCATAGGCGTCATTTTACTCAGCTCCATGACCCACGCACCCTCTTCTATTACCTTCAAAACTTAGATGGAGCTTTCATGTGCACTTGGCCAGGTCTTCTATGAGATCCACTAGCCTCTTCAGCACTTTTTCTTTTGAATGCTCCACAGCACGAAGCGTCAATGATGCCTTTAGATGTATCATTTAAGGCATGATACACTATATCCATCTGGGTTTTTAAATCAATTCCATGCATAGGGCACCTTTTCAACAACCTCTCGAATCTCTCCTAAGCTATATGAAACAAATGCTTCCCCTTGGTAGAACAACATTATCTCTCTTTGTACTCGGAAGCTAAGAGATGGGGGAAGAACACCCTTTGAAATATGCTTCACGGTTCTTCCCAGAGTATCAATTAAACCATATGGTAATGACATACCATGTGGTACGCTATATCTCTTAGGAAAATAGGAAGAAATTGACTTTATCTCGGCCTCACTCCATTCGGCTTCTTTTATTTTCCATCACAAAATCTACCGGTGCTTTCGTTGGGGTTTTTGTTGGGGTGGCGAGTGAGCAAGTCTTCTTTGCACCATTGTTATCAAGGCGGCTTTGGATTCGAAGTTATTTTGCATCACGGTAGATTTGTGCGGGTTCGAATACGGAATGATGGGGCCTCAAGAAATCCTCCATTGTGTGTCAGGTGTCAGGAGGCAGCCACAGTGGATTGTCCTTTGCTCCTCTATCTGGTCATGTCTCTCATCTGCCATAATTGCGTTCTCTGCTCTTTTAGTCTTTCTTAAGCTTAGGTGTTCTGCAATTCAATGTCTGTGCGGCCAGTGCGAATCCTATTTCACGTGCATTAAAGGATTTCCTGAAATTGAAACAAACTCATATTAATAGGATTAGTCGAACTAAAAAATTATTTTCAACATGGCTTGTTAAAAGATGATGGTTAATCGACCAACGCTTTTTATTTGTTGCTGTTCTTTCTTTTATAAAATGTTTTTAGAAAAATGTCTAAATTAGCATTTCCCTCTTTTGTTAGAATATTGACCTATTCAATGCTTCCGATCCGGCAATGACACCATAAAACTTGTTTGCTGCATATAGACTAAAAAGCCCTCGAATTTACATGGTTATAGAGCCTTACACTTCTCTTGCACCCATGTCACACTTTAGATAAATTTGTAATTAAATAAATCATCTTGATGTTTAGGATTTAAAATTGGGTTTAGTATGATATATTTGCAAGTGCCTGCCCGGTCATCTGATAGTAAAATATGAAGATGTAAGTCGAATTATCATTCCAGAGATTGACAAGAATTAGAGATCGATTACTGACTCTTGAGTTATATACTATTTGGACTAAAAAGAATTTGATAGTAATTTGTTTTAAATGATGAATCACGAACTATTAACTAAAAATAGAAATTGGAATAACATGAAATCAACTATAAATATAAAAGACTAAATACTGAATCTAATTTATTCACATAGAAATGAAAACTATCGGTGAATTACAATGAAGCAGTCTTTGCGCATGAAGTACATTCTTTCCATTGTATTGATGGATGCGGATTTGTCAGTTTGCCTAATCATTTTGGATTGAGTTTCTCCACATTCTTGGACAGTTCTTTGTTCTCTGGAAATGGGGAATTAGTTGGATATATATCTTTCTGCTTGCAGATGTGGTTTTTCTTTCTCAATGCTTCATACCCATCTCTTGATGTTAGGTCCACCTTCTTTCTCGAATTTTTCACAAGTTCTACACTTAATTGGTGGCTCATCCTTCAGATCTATTAGTTTCATCCTTTCCCTTGATTAGATCTCGGCCCAACACGGAATTCGAACTTCTCTTTAGATTGGTGAACTCTCGATTGTTTATATTGTTAAATGTTCCTCGACTTCAATTATGGCCCGAATGAATTTATTTATCAAAATGAACTTTCAGGCTCAGCGTTCATCAATGGTAGTCTAACAACATACTTATAAGATAATGCTCTAGGCAGAATCTCATCTACGTATTGGAGGAGACATCTGGAAATCGGGCAGATATTCCCTCAGTAGCATTGATTACTACCATTGAGACCTGTCGATTCCAAAACGACACCGAAGTAAGTAAAAATCATGGCAAATAATTTTCTTCACAATTTTGAAAAGAGGCGTAACTAGCGTAAATCAAATCCAATGAGCCAGCGTTCCAATTCTTGCATTACAATTAAAGAAATACGTACATCTTATAATCATGATAGAAATTGAAAAAAAAATGAATCCCTTAAAAATTTATGCAGTTGTAATTTCGAGGCGGTAATTTTAAGAAAGAAAATAACATAAATAAATCATTTCACTTTCAAAACACGAGTTATGATTAACGTGGAACTTAGAAATTCAATTTACGGAAAAGGGCAAACCATGTAATTTAGTACAAAATTGTTATTTAGTTTACAAAATCTAGAATTTATTCCTCTGAATATGGGATGACGTTTTAGTTGGAATGATCTTAGATCTAGCTATACGTAAAATTTAGTAAATTCAGTGTTAAAAATTTTAAATTTTGAAACATAACCAGCGATTTCAAATCTGCATCAAAGCAGTTGATCTGCAGTGAAGTCACATATAACACATCTCATGTTCATCAGAATTGGTATGATAAAAGCGATGAAAATGGACAGCAAGAGATAGTGGGATCAGCGGAAAAAGGTAACATAATCATTTTGGGGTGTTTCTGGATTAAGAATGAGAATAGTGTCATCTCTTCAAAATAAGGAGAAAAAAACATGAGAGGAGGGAATGTTGCAGAGCTTGGATCTCATTTTTAGAGAAGTGTCTTTCACTTCTCTACAGGTTTAGAACGATCCGTAGTCGGCAGTCTTTGGGTTGAAGAGAAAACTGCTCTACGCGGAGAGGCTTGGCGTGAGAGGGCCGGTTGGGAGTTTTCGCTCAGCCTTCACGGTGGGGTTTCTCCTACTTGGGTTTATTCTTTGTTTAAATTACTATAATGTTTGGTTGATTATGGGGCATGACGGCCGTTTGATCGATCGAACCTTAGGACGGGTGATATGATTACAGAAACCAGTATGATCTGATATTTGCTATAATTAATTTGGGGTGTCAGTGTGCTTTTGCACAACTTAAATCATATATTAGTTGTGTATGAGGCCGGAAATGGCCGGTGACAGGTTCACCAAGTGACGGTGAAGTGTGATTTAGAAGAGGCGATCGCCGGAGAAGGTTTCTTGTTAAAGCGGTGATCATGAAATAATTTTTATGTAATATTATGTGTTTGATGAGTGAGTTCAAGTGGAATTTGCTGCGTGTATGATCCCGATAGCGAAACTGTTTGATCATAGAATTGATTATTACATGACATGATTGTGTGATTGAGATGTATGGGTATTATGTGTATGTTGCATTTTGCATATGCCAGTTAAGGCTGTGACCAGGTGGCATACATGACCCATATCTTGAATGCTGCCAGTTATAGGAGTGATGCGTAGATGAATCTAAAAATGATTGGAGGGTTGCATCTCAAAAGCTCATTATTATGGGAGGAATGAGTGAGTCAAAATATCAAATCATGGGAAGCGACCCAGTGAAATCGTCATCGGGTAGTCTACAAGCAAATATCAATGACCAGGGCGGCCGAGTGATATATATCTCATGGGAGAAGGTTGTCCTGGCAAACAATAATTCTCATCTGGGAGGCTTAGGTGGGTGTGAGAAGTGGTGAGACTTCATGGGATCTAAGTTGATCATCATGACATTAGTAGGATCAGCCATTTGGGTGGATGAAGAGTGTTTGTTGGGTGACAGCCCAGGTGGAGTAGCCGTAGAGGCGAGTTCACCTCTGGCTTGATAACTCTGTGAGGATATTGTTTTGAAGTCTGGGGGAGCGTGGGATGACTGTCTGGTGAGTTGAGAAAGTCGGATTATTGGCTTTGATGGTTTCACATGTATTAAATTCTCTAATTACAGTATATGTTGTAAGAGTAATTTACGCTCTGAAACCATTGGATATAGTTGAGTTCCATAGTTGGTATATTGTGGTGATGTATTGTCTAGCGGAAGCCCGAGTGGCGAGTTTTATCGTTGGGATGTTGATTTGTTTGGGAGTGGGTATGTGGTGCGTAACAACTTTGGTGAATCTCGTTTCTAGGGGCTACTTTGGATTACTAAGCGATCCAGATAGCAAAACATCATATCATTCACAGGTTAAACAGATGAGATCAGCGGACCCCATGATTGATCTGAGTTCGATCTGAAAAAGATTTCGAAGAAAATAAAATAATAAAAATAAAACTAGAGAAAGGCAAATTCTCTGCATTTATACCTTTGAGTTCTCTTCAGATTCCTTTTGGTGGTGAAGGCGGAAGCTACTTTACTATTAACATCTATTTATAGCGTCAAGAGTGGGCCCTAATGCGGCTGCGATGGATTCAACGAGTTTCTTAATGCCGGTGTGACCTCAGTGTGTCGCGGCACTGGTTTCCACTCTGCTCGCATTGGAGTTAGACCTTAATGTATACACCTTGAGTTCAACCCAGTGCAGTTAATGTTGTGACATCTATTTATGATGACCTTATTTCTTTCTGATGTTTCCAAAGGTTGATCATTTGCAACACGGTTTTCCGCGTCGCATTCCGTTTATCTTTCCACTTTTTGCGTGAGTCAGGCCTGATTGAGTCGGACTCCTCTCTCTTCTCCGCCATTAAGCTTCCATGCCTGGTCTTAGTTTGTAACTCTGTTACCTATTTCATTCAGTTGCGGTTGTGACTTCCTTCTGATTAAACCTCTTTTTTGATGTTCGTTCCGCCTTGCGGTGCGCCTCAGGTCTTTATTTGCAGCAATTTCCTCGCTTCGGCCGCTGTTCAGTGTTGGCGACCTCGGTGATCCGCGACCTCATGTCACTCTTTTTGGTTTGCATGTAGTGTGTCAAAATCTTTGCTTTGGATTTCTTTACCGCAGTTCTTTGCCGAAGTTATGGCTGAAACGATAGTTCGCCGGTATGTTTTAGCGATCGCGATTAACCAAGTAGGTATGACTTCAGTTTTCAGCAAGACCGTTTAAGCAGCGCCGTTTGCGACTTTGTTTGCTAACTCTTGGTTGGTTGCGCTTTAATCTCTCTTGAGACTCACCCAGTTTCGTAACCGCGACCAGCCAGCGCCGCGTCATGACCCTCAAATGGAGCCCTTCAATTAAAGCTAGTTTGCAGCTTCTGTTCTTGCAGAGACGCTTCTTTGACTGCATTTCTGCGGATCGTAATTTTCAGTTTGGCGTCGCGACCTCGATTGTATTCAATTGGCGTGGCATTATCTTCGATTGATATACATTGGCGAAAGGTCTACGTGAACCAATTCTTCAAGTCTCAAGCACTTCCTTTGTCGTAACCTCTTTCCACTTTGCTCTGGTCATTGCAAAAATTATGACTCAACAGATACAAACTTAAGCACTGAGTCTTATTTCTTCATCGATCTTAGTGATGTCGTGACTTGGAAACTGTTGGGCAAATGAGCTTCATCGCTGACTTCGGCATTTCTACTTGTAAGGCGTCTCTTCGGTTTCTGTGGGTTGCTTCTGTTGTCTTTGCACCAAGTGGGAGAGACGTTCCACCATTTAAAAAAAAACGCATTTGAGAAAAATTCGGGTTTACGGCATATGAATCAACAATTAAATTGTAATGGCTTCATATAAAATGATTAAAGTAAATGAGTTTTGGACTCAAGTAATTTAATAAAGGGCTTTATTTATAAAACATGATAAGGCCCATGTGTTGGCATCTTTTGTTTATGATAAGTGGTGAGGCTTTATTTTCAGCTTTTTCTGATTCATCTCATTTTTTTATAAAACATATAATTTTACAGGTAGCGAACACCCTCAGAGTGACATTTGGAGGATGAGTAACTAAAATCTCTCTTCTCCTTAAGGGAAGAGCTATTGGTGGTCTATCATGAAGGATTCTCATGTTTTTCAATCTACGGAGTATTCCTTTGACATTTTTGGTTTTTCTCTTCGGAAATCTTGTTCAACACTTCGTTCACCAGATGGTGATATTTGATAATCTTTTAGGGTTGGTGGATGCTTGGCTACGATCCATGAGATTCGTCAAATTCCTTTTGTATGGGTTATTATGGAATTGGGTGAGGCTTGTAGCTTCTCTTCATGAGACCATTAATGGATGGTAAATGCCATTTCAATGGATGGTTATTTTAGGTCGATTGTTTATAGTGTAAAATCAGTTTGGAGTAAATATGATCATCCTCCCAATGCGAGAAAAGGCACGAGACCCCTGGTTGCTCCTAGAACCCCAGTTAGTCTTTGACACTTGAGAAATTTTATTTATATTTTACTTCATTTTCATTTCCAGTTTTCACCATTAAAATCCCCTTGTTTTTATCAAACCTTGAAATCCAAAACAAATTCACCATTTTTTTTAACCTCACTACAAATCATTTATACGAAGAAAACCCATCCCTGAGTTCGACCCTAGAGCCACTATACTTTAGTAGCTTTGCTACGGCAGTAGGAGGAATTTAGGTTATAAATTTTGTTGATTCCAGAACAACTACGTGGCAGAGATAATCTTTTAACTTAAAGAAACAGCGAGCTAGGAAGAGATTGGTTAGTTTCATCGTTAGTAGGGTATGATTCCTTGTATACCATAAAAATCATTGGCTAATCTGCCATAAAAGCCTTCCTAACCTCACTTCTTTTGCATAGAAACTCATTTTTGTTTTTCCCTCTCTTTGAACTGATTCTTTTTCACTCTTTTTCTTTTCACTCTCATTTTTTCTTGAAGTTTCGACCTAAGCTCTTTCTTTTTCTCGACCTCACTTTCGGCAATTTCATTTGATCTTCATAGACTTGCTGAATAAAGAACAGTGCAACCGGTTACCATCTTTTACAAAGTTGTACCTATTTCTACGCCAGCATCATGCATCATCGATTATCATTTCACGGTCTCCACAACGAATCATATTTCGCATGCGCAGAACCATCACAAAGAACTTTGTCAACTGTGCCTCCGATCTGAAAGGCGCTAAGATTTTATTCTTCACCTTGACCTCACACAAATCATTCAACCATTGTAACGTAAGGCTTGATGGTTAACAAAACCAAGCCAACCTACTCAACAAGGGTATTACTAGCAACGGTAGTGACTTCCCCCATCGATGATCATCGCATACCTTGTTGTTAACACACAGTATGAAATGTATGTTCTCCCTTTGTGTGCATTTCATCCACCTTGATTTGTATATTAAGAGCATGCTGGTAACAAGAAGTCCACCTTCTCAAACTCATGCTTTTATCATCTGCTTAACTTCTTCCACCTTACTATCATGAAGTTCACCTTCATGATAATGAAATATCATCATTATCTTTCTCACTTGCGGTCTCCACTTCCCCATTGTCTTTAATCATCACCCTTTTGTTTGTGTAAAAACCGTGAAAAATTTACCTTTAAATTTTTTAGAAAAATGGCAAAACGGTAATTTATTGAATAATCCTAGAAAGATGTTTCACAGATCTCGGATGACAGAAAGCAGTTTCCATAGTTGGAATCGTCTACATAAAATCTAGCTACGGGGCAATTTCGTTGGATTCCGAGACAATCAAAATTTCACGTATTTTGAGGCAACGGGTGTCAGGCGACACATGGTGAACCATGTGGGTGACACGTGGCGAACCATGTGAGTGGCACATGGCCAACCATGTGTCATAATGAATGGCAAAGGCCTATGCATGTAGGACACATGGCAAGCATGCTGTGGGACATAATAAGCCATGTGTGTGACATGGCATGCCGCTAATCCAACATGCATGGCACATTGAAGGCTATATATGGAGTGTTAGACATCTTGTGAGGGGGAAAGAAGGAAGGAGGAAGGGAAAAAGAAAGAAGGAGGAGAGGGAAAAAAAAAAAAAAAGGGAGAAGGAAAGGAGAAGGGGAGGAAGAAAGAAAATGAAAGAAAGAAAAGAGAAGAAAAATGAGAAGAGCGAAAAGGAAGAGAGGAAAGGAAGGGAAAAGGAAGAGGTGTCATATGATAAAAAGCAAACCGGATGACAAAAGAACCGGAAGCGTCGCTTACGGATGGTTCATATCACTTTGATTTGTTCGCCTTCAGATTGCGTATAGCTAACAGTTCTATTTCTTCAGGTGACTATGGATAATATGATTGATTATTATTTGTGACAGGTGAAGAAGACCTTCTGGATGGGTACCAGGACTGATCAATATATTTGGAACATCAGATCTATGTTTCAATAGCAGCAGGGTTGGTGTATTGATACCAGATATTCTGTAAAATGATGAAAACATATTGGATGTTTTCTAGATCGAACTCCAATTCGAGCATTCTTGGACTCTACGAAAAGATTGTTAGTCACAAAATTTAATAAAGATGAAGTTCTCGGCAACATTGGGAGCAGGTCGCGGGCCGACTGAGGGTAATCCATTTGATTTCAGAACTTGTGTTGGGATCGGTTTGTATCTGAAATGCTTGGGGTTGCGTATGGCCTGAGCTGGGGATTGTGTGTTGGATGTTTTGTGTGGTGTTGACAAAAGTTGGAATTTCTAGACTAAGTCAGTTATTTTAGAAAGTGGCATGGGTGAATTGTAAGTAGGGAATAGCTAATGTGTGTTATTGTTGTAATTGAATAACATCTTTGAATGTGGCATCAAAAATTATATGATATATTTGTAAGATAAAATGGAAATAATTATATGTATTAAATATAATTTATCCATGACACTTGACATGTAGTGTAATATATATGTTGCATGTGACACATAGCGTACATGTTGGCATGAAATGGCATGCAATGACATATGCATTGAATTTATGCACGGGACATCAAGTCGAGTCGGGTGTGAGTGCATGGTTGGGGTTGACACTGTGTTTGGTGTTTGACCATGATAAATCGACATTGTGTTTTGTGTTCGATGATGGGCTCGATATTTTCGACTACATCTAATGGAGTCTCACAGGTGCATTTCAAATGTTTTTTAAAGAAAACGTTTATCAGAGATTGTCCATTGTTTTTTAATAAAACAGTTTATCGGAGATTGTCCAATGCTTTTGAAATAAAGCGGGTTATTAGAGACTGTCAACCGTTTTTGAATAAAACAGTTTATCGGAGATTATCGAATGTTTTGAATAAGACGTTTATCGGAGGTGTCCACTTTGTTTTGAATAAGCGGTTGCTCGGAGAATTGTCAATGCTTTTGAAATGTACGAGTTTATCGAGAGCGTCCACTATTTTTAATAAAAATATTCTCGAGAGATTGTCGATGTTTTGAATAAATCATTTATCGAAGACTGTCCACTGTTTTTGAATAAAACAATTTATTGGGGATTGTCCGATGCTTTTGAAATAAAGCGGGTTATCAAAGACTATCCATTGTTTATAAATAAAAAATAAAAATTGTTGTATGGAAGCATCTTTGGTGTCTTGCGGTGAGAACCAATCAAGTGGCTATAAATCACGTAACACCGTGATCTTAGGTAAGAAATAAGTAGGCATTGGGGGTATCCAATGTGTCTAGAATTACAAAACAAAAAGATTTTGTTTTGGAAAAAGGAATCGCGGGATGCGCCAGCCAGTTTTTCACATAGCATATAGGTGTGAAATTCGGTGGGGACTTAGGATTTGTCATGAGGGGCATCTTGCATTCATGACATGTGAGCATTCAGGTACAACAAAGTATAGGTACTTGGAATACGTGTGATTCAACTATGTATTAGCATTGCACATGTTGCTGTTAGGTAGGAGTATGGTAGGAGATATATCTACTATGCTTTATTCACCACGTCGTGGGACCACCCTTCGGGCACAAAGGAGCAAGCACTCTTCCCGGGGCGTGAGTGAAGAAGTGGGTTCTGGCGAAAGTATTTTTTGTTTATGCAAACATATTGAAGCGATATAATTTTAATATATGTTGCATAAAAGTGTAAAAGAAGTAAAAGAGTTGTTCATCAAACTCTTGTAAAATAATACAGAAATTTGCATATTTGTAAGAAAAATATATACAAAGAAAGAGCCCCACGAATATTCAGGTAGGATTGTAGTTGTCAAACGGACCCTCGGATTTTGGAGGGTCACAACATGGTATCTTAGTATATGGACTCCTGGGTTTTGAGGCGTCATAGTTTGGACATTGTGAAGCAATTTGACTTGAACCCAAACATTTGAAACATTTAATCACGATTCACGATTGGCAGGACTTTCCAAATTTACCTCTACTTAGTGATATCTTCCGCACTCTTGGGAAGTCTCGGTTTTGGACTTGGAAATAGCCTTGTCATGTGTTTCGTCTTTGTAGCACGTTTCCATGTAGGAGTGATAAGTAGGATAATACTTTTCTACTTTAATCCACTTTACCGACTCACACTTTAAATATGTAGCCATTTGCACTAATGAGAATCAAAAGCATAAGGATCGTGATCACGAGAGCTTCTAAACATTTATTAGGAATCAATCTTAATTGTGGAAAAGTCCATATTAATTTGTGAAACAGCAGGAATACCCTAATATATTTATATATTTCAGTGTTTTTGGTTTTATTACTATTTTGATTTGGAGTTGTTTTATTTTAGAAATATTTATTTCTCAAAGTCAAAGTAGAAGTTTCTTTATTTAATTTAGAAAGCTTGTTTTGCTAGTCAAATTGGAGTTACTATTCCTTTTTAGAAAAAAAGATTTGCTTGAAATTTGGTGTCGATTGGCTGCTAATTTGGTGATGATTTGTTCCTGTTTTGGAGTTGATTTGTTCTTGATTTGGTGCTAATTTGTTCTTGATTTGCTGCTATTTTGTAGCTAATTTGTTCTTGATTTAGTGCTAATTTGTTTTTCACGGTGCTACACTATTTCTCCCCCAGTGATTTGTTCATAGTGAGTCTTTGATTTGTTACCGTGATTTGCTACTATTTTAGAACTTTTTTGTTCTTGATTTGCGGCTGATTTTTATTACCAATTCTTGTCCCCAAAAATTATCGTTCTTTCTTGTTTTGTAAATATTTACTTTCATATAGTAAGAATGTTTAGTTTCTATTCATCTTTATATTTTTTTGGAGGCCCCTATTTAAAGCTTGTTATCTAACTTACATTCTACAAAGTTCTGCAGCATTAAAAAGAATTTGAGAGTTTAAATTTTCTCTTTGGTTTCTTAAAAGAACTCTTTGAACTATTGATTGTATTGCGTGGCGTTCATCAAGACTTATCAATCAGATCTCCATCAGTTAATGTCTCCACATACAAAGGTTCTTGCTTCTCTATAAGCAACGGTTCGAGGTCTTCCATCTAAAGCCAAATACTAGAGCGAATCTTCTGACCTAGTATTATTACAAGTCAAAGTAGTAGTTGCTTTTTTTAATTTAGAAAGTTCGTTTTCCTATTCAAAGTAGGAGTTTCTATTTCGTTTCAGGAGTTTCTTTATTTAAATTAGAAAGTCTTTGTTTTCCTAGTTAAAGTAAGAGTCCTTTATTGGATTTAGAAAGCATGGGGCTATATATACCTCCATAATGTAGTCTTTTGACATTCAATTCAAGTTTAATAATATTTTTAGCTTTCTCTTTTTAAGAGTTCTCTCTTGTTCTCTTATCTCTTAGATGGATTCCCTTGAGTGGCGAGTTCGTTGCTTCTTATCCCTAGGTGGACTCCTTGGGTGGCGAAGTATATATCTTGTTCTCTAATCTCTTAGTGGTGAGTTCATGGCTTATTATCTCTTGGTGGATTCCTTTAGAGGCGAAGTAAGTGCCTATCATTCTATAACCTCTACTCATCTCATCATCTTCTCTTTTTAACTTTCCAAATCTGGTTCCATACTTCTAAAACCTTTCCATATACTTTGTTTCACTCTAGGAACAATAAAAACCATCATCCCTTTGTAGGAGAAACCACATTTAAATCATAGCCCTATCATACCTTAGAGAAAACCTAAAAACCTCAAATTGGCTCCAAAAGCAAAATTTGTTTTGTCAAACTAAACTCAAGCGTAATTCCATCATATATAAACCTAAACTAGACTTATAACCATTGAGAGCAAACATATCCGCATCAAAGTTCTACCCCATCTAACACCCAAGCCATTAGATATCATCTACGATTAAATCCTTGCATCGGGGAAATGGCGATTCAATCAAGAGATGTTGTGTGAAATGCCAGAAGAAAACTGGTCGGGGTCTTAAAGGGGATCAAGTCCTTCATGTAGCACTTTAGATCCATTGATCTGGTTTAGTAATATGGTTATTTAGAGAGTTAAATATTATGATAAGGAGGCATTGAGGCTACACTTTCTGCGCTCTTGGACAAATTTTGAATTCATCACCCGTAATTGTATTTTCTTTGGAAACTTTGCAAATTGATAGTCATAACTCTAATTCATTCCCAATGTTATTTCAGTTCAGTGACTTCTCTAATCCATGTATTTTAGATTTCTTTTTCATTACAAAACAGTGTATAGAAAATTATTTCATTCGATTTATTTTAATCTCTTTTGGAAATTAGAGGTTCAAATAGTAATGATCTATGGTAGTAGGGGTAGTTAACTATCTTTAGATTTTCTAATCAATCCCTGTCGGAATGATATTTGAACTTATATAGTCCACTTTATTACTTGTATGACCTATGTACTTGCAGTGATTTAGACCAAAACCAATTTTTAATAGCATTATTGTAAACAATAGCATAAATTAGTTTTTTTTTTTTTTTTTATATTTAGTGAAACAAGTTTTTGGCATAGCTATTGGGGACCAAAATGGTTTTACGGTATTCTGAATAATTACTTTGTGAGTCTATGTTAAAATGAGTCCAGACAAGTTTTTGGTGCCTTTGTCGAGGATCGAAATGTGTAGTAGCGAGTGTTAGAATGGGCGAACATATTGCATGGTTGCATCAACAGAGTTTTGGTGTCGTTTGCCGTGGATTTGGTAAATTTATGGATCAATATTTCAGCCAAAGAAGTTTGCTAGTTTGGCCATTTTCAATTTATTTTTAGAAAATTTCAAAAATAGTTTTAAGTCGTGCTTGACCGATTCTTTGATCTTTTTATTGAGCTTATCATAATACATTTAAGTTATCTAGTCTTTAATTTTAATGTATTATCATTTGAGACATTGCTGTACATAGAAAAGCGAGAAGCAAAATTGTTATCTTTGGACCTTTGAGCTAAAAGGGAACATTGAAGCTGCGAAAGTGAGAATAGCAAAAAGCGATGAAATGATGGTAGATGAAAGAAGCTAATCAAAATGTGCCGATGGTACATGGAAGGCCTTAAGCGTTGAACAATGATGATGATAATCAAAGCGCTAAAGTCGAAGTGATACAAGACTTCAACATTCATTAGGAATCAATCTTAGTCTCAGAAAATTCGATTAAGAAGGAATTTGTGAAACAACAGAACACCTAATATATTTTATTTAAGTATATTGAGTTTTATTACTATTTATTTGTAGTTGTTTTATTTTAGAAAGATTTATTCTCCAGAGTAAACGAAAGGTGCTTTATTTAATTTAGAAAGTTTTTCACTTTGTAGTCGAATAGGAGTTGCTATTTCTTTTTAAAATGTTGTAGATTTGGTGTTAGATTTGATCTTGAATTTGAGAGTGATGATTACGTTCTTACTCTTTTGGAGGCGAATTTTGTAGTCTTTGATTTGTTTCTTGATTCTTTGCTATTATTTTGGAGGCGATTTGAATTTCTGCTGATTTGTAGTGATTTTATTACAAGTCTTGTCAAAAATGATCTAGTTTCACTTTACAGTGTTTTGGTAGAATCTAAGTTTCCTTTCTAGTGTTAACGAATCCAGTTTCCTTTCTACAGTGTTAGCAGATATCAGTTTCCTTTGATGTTGATGCATTAGTAATTGAGGTTTATTTATTTTTGGTTCTTGAAAGAACTCTTTGAATATCGATTGATGCGGCGTTCAAACAAAGACTTATCAATCGGATTTCCATCACCGATTTTGGCGTCCTCATATACCAAGGTTCTTGCTTCCATATAAGCAACGAGTTAAGGTCATCCATCCAATCCGAATACTATAGTGGTTCTTCCGAACTAATCCGATCATGAGTCTCATCAAGAGTTGACGGGGTTTGTATCATTTTGGCTAGGCAATGAAGGATCAAGTTGGTTGGTATTAAAAAGTGCCTCTTTTACAAGAGTACAAACATAGGCTTGTTAGAATAAAAAGAACTCTTGAGCTCACTATCTTTTATATACAAGCTCTCGAATCTGAATTTTCCATAATTAAGATTGGATTCCATAATGAATTTTCACAACATCACAATACATTATGTACCTCTATCCCCTCTCTAGGACTATCAGAATAAGAGTTGAAGTAAGCCTCCTTTTCAATTCCTGAAATGCCCTCTCACATATGTCATTCCACTCAAACTTGACCTTTTTCTGGGTTAATTTTGTCATAGGTGCAGCTAATCGGGAGAAGTTCTCAATGAACCTTCTGTAATACCCCTCCCAATCCCAAAGAAACTGCTTATCTCAAAGACTGACTTCGGTCTCTCTAATACAAGAGCTTCTATAAACACACCAAACATTGGGAGTTCAGACCTAACAATTGAAGAATTGGATTGGGGAGGTCAAAAAGCATTGAATGCATGTGAAAACTCCCTTTATGGACCTCATTTGGGCCTTGGAAGGCAAAAATACGTGGTCAAACTTGGGCAAATCCCTGACTTAGAGCCGCCAAATTGATTTTAGAAAGATTTGCCGCATGATATTCTGGAGGATTTTCTTTAGGATTCTTCTGTTGTAAAACCTAGGTAAATTTGAGCTTTTCCAAAAAAAAATGAGGCAAACATAGTGAACTTGTTGCTACGATACAGGTTGAAAACCTAGAATTTTTCTATATCTCGGATAATGGCCGGCCTCATCCATTGGGTTAAATCACGCAGAATTTAGTTTCATGAGGCGATTTCTTTGAATCAGAGATGAGGCAGATTTCACTTTTCGAGGCAACGGTGTAAGTTGAAGCACATAGAGCCATGTGAACCAATGCAGAGGCGAGCCATGGAGTGTTACATGGCAAATACATGTGTCATAATGTAAAGGCATGCATGTAGGACACATGGCATGCCATGTGTTAAGCATATATGTGGCACATTGGTATAAATATGGTGTTGTTAAGTAGAATGGGGGAGGCGACAAGAAGGAACGGAAGAGAGAGGGGAAAAAAAGGGAAAGAAAGGAAAGAAAGAGGAAAAGAAAAGAGAGAGAGAGAAGGAGAAGAAAGGGAGAGAGAAAGAAGGAGAAAAAAAAAGTTGTGTTATGCATGTGTCATAATGGCAAAGGCCTATGCATGTAGGACACATGGCATGCCATGTTAACATGCATGGCACATTTGAAGGCTATAAATATGGTGTTGTTCGTAGAATGGGGGAGCAGCAAGAAGGAAACGGAAGGGAAAAAAAAGGGAAAGAAAGGAAAGAAAGAGGAAAAGAAAAGAGAGAGAGAAGGAGGAGAAGAGGAGAGAAAGAAGGAGAAAAAAAAAAGTTGTGTTCTGATGGTTGAAACTCGTCAGACAAAGAAGTAGAGCCCGTATATTCGACGAGTGTTGCGCTCCAAGAGGTAGGGATTCTTCCTACCTTGGTTTCTTTCTATCCTTTGAGCTATTGTTGTGGTCTGCTTCTGGGACCACGTTGTGCCATGTTTATGAAATGTTTTGTGGTATTATTTGGAATATGGCCCATTTTGCGGCCTTAATTGAGATAGGGTTGTAGCTGATCTAAAGGGTTGCTTCCGAAATGAATTTGGGTTGAAAACTTGTGGGTACGGGATTTTCTAAAATATTCCTGCGACACTCGGGCACACTATTGAGTGGATTGGCGCAATAGTGTGGCCCCTGTTGCACTCCAACTTCGGACGGCCATATCTTTCTCGTTGGAAATCCGATTCACTCGTTCTTGACTCTATGAAAAGCTCTTTGAGTCTAGAATCTAGTCATATGCCAGTGATAGGCATTTGGTGCTCACATCATTGCCGAAATTTTGATCAGAACACCAAGTGTACTAATCTCATGGCATGACATGCTTGTTTGATGAAATATTGACATGTGATGAATTGTATGTGTAAACATGGCATGTTGTAGGCTATTTTGTGGACATGTTATGTCATAATTTAGCTTGAAGGATAAAGTGCTTCATTACTTGACTAAGTAATGATATGTCTTTGATGTTGATATATGCTTGTGAGATACCTTGACATGAATGAATTAATCTAGGGAAATTATATGCATGTTTGATATAATTACCCAGGATGTATTGGTGATATGCATGTTTAATAAATTTGTCCATATAGCATTCATTATATATGTGACATGGTACAAATAGGCGATGGCATATTGCATTGCATATGCACGGGGACATCGCATTAAATGGGTGTGAGTGCATGGTTAATGAATCGACACTGCATTTGGTGTTTGATTAGGTGGGCTCAGTAAATGGGACAATGTCCAACAGAGTCGCATGATTGATTAAAATGGAAAATAAAATATGTGTTAGGTATTAACAAGAAGGGATAGATCCTCCCTCGGGTGAAAAGCCCGTCAATTATGGTCAAACATAGTTCTCAACAGTGAAGGTTGTAAAAGTGTCTGGGTTTATAGAGCCCGCTATGATACACGAAAATCCATGACCCCTGAAAAAGAAATACGTAGGTTTTGAATATAAAATGATCATTATGAATGCATCATTACAGTTTATAAGCAAATGAAATTTGTTTTGAAAATGATCATTGGATGTCATCCAGAATGACGGATTTTCACACATGGGCTTAAAGTGGTAATGTGAGAAGTCGGTAAGGACTTTGGTGCATGTTTATGATGAGTCGCATCTCATTTCATGGCATGGCATGTAGGATTCCATTTAGAATTGGCATGTTCTTATTGGAATGTGGTATGAAATGAGTGAGTGGACATTGCATATTACATAGGTGGGAAGTAGATTGCTTGTAGGAGGTATTTGTTCTCTCTCTTGTTGCATATGCATGTGTTAGTGTGTATATGTGTGTGAATTTCGGGACGAAATTCTTTTAAGGGGGAGAGAATGTAAAAACCCGAAAAAATTACAAAACAATAGACTATCGTCGCAGTGCAAATGAAAACCCTATAAATTTCTTTAGATCTCGGATGTGGCCGGATTACGCCGGTAGGTTCGATCTCACGAAAATCTAGGCGCCGCGATCGATTTTGTTTAATTCCGAGATAGTCGGAATTTCACATATTTTGAGGTGAATGGGCGAATAATGGAGTGACATTTGGCATGATGAGCTTGTGCACTAGAGAGGGGGGCACTTGGCAAGATGACGTGTCATGCCCGCTTTATGTACATGAGACATGGTAGTGGAGTGGAATAGAGCATAGAGAACACATAGCCTAATGTGGCCATGTGTCAAGCTGTTGGAGTGGTGTCCTACCCCAACCCAGCAGATTTGAGTGAGTGATGAGGAGTAGGAAATCAGTTCGTAGAGGGGAGAAGAGAGGAAGGAAAGAAATAAAGAAAGGAATAAAGAAGAAAAGAAGAAAGAAAGAAAGGAGAAAGGGAAGTAAGAAAAGAAAGAAGAAAAGGAAGAGGTAGCTTTGTAACACCTTTCGATCCATTGAATTAGGCGGATCAGAACAGTTTCGGGATCTTTCCGTTTAATTTTTTATTTAGCTTTTATTAAATTTTATTTTTCAAAATATATGACAGAATCCCAGACGGGCAGAATGGCGGATCAGAACTGAGCAGTTTACTCAGGCATTTCATTTATCAAAAACATTTTATTTATGTCATTTCCTTTTAGGGCTTTTTAATTATGGAAGCAGTGCAAATGGTAAGCCCGTATTAAACATTTACTCTTATCTGATTCATTACAAAGCGGCATATCTTGCCTTTTTAAAATGATACAAAGTATGGATTGGGAGTTTACTCTCTTGTTAGCAAATATCACATGTTCAAAAGAAATGATATGCAAATGATGGAATATCACTGCCACTCGCAAATTTTTCTATGACTCTAAAGCTAACTGATCTTGTCTTCTTTCTTGATTTATAGAAAACTGTATGCGTAAAACTATCGTTAAGCGTTTTCATGTTACCCAGTAAGTTTCTATCACAGTTCTATTCCATTTTAGTTTTAACATGACGTAAATTTATCATAAAACCATGTCTTTTATATCAAGCTAACCATACTTATTCATTTTCCGCGCTCACTTTACGAATCATTGATCGCCTGTCAAATATCACGATTCCACATGCAACAAATCATTACTCAAATCATGAGATTCAAACATATGCTCTTAAGGACATGGCCCCAGTTTGCAAAATCTGTTTCATTGATCAGAAGTTTGTTATACTTTGTCTATACAATTCACATTCATGACGGTTCACGAGTTTGGTGAATCAGTCTTTTATCTGTTCATTAATGTGCTTACACATTTCCACAATTTCGGTCTCCCCATTATGCTTCGGATCTGATTAGTTTTTAGGCATGTGATAAACTGTCACCATACGTCTGTCAGTGGATGTTGATTGGTGCATCCCTCCCCAAATGGGACATTTCTTCAATGGCATACACCATCGCGTGAATCAGATTGGCGCATCCATGAAGTGGGACATTGGACAATTTCAGGTTGCCTTCATGATGATTCAGTTGGTGAATCGCCATGTTGATCGATTCGATATATTAGTTCAATTCAGAATGTCAGAAATTGACGATTAGTTTACGCCGATTAATCACTCACATCGTTAATCGTCGAACATTTCAATTATCACATTTTCAATCCATATACTTTCGTATATCGTTTCAAGACATATACTCATTCCATATAATCATTTCGATTTTATTTGGTAGCTACTAAACTTACTTGAAGTAGGATAAATTCAGATGAATAAGCCCAGAAAACATCGGCTCTCGTTTCCTTCCTTCGATCTGATCTGGGTTAAGTGATCCTATAAAGCAGATCACTAGTCGATAACAGTACGCCACTCTTAATAGATAAACAATTATTATACATTTTTAGTGAATTACGATTAATCTTCGTTAACGGTCTTGAGTTAAGACACTAAGTCTGTCTAAAGACTTTGCTTCGCCTCGGGGGCGAGGTTCGGTACGTTTTTCATTTAGTTTTATCCTTATTTGAATCCCCATTACTCATTTATTAGGGTCCTTAATCTATTGGTGTATGAATACGAGACTTTCGAACAAAAATCCAAATTTTGCTCTCAGTGAACAGTGTCTACGGCGTAGTGTAGCAAAGCTCACAGCCATAAGCGCGTCCTCATTCAGCCCCTCGGCCTTGTCGCGGCGAGGCATCCCATGCCTCTTTGGTGTGAGGCTGCATGCGATTAATGGGTTCCTACTTATTTGCGTAGGAGCTGTTCTGCTTTGCTCATTTTGCGATTTTTTTTCTCAAAGCGCAAAACTGAAACAAAACAGAGACCACTACGACATTCTAAGTCATTACAAGCCAACCATGACAGAGCACATGGATGGATTGAGTTTTTCTAGCCCGAACATCATTCGAAGAAATCTAGTTTTGGTTTTACCTCAAATCACACACACATGCGCAAAGCCTTGGCTTTTTATTCTTCCTTCCCTTCTTTGCAAGATCTTTTGAAAAACAAATATTTACAAAATCTCTTGATGTTCACACCTGAAAACCCTAGCTTTTCCTCCCGAAGCTCTCACGCGTTTTGCTCAAATAAGCATTCTAAGACCAATATGGTCCTAATATCCTCATTCTCTAAGGCCATGTTTGGCACATCAAATTAAGTTGCCTCAAGTTACCTTATAGCACATATATCACTTCTATTTGCACTTAAACACATAAACATTTCCTCAATTGACACTTAGGTCCTCATTGTACAAAATTCCAAATTTGTCCTTCTTCACTTGGGTTTATTTTCGGGTTCAATCAATTTCTCATTTTAGCATATAATATTTAATCATATGCTCATATATTCATCTCACTTTTCACAATTTAACAATTTATCCGTTTTCCCGGAAAAACCTAAGTTTGGCTCAATTCATACCTGGAATATATAATAAAATTATTATAAAAATTCTAGGGTATTTTTGGGGCCTTACAAGCTTACACTCTAAGAGGTAGGTTCTTCTCCTACTTGGGATATCCTTGTCTAGGGGCCATTCAATGGCTATGGAGCTTAGCCCCAACATGGGGGCTGGTTCAAAATTAGTTTAGGAACAAACTGTGTGAGTTTATGGGTTCTTTTGGTTCTTGAAAACTCGGTTTTGGAGCAGGATGGACCTACGGAAAACGTGTTCATGGTGCTGGATTTTTGTGTGCCACTGTTTTCTGGTTAAACTAGAAAAAAAATCCAGTTTGCATACTTTTTTTTGGTTGATAAAACGCAAATTTTATGTGAATACAATAATAATAGTGCATGCTGTTTTTTGAGCTGGAGATATGGAAAAAAAACTTCTGATTTGTATGGTTAATTCTTGTTTAAAAAATCCATGAGTTTTTATGGAAGTAATATTTGTATATGCATGCATGAAATATAAGTAAATAATATGTAGTAGCATTGCATCTCACGTGCATGGGGACATCATCTATATCGGGTGTGAGTACACGACATGGCTTTGAACAAGCAGTTTTTATCGGATGGTTGTCTAACAAACGTTTTTATCAGTCATCCCATGAAAATATTTCGGGTGTCAGTGAAAAAAAATGAAAAAAATATCGAAGGATTGTCCCGCATCTTATCGGAGTTTCAATCCCGAATATGAATATATCGGAGAAGTTGTCCACGATTACTATCAGTCACATCCAAATGAAATAGATCGAAGGGTTGTCCACGGTACTATCGGAGTCTGTCCAAATGAAATATATCGGAGGGTTGTCCAAAGTACCATCGGAGTCTATCCAAGAAATATATTGGAGGGTTGTCCACAGTACTATCAGAGTCTATCCAACTGAAATATATCGGAGGGTTGTCCACAATATTATCGGAGTCTATCCAAATGAGAACAAAAAAAAAAAAAAAAAAAAAAGGAATATCGAAGTCCGTCCAATGAACCTTCGAGAGAATTAAAACAAAAACCTTTTGTTTTAGAAAAAAAATATTTTCATACATGGAAAAAATGCATGTGTGAAGGAGTCGGTGAGGACTCGAGGCAAGGGGCTTGGCATGTGGCATTCATGTAGAAAATTGCATAATTTTTACTTGAATGGGTATGAGCCCCAATGAGCATGGCATTGCATGTGCACTTAGGTGGGGTGTAGCCCTCGTAGGAGATTTTCTCTGTTGGGCTTTGCTCACCCCATCGTGGGAAAACCATTTTTCAAGTACTAGAGGTACGTCGGGCGACGAGGCTCATCTTTAACCTCGGTTGTGAAGAAAAAGGCTAGAAAATGCCTTGTTTGAATTCTGTGATTTTTGTGTTAGAAACCCATAATTTTTTTGTAATATATGGAACAAAATGTTGTATTTAATTTAGTTTTGTAAAATTAAATACATTTTGGCAAGTTTTCCGGGTTTCCCGAAGTCCTCGTAGTAAAAAGGACTGAAATTATGTTAGTATAGGTTGTGTGGAAATGAAATAAAAAAAAAATTAATTAATTAAAATTAAAAAAAATGTACAAAAATGACCCTCGGGATTTGGGGTGTCTAAAGGCTAAGTGCGGGACCAGTTAGGTGGACGGCACTCATCGGCAATGTGTGAAGAAGGCGACTATGTGTGATATTCATTTTGTAAAATGTATTAGAACAAAATAGTATTAATATATGATTTTGTATAAGAGTGTTGTAATAAACTCTTAAAGACTATTATGGCATAGTCTTGGGTAATATTTTGAGTATGGTTGAAAAGGCCCAGTGGGGCTACTTTTACTCATAAATGAGTCTCGGTGAATGAGACACGATGGTGTGGTATCGAGATATGCGATACCCATAGGTATTCCACAGGTTGACAATTGGTCAACGGGACCCTCGGTGTTGGGGCGTCACAGCTGTATTTCTTTTAGAAAGATTTGCTAGGAGATTTACTCCAAGATTTTATTCTATCCCTTTTAGGAAGATTTGCTTTATTTATTTTAGAAAGTTTGCTTTTAGGAGTTGCTGTGTTTTTTTCATTCATTCAAATTCTAATAAAGTTTCAGATTTCTCTTTTAAAAGTTTATCATCTCTTGGGTGGATTCCTTGAGACGATTCATGGCTTCTTATACCTAGGTGGATTCCTTAGTGGCGAAGTCCTTGTCCGGTTTATCAATCAACCCGTCCATAGTTGATTGTGGTGCCTTCACTCCATCATCTATCTTATGTGGATCATTTCGGTAACCCAGTAAGTAACTACTCTTGTGCAAACTCTACTCTCCTTACCATCTCATATTTTCTTTAAACTTTCCATAACCAAAATTTCAACCTCAACCCAAAACTTTCCAAATCTTGTTGCTTACTACTAAAACCTTCCTAAATACCCTTTTTCCCTTATATACCATAAACACATCGTCCCTAACTTAGAAAATTTCCAAAATTCGTCAATAACCTCTTTTGGCCCTAGAACACTTCCCCAAACCCATATTTTGACGTATATAAACTTCGGGATCATCCATCATGTCCCAACCTTGCATCACTCTCCCAACTCATAGTTTGCCCCTCGACCTTGCGAGGTCCTTTGAGACACTCGAAACCCAATGCCACATAGCCTAAGAATCTCATCTCCGTGGCCAGGAGATTCATATGCTGGTTGGCATCCAACCTAATGTCTCTCAACTTTTGGGAGAACAATCCTCGAATGATCTTCATGCTCGTCCTCGAATTTGGAGTAGATAAGGATGTCATCAACGATGACCACAACATACCGATCTAAATAGGGTTGGAATACCCTATAAATGAGATCCATGAATGCCCCTGGAGCATTCGCAACCCAAATGGAATCATTGTGAACTCAAAATGCCCATATCTCGTTCTAAACGTCTTCCTAGGGATGTCTGCATCCCTAACTCTTAACTGATGATAACCGGAGCAGAGATCTATCTTCGAGTAGACCCGCGCCCCTCTCAATCGATCAAATAAATCATCAATCATCGGTAAAGGGTACCTATTCTTGATAGTATGATGCAAGGTTGGGATTGTGATGGATGATATAATGGTTTGGGTAACTTAGGGTGATAGAGTAGAACTTTGATGGGTAAGGGATAGGTCTAGTCTCAAAGGTTATAGGGCTAGTTTAGGGTTTATATATGATGGAATTACGGTTTAGAATGAAGGATTTTAGGTTTGGAAATGTTTGATTTTGGTTTGCTGCAAAATAGCCTTGTTTGAGCTAATTTGAGGATTTTAATTATTTCTGTAAAAGCTAGGGCTATGGATGAATTTAGGTTTCTCCAAGGTTAGGAATGATGGTTTTCCTAGAGTGAAACAAAGTATGAAGGTTTTGTGTGGAGCCATATTTGGAAAGTTTGGGATGCAAGAAATTTTGGTTGTTATGGAAAGGTGAAAGAGAAGATGATAAGATGAATAAAAGGTAATAGAAGGATATATACTTCAACACCCAAGGAATCCACCAAGAGATAAGAAGTCACGAACTCACCACTCAAGGGAATCCACCCAAGAGATTAGAGAACAAGAGATATACTTCGCCACCAAGAATCCACTTGAGTTAAAAGCGACTTGACTATCACTTTCAGGGAATCACCGAGATGAAAGACAGAGAATATCTTAAAAGAAATCTGTAAAATATTATTAAGCTTGAATTGAATTGTTAAAGGAACTACATTAGGGGAGTATATATAGCCCATACTTTCATCGAATAAAGGAACTCCTACTTTGACTTGGAAAACAAAGACTTTCTAATTTAAATAAAAAAAACTCCTAAAAAAGAAATATAAACTTCTATTTTGACTAAGAAAACAAACATTCTAAATTAAATAAGCAATTACTACTTTGATTTAGAGAACAAATCTTTCTAAAATAAAACAATTCCAAATCAAAATAGTAACAAGACTCACAATACTTGGATTTAGAAATAGATATGGTGTCCCCAAGGTTTCACATCCTCCCAAATCCGAAATTTCCATAATGATGATCGAATTCCCAATGTTTGTTGTAAAAGCTCCTGCATCAATCCCCCATGGTTAGGAAAAAAGACTTGCCCTCAAGTCTTCACCTTGGTAAGACCTCAAATCCTTGACATTGGATGTATATGAGATTTAGAGTTGTCGAGGCAGTTCAAGTTGTAAGCATTCTCTCAATCTTCTCAATAATGTTGAAAGGACCGTCTACCATCGACTTGAGCATTCCAAATTTCAAGCCATACTACAATCCTCGGGTGTTAATATGAACCCAAACCATGTGTTCTACTTCAAGCTCAAATAGCTCTCTGTGCTTATTTGTTTTTTCCACACACTTCACATATTTCTCCTCAGTCTTCAAGCGATTAAGCATCTTGATTCCTTTGACTCTTTAGGATCATACTTGATCTTGATCCATTGCCTTGACTCTAAGTCAACAAAGCACGTTTTCTACTCAAGGCACCCATATGTTCCTCTAGAACCAGCTTCACTTCTTATGGGATTTCTTTCTCACTTTCTATTTCTTCAGCAACCAAGCCACCACATTTCAAACCCGGCAGATTTCCTTCTCCTTTCGGTTGGACGGCTAATGGAACTCTTCTCCTCAAGTTTGGTTTCTAAAGCCATTGTTGGTTTCATAGGTGCCAAGATAATTTTATGGCCATCCTTGTGGAATGTGTATGTGTTTTTTAAACCATCATAAATTACCTTCCGATCATATTGCTATAGTCTTCCGAGCAACAAGTGACAAGCATCCATTGGAACAATATCACACCATATCTCATCCCTGATCTTATTTTCACCAACTAAGTCCTCCATGACCATAGGATCTCTATGAAATCTCAAGCTGTTTTGTAGACGGTACAGAAGAATTTCAAGATCAGCAATACGTCTATGCCTTGGCCTTTATGAACCACTTGAATCATGACTAGAACTCTTGCCTTTATTATCAAGAACGCCTTTTAGCTTATGATCAACCATCAAACCATAACCTCTGATACCACTTTGATGCAAGGTTGGGACCGTGATGGATGATCTAATGGTTTGGGTAAATTATGGTGATGGGTAGAACTTTGATGGGTAAGGGATAGGTCTGGTCTCAAAGGTTATATAGTTTAGGGTTGATATATGATGGAATTACATTTTAGAATGAAGGATTTTAGGTTTGGAAAGGTTTGATTTTGGTTTGATGCAAAACAGCCTTGTTTTGAGCTAATTTGAGGTTTCCGGGTTTTTCTAATGTAGGCTAGGGCTATGGATGAAGTTGGGTTTCTCCAAGGTTAGGGATGATGGTTTTTATTGTTCCTAGAGTGAAACAAAGTATATGGAAAGGTTTTAGAAGTATGGAACCGGATTTCGAATGTTTGGGGTTAAGGTTGAAAATTTGGTGAAGATGATGAGATGAATAGAGGTAATAAAAGGATAGATATTTCACAACCCAAGGAATCCACCAAGAGATAAGAAGCCACGAACTTGCCACTCAAGGGAATCCACCCAAGAGATTAGAGAACAAGAGATATACTTCACCACCCAAGGAATCCACCTAGGGATAAGAAGCAACCAACTCACCACTCAAGGGAATCCACCCAAGAGATAAGAGAATAAGAGAGAACTCTTAAAAAGAGAAATCTGAAAAATATTATTAAACTTGAATTGAATTGTTAAAAGACAACATTAGGGGGGTATATATAGCCCCATACTTTCTAAATCAAATAAAGGAACTCCTACTTTGACTTGGAAAACAAAGACTTTCTAATTTAAATAAAGAAACTCCTAAAAAAGAAATATAAACTTCTATTTTGACTAAGAAAACAAACATTCTAAATTAAATAAGAAATTACTACTTTGATTTAGAGAACAAATCTTTCTAAAATAAAACAATTCCAAATCAAAATAGTAACAAGACTCACAATACTTGGATTTAGAAATAGATATGGTGTCCCTAAGGTTTCACATCCTCCCAAATCTGAATTTTCCATAATGATGATCGAATTCCCAATGTTTGTGGTAGAAGATCCTGCATCAATCCCCCATGGTTGGAAAAAAAGACTTGCCCTCAAGTCTTCACCTTGGTAAGACCTCAAATCCTTGACATTGGATGTATGTAAGATTTTAGAGTTGTCGGGCAGTTCCAAGTTGTAAGCATTCTCTCCAATCTTCTCAATAATGTTGAAAGGACCATCTACCATCGACTTGAGCATTCCAAATTTCCAAGCCATAAATCTATGCGTTAATGAACTGAGCCATGTGATTTCTTGAGCTTAAGTAGCTCTCTATGCTTATTTGTTTTTTCCACACACTTCACATATTTCTCCTCAGTCTTCAAGCGAAGAAGCATCTTGATTCCTTTGACTCTAACTTTAGGATCCTTATGATCTTGAGTCAAGCTTCCTTGACTCTGGGGTCAATGAAGCCACGATTTTCTACCAGAGGCATCCATATGTTCCTACAGGAGCCGACTACACTTCTTATGGGATTTCTTTCTCACTTTCTATTTCTTCAACAACAACCAAAGCCACCACATTCAAACCAGCTTGAATTTCCTTCTCCAACTCAGATTTGGACATTAATGAACTCTTCTCCTCAAGTTTGGTTTCTAAAGCCATTGTTGGTTTCATAGGTGCCAAGATAATTTTATGGCCATCCTTGTGGAATGTGTATGTGTTTTTAAACCAACATATTCTGTAGAATCCATATTTCATAGTCTTAGAGCAACAAGTGACAAGCATCCATTGGAACAATATCACACCATATCTCATCCTTGATCTTATTTTCACCAACTAAGTCCTCTATAACCATAGGATCTCTATGAAATCTCAAGCTGTTTTGTATATGGTAAAGAAGAATTTCAAGATCAGCAATACGTCTATGCCTTGGCCTTTATGAACCACTTGGATCATGTCTAGAACTCTTACCTTTATTATCAAGAACGCCTTTTAGCTTATGATCAACCAGCAAACCATAAGCTCTGATACCACTTTTATGCAAGGCTGGGACCGTGATGGATGATCTAATGGTTTAGGTAAATTAGGTGATGGGTAGAACTTTGATGGGTAAGGGATAGGTCTGGTCAATTTAGGGTTGATATATGATGGAATTACAGTTTAGAATGAAGGATTTTAGGTTTGGAAATGTTTGATTTTGGTTTGATGCAAAACAGCCTTGTTTTGAGCTAATTTGAGGTTCTCGGGTTTTTTTCTAATGTGAGCCCCAGGAGCTATGGATGAATTTAAGGTTTCTCGAGTTAGGGATGATGGTTTTTATTATTCTATAGTGAAACAAGTATATGAAGGTTTTAGAAATATGGAACCCGGATTCGAATGTTTGCCAGGTTAGGTTGAAAATTTGAAATTTGAAAAGAGAAGGTGATGGGAATGAATAGAGGTAATAAAAGGATAGATGCTACAACCCGAGAATCCACGAAAGGGATAAGAAGCCACAATCTAGCTACTCAGAAAATCCACAAGAGATTAGAGAACAAAGAGATATACTTATTCACCAGGGAATCCACCTAGGGATAAAATGACCAACTCGCCACTCAGGGAATCCTCGAGAGATAAGAGAATAAGAGAGAACTCTTAAAAAGAAAAATCTAAAAATATTATTAAACTTGAATTGAATTGTCAAAAGACTACATTATGGGGTTATATATAGCCCCATACTTTCTAAATCAAATAAAGAAACTCCTACTTTGATTTGGAAAACAAAGACTTTCTAATTTAAATAAAGCAACTCCTAAAAACGAAATATAAACTTCTATTTTGACTAGGAAAAGAATCTTTCTAAATTAAATAAGCAATTACTACTTTGATTTGGAGAACAAATCTTTCTAAAATAAAATGATTCCAAATCAAAATAGTAACAAGACTCAGAATACTTGGATTTAGAAATAGATTTGGTGTCCCTAAGGTTTCACAACCTCCCAAATCTAAATTTTCGATAATTATGATCGAATTCCCAATGTTTGTTGTAGAAGCTCCTGCATCTTGGTAAACCTATTCAACTGCCGATAATCTATTCAAAGTCGAAAGGTCTTATCCTTCTTCTTGGCAAACAGAACTAGAGCGCTCCGAGATTAAGTGTTCGGTCTAATGAAACCCCTGTCCAACAATTCTTGCAATTGGACTTTGAGTTCCTACAACTCAACAGGCACCATTCTAGGCAGAGTCATAAAAATAGTCGATGTATCAGGGTGTAACTTGATAACGAAGTCTATAGCCCTGTGGAAAGGGAATCCCAACAGTTCCTCGGGAAAAACATCCCTCACATGCTAAATGAAAACTGCAGGAGGTGGAGCCCAACTCTGTCTCGACTCGTCCTCCGGGGTAAAAGGCTTGCCTTGACCTTGACTATCAGGTGCCATACAGAATCGTACACGATCTAGGGTAAAACATCATGCTTATCCCCATGAAATATGAATCGACTACCACTTGGTGTGTAGGTGGTAACCCTCTTACGATCACAATCAATGATGTACCGTCAACTAGTCCATCCCAAGGATGACATCAAACTCCGACATGTTTATGACCCTAAGGTCCATGGTGAGTAGAATCCTTGAGATCTCTAACTCAATCCCGTCATATCTAATCAATTCTTACCCCAGTTCCTAGGGGAGAATTCACATGTAATGGCCCTTCTAAGGTGTAGCAACCCTCGAGCCCGGTCCGACCCGGTTGGCGGATCCGAACCAAAACCTCGAAGACACTCTAACACCACTTTAAGTGTAGCAACCCCCGAGTCCATTTTACTCCGACATTTTCAATTATCTTCTCGAAACATTTTGTTTATTTTATTTCGTTTAGGGTTTTCAATTACGCTGAAGCATTTTCAAATGGTAGGCCCCTAAACATTTACTCTTATACAATTAGTTTCCAAATGGCATGCCATGCCTTTACAAAACGATATAGAAAACACATTTTCAGAGTTTAACCCTTTGGTTCACAAATAACATGTGTTCAAAAGAGATAATGATATGCATATGGCGGGGTATACACTTATACACCGCAACTTTCTCTATGACTTTGCACTTCTTGATCTTGCCTTTCATCCATGTTCACTTGGTACCTGCGCATTGATAAAACAATACGCTAAGCATTTTCATGCTTAGTGGTTCTATACAATTCCATTATTCCGTTTCAGTTTAAGTCAAAGCATGCAATTTTGCGAAACAAAAATTTCAAATCTTTTTGGATGATAAATGTCAATGCAATACATATGATTATTTTATATACAATAATTTACGGTTCATTGATCATCCCAAATATACACTTTCATATGTTATAATTCATTTATAACCAATTCATGCATTTCACAATGCTCTTTTCATTTCAATTTGCAATCATGCTTTTCAAATATGTCAACAATCTTAAATCAATTCAGTTATACCCTTAACGAATTTAACCTATGTTTTCGGTATTCAGGATATCGGAATCACCAGCACGGTCCCGTTGGGCTGCAGGCCGATATAAAAACATTTGTTTTATAACACAGTGGTCCCAACGGAGATTTATTTGGCCCAGTTATTAAAATCAATCGTGGGCTACTTGCTCGATCTTTTGTCCATTTGATGGCGATCGGATGACACATCAATACATTTGTTCGCAGTACTGCTAATTTGACCCTTATTGGTATACCAATCTATCCTTTATGCGAATTAAACGATTAACATTCTATTAAGGGCGTTCAAATCCTTTATATCGAAATACAGTACAATATGTTCATTTATATAAACAGTTCATTTTCAATAATCATGCAAACATTTCACAATCAATTAAAACAAATCAATATGCTTTTCTTATGCATTTAGAATAAACATTTCAAATCTTGAAACGAGAATAGGAGAAGATAGAACAAACCGATCTTTCTCTCTCTTTTTTTGCCTTGCACCTTCAATCCTCGATCCTAAGTTAGGTGATCCTCAGGTCCACTATGAATCACACACGTCACATTTAGTAAGTCGCTAATCACATAGAATGTGCGAGATGGCAAGGTATGGTACGTTTTCACTTAGTTTCATTCTTATTTGAACCCCCATTGATCATTTATTAGGGTCCCCAAACTATCGGTGCATGAATGGCGTTCGAAGCAAAAATCACAGCGCCCGTTGTGACGGTGGCCGCCTCGGCGTAGCGGGCTGCCTTAAGCGGAGCAGACTGAGGAGGCCTTTTTGGCCTTTGGCCGCGGCGAGGCAACCCTTCGCTACGGCGAAGGGTCCAATTACTACTTGATTCCATTTTTCTTTTGCTCATTTTTGCGATTTTCTGCAAATCACCAGCTTCAAAAACAAATTATGGAAAACTCTCCCAAGCATTTTAATATCATCCCTAAACCCCAATCATGAAGCAAAACCATGGATGGATTAGGAGTTTTTTCTAACAAATATCATTTAAAGAGATCTAAGGTTTGTGTAATACCATGGAAATCACTTTGCACTTAAAGCAAGCACAGTAACTCGCTTCCTCCTTGCAAGATCTTGCATAAACATTGAGGATTCACACGATCTCAACTATTTTCCCGAAACCCTAGCTTCTCTCTCTTGTCCCCCAGAAACGTTTTGGCACTTATGGGTGGTTTCTAAGACCAAATGTGGTCCTAATACCACTTATCAATGCTCAGGCCATGTTTGGCACTTCAATAAATCTCATTTCTCATTTTTGGCATTTTAACTCTTAATTTCACTTTCATTTATCAATTAATTCACTTGGCATTTAAGCTTATTCTATTCTTGACCCATAGGTTCTTATTTTGTCAAATTCCAAATTTGCCCTTTTTCACTTGGGTTTATTTAGGTTCAATCAATTTCTCAATTTAGCATATAACATTCAATCATATGCTCACATATTCATTTCACATTTATCATTTTCACAGTTTAACAATTTATCAATTTTCCCGGAAAAACCCAAGTTTGGCTCAATTTATACTCGGAATATATAATAAAATTATTATAAAAATTCTAGGGTATTTTTGGGGCGTTACATAACGTTTCGACCTTTAAGCCCAATTCTTTCACACATGATGCAGCAACAAAGGAATGAGATGCACCAGAATCAAACAATACTCTTGCCCATAGGCGCAAGAGTATAAACATACCATGAATAACCAACTGATCTGCAATCTCAGTATGCAGAGGAATGGCGTAGACACACTCCTAGGTCCTTAAAGTCTCGGCTTGTGAGCCCTAGCCTCGAGCTCGGCCCCTTCCCTGGCCCATATGACCTGACTACGAAATAATAGGGCCTTGTGCAGCGCCCTGTGATTGATATTGTCTCTCTTAGCCCATGGTGGGGTGAGGAGGAACAAACTATGTCTGTGTACATCCATTGATGGCCCGGGGATTTGAGGTGTCCCGCAACTTTGGGATTCCTGCCTGCGGGGACAATCTCGCCTCGGGAGTGTCGGTGTGGTAATGGTAACATGGCCTACGCTGGGTTGTTGTAAGCCTTGGAGATATACGCACGGGAGATGATCGATACGGCCTTGGCCTTGATGCTTCGCAATACAATCAGCAAAATCCTTGTATAGTAGAGTCTTCGCTTCTTCCTCGAGCCAGAACAAGAAGGTTGACTCTCCTTCCTCTTATCTTTAACAACACCCACATCCCGGATGGTCCAAGCATCATCCACCTCCCTCTCAATGGTCATAGTAGTCCTAACCATCGAGTCTAGGTCTTGTAGGAGAAGTCCCACAATTTTATAATCATCAGCAAAACTGGCTAACTCTGTGAAATTAGCCACGTACTCGGCTCTTTGTCATTGTTACATTTGTCTCGATTCGAGACTCAGAGCCTTTGCATGTCAGTAGATCTTTGAGATACTTTTTCCGCATGAAAGCCTATGTCATGGCCTCTAAGTCTCTTGAGGCTTTAATCCAATCCCACCATACATGGGATTCACCCTCCAGCTTGGAACGTAGCTAGCTTCATCTTAGTGGCATCAGAGGTGACCTCGTAGCCTCGAGATCTTATCGAAGCCTCTGAAACCAATGATCAGCTATCATCGGGTCCCCTCTTCCCTTTAAGGTTGGAGGATGATGTGCTTCAAATCTCTGGAGGTTACCTGACCCTCCCTGGCTCACAGTCGCACTAGCCTATGTAATTGTAGCAGCCGACATAACAAATAGCTTCCATGAAAGCTTGTTGGTATGGCCGGTGGTAGTTAGTTATCCCACTCTCCCTGCCTCGCGTCCCTCTTCCTCTACCGGCCATCTACATAAAATGAGATAGTAATAGAAGTCTTACATAACATCCAACAATTGATCATGTTTCTGTCCCAGCAATGCAAGAAGCCATTTACTAATAGACCTTCCACATCTGAACTATTTCGTTTCCATCATTTCGAACTCCCCAAGGCATTTCTCACAACCCAGTGTTCATCTTTTCCTATATAAATTCTACCATGTATATAATTCACGCAATATGTAACACACAATCACATGGCATAAAACATGAATGCATAATGGATGCAATGGTCTAAATCCATGCCCATGACTCTAGGTAATCGATATGCCTGGCTGCGATGCAAGCTATTACGCTGAGCAGGGGTCCATTGACTGACCGTCGACTTGCGCGGAAATACCAATTGGATATCATGTCACAAATTTACTTATAACTATCTAATCCCATTAATTGGGATCCATTCATCGAGTCTAGGAAATCACATACCTGCGTCACGACACGAGCTATGAAGCGAGTTAAATTACATGGATATCATGTGTCTCGATACCACACTATCCAATCTCATTCACTGGGATCTGCTTAGCCACATTCAATAAACTTTTTATGTTATTTTCAAAACATCTTACTATGAGTTCAATTACAAGCTCTAGTACATACACAGGCATATACGACATTATTTCTTGAAGTTTTTGAAAACTAACTATACCCGGCCCTGGTCGACTTTCTTGACATCTCAATGAATGAGAGCCATCCACTTATGTATACCTTACACTTGAAAATTTTTCTCATAAAGGGTGAGCCACGCCCAGTAGAGAGACTCTTACATTACCACCTTAAATGCACATGCAATGTTCACTTGGACACACACATATATATATATATATATCCACATTCCAATAGAATGATGCAATTCTAATGGAATACTACATGTCATGCCATGAAATGCGATGAGACTCACTTAATGCATGAAAAATCCGAGTCATCACAGACTCCCATCACACAATGCATAGAAAATGTGTGATAACATCCATCAACAATGAATTTCATCCAATGATCACTTTGAAACAAAATTAAGTTTTTAGAAATCAAAACTTATTGGATGTTTCACTTCCAAGGATCATTTTATTAACAAAACATGTGTCTTTTCGGGTAGGCGAATTTTCGGGGTCTCACTGCAGGCTTCGCACTCCTTACACTTTCACGGCTTTCATTGTTGAGACAGAATGTATAACCAAAAATCTGGGCTTTCACCCGAGGGGAGTATCTATCACTGCTAACTACTTGCCAAGACCTGAGTTTTCATGCTCTGCGAACAGTGGAACTCCGCTGAACTTCGTTCAACGTATCGAGCCCACTCATCAACCACCAAGGATGGTGTGTGATGGCACCATTCATGCTAAAGAACAGCGACTAAGTTGAACTTTATTCCAGCGTATCGGCGCGCTCATCAACCACCAAGGATGGTGTGTGATGGCACCATGCACTTACGCCCATGAATGTGATGCCTCGGTGGGCTATCTGATGCATTATGCCATTGCATGTCACTTCTCTGTCTGCCTTATGTAATGCACGTCATCTGGACAATTTATCATGTATCGCTGAATAGTTATGTCAAAAAAAGCATATATAATTTCCAAGCAGGTTTATCTCAATGTCAATATATTAGAGTTCATATATCGACATTCGATCAAACGATTATCACGAAATGGAAGTCCATAAAACAAGCAAGGAACAACGGTTCTCGGACACAATTGTAGCATAAGAGATACCCCCAAAAGCAGTCCACATGTACAGCCATCACAGGCCACACAAACATGCCACAACCTAAGCATGGAACAATCTCAGATCGGCCCATGGTATTTCAAATCAAAGTATACCAGAGCCGCTAGACATGCCATGCCTCGGGCCACATCCAGGCCCCACAAGCCGCGGGCAATCCACGAACCTCGGAGTCGAATGATAATCCCAACCCGTCCCTTTGAACACTTGTCCAAAAAGGAAGGCAATCAACCAGAGTAGGAAAATCCCTCGTCAAGTAGACGGACTTTAACTCTTGGCCCGACGAACTCTGACCGTTGAAACCGCTGGAAATCAAAGGAAAAAGCTATTGGATCTTCCTTCCTCTCCCTCTCTCTCTCCCTTTCTTCTAATTCCCCCTCTCTTTTCCTCCACCAATCCCCTTTTATAGGCTAGACACATCCACATGGCACGCATGCACCATGCCATGTGTAACCCACATGGCATGCATGCATCGTGCCATGTGTCACCCACTCATTTGGGTTCCTTTTTACCCCAAAAATCTTGAAAAATCCAACCATCTCGGAATTCAACAAAATTCGTCTTAGTAACTAGATTTTGCATGACGAATCCTATGGTGAGGTCCGTTTCTTCATTTGAGATCTAGAAGATTTATAAGTTTTCAACCTGTACTCTAGAGGTAAATTACTGTTTTGCCTTTCTTTAGAAAAATTCGATTTTTCTCAGGTTTTACCCGTGGATATTGAGTAACCTGATACCGGATTGTAATGTCTCATTCATCGGGATCCATAATTTAACAAAAATCAGACATAGTCTCCTTTGTACAAGGAGCTTTATCCAATTCTCAACCTGTATATTATACAACAACACTTGATATCCAGGGGCCCAATATAATGCAATGGCCAGGTGCCGAGGTCCATTTGAGTAAAGTGGTCTTACCGAGGCTCATTTATCCATACAAAAAAAATATACAAGGCTATATTACAATAGTCTTTACAGAGTTTAATTACAACACTCTTATACATATATATATATATATATATATATATATATATATATATATATATATATATATATATATATATATATATATATATATAATTATTCATTATATTTTACAAAATATCTATCAAAATACAATCCGGCTTTCTTCACAATTCGGCCTCAAATGGCGTCGATCACCGTGTACACCACAGTGCAAGCCGTTTTCCCATGAAGGATGTGCTAGGCCGAAATATGCTGAAATATGTGCTAGGCGCCATGGACTTCTGCTTAAAGCATCGACCACACATTGGCTTTCGGGATGATAAAATGACCAGCGTCCATAGTCTTTGATAACTCTACCCATCTTCTACTGCACGAGATTCAAATCTCTCTTCTTGAATGTATTATGAAGGCTTTTTGTGATCGTGTAAATCTCACTTCGCCCTCTCTGAAGCTAGTGCTTCCATATCTTGATTACCCAAAAATCCTGCCGCCATCTCAGGTCATGTGTAGGATAATTCAACTCATGTCTCCTCAAGCATGCGGATGCATACTTATTACCTTCCATTCTTGCATCCAAAACTGTGAGCTCCCTACTACGGAGGCATACAATACCTTGTCATACCTCCACCAATACGTGGGTAATGCTAACATTTGGAGACGTAGTTAAGCAATCCTTAAGTTTTAAAACTTTGCTCACGAGTGTCATCCCACTCAAATTTTACTTCACGATCAGCCGGTGGTAATCGGTGGAGCAGATATTCTGGAAAAATCTTTCACAAATCTCCTGTAATATTGATTAGTACCCAAAAAGTGCTATTTTGAACCCTATATTAGATAGGTTTTGAGTGCTTTCTTGCCCAATCATGTCATTGTACGGTGAAGTGTTCAAAGTCTTCTTAGTATCACTTATGCCGGTTAGAGGTTATTTTGGTTGTTTCTGCGGAGTTTTGCGCACTTTGGGAGTTCAATGCGAGTCAAATGATGAATCCGTTTTGACCATCAATCGAGACCAAAAATCAAAAGAAGATGAAGAGCAAAGTGACTGGAAATCGTCTGCGGTAGAGGGCGAGGAAGCAATGCGTGAAGATCGACAAATCGGGAATTTCGCTAAGATTACGAAAATTTATTTGGGATTACGAAAATTGTAACCTTAGCGAAAATTTAACCTTATGAAATTACCAATTTCGCTAGACACAGTTTAAATGAAACCTTGTTCCTAATGAAATTTCATGTTTAAGCTACTCACATAAATTTCGCTAAGCTAAGCGAAATTCGCTAGCCATGAAAATTCTTGAAACCTTAGCGAATTTTCTATTTTAAGCTATGCATGGTGATTTCGCTACCTAGCGTGAAGAAATTCTTGATCTGCGAAATTCCTTTGCCTGCGTCATGTTTTTGTAATTAATGCCAACCGACTTCAAATTTGGTGTATTACTCTCTCTTGTCCTTTAACTTAGCTAAATTGTTAGGCTTTATGGTATTTTCATGTATTGAGGTGGCACATGAAACCACTATCAAAAAAAAAAATTTTTTTTTTTTTTTTTTTTTTTTTTTTTTTTTTTTTTTTTTTGTAACCCCAGGCAGCAGATTTGGGGAGAGAAAGAAATTTTGTAAGTTTTCATTTTTGTAAATAAAAGTCTCGTATTTTAGTTAGGGTTTTGCTTTCTCTCTTCTCTCTCCTCTTTCCCTTATTTTCTTGTTTATGAACCTCTTGGGGATGACAACTCGAGAGATGTAACTAAGCCTCCTTTCTTTGTGAAGAGGAAGGAAGTGCAGCTTGGTAGTGGGCGTATACATGTTGTCCTCTTACGTTAAAGAAACTCAGTCTTGTGTTGCATGGCCCTCATCTTCTCAAATTAGGTTTTGAATAGCATTTAATGTTATTGATTTGGCCAATACTCTCCATGCTTTAGGATACAGTGCATACTTAATGCTAGATGCATTGTGGTTTTTTAGATGGTCTTCGATTAACGAGATGATATTGAATGTTAGGGTTTCAAAGGCGAAAAGGACCATAGGCGCATGTTACAATGTTAACTCAAATGGGAGTTACATTTTAGGGGTTAGGTTTGCTAGTTAACATAGATCGTTATGCCTTGGACTATAGGTTGCATGTCACTTGAGAGATAAAACCAGAGACACTTGTTTATACAACACCAAGTTAGTGACCTAAATCTTCAAAGTTAACTTTTTCACTTCACTTTTAGTTTTTACAATTTCTCAGCAGTTAAACTATTTCCACTGTTTTTGAAACAAAAATCATAAAGTCGAATGAAAGCCTTACCTTCTTGCACTTATCTGGAAATCATTCCTAGGATGAAAACACATCCGTGTTAGGCCACTAGACCCTTTATCTGCGGTAAAAGCGACTACGCGTGTAAGACTAGGTGTATATAAATTTTGTTGATTTTAGCTCGACCCTCTTGTGGCCCACGAATCAAATATCCGACCATACCAGAAAACTCACATTATCTCGGTCACATTGGTGGTCTAGGCAGTTAGACCACTGCTTACACCTTCTTGGATCCACACGAACACCCTCCTTGCTTATCCACATGCCCCGAAAACTCACCTTTGTTAAGCCAAAAACTCACATTTAGGCGATTTTGGATACGATTGATGTGTTCTAAGATTACGTAGTACAATCTGAGGTGTTCATGACCACATGACTTTTGAATAAATCGGGATATCATCTATAAAGCACCACCACAAATTTATCAGGAATAGGTTTGAAAACCGGTTCATCAAATCCATAAACGCGGTAGTCGTTAGTCCTTAAGCGGTAATACCGGAACTCATAATGACCATCTGGAGTCACGGATGCGGTCTTAATTATATCTTCCCTCACTTATCTTCAGGCGTGGTAACCGGACCCGAAGGTCAATCTTTGTGGTAGCCCCACATGGCGGTCAAACAAATCATCTATTAAAGAAGTGGATACCTATTCTTGATTGTTACCTTATTCAAGCGCCGGTAATCAATGCCCATCCTCATAGTCTTATCCTTTTTCTTCTAAATAACATAGGGTGCACCCGCGGTGGCTTTGTGATCTAATAAAACCCTTATCCGGCAATTCCTTGCATTGCTCTTTCAACTCTTTCAATTAGGTGGGTGCCCATACGGTATGGTGCAATAGATATAGGATTTGTACCGGGTAACAAGTCCAATGTCGCTTCGATTTCCTATTAAGGTTCCATAATCTGGTAAATCGTCGGAAAGACATCTGAGTAATCCCTCACAGCAATTATATCTCCCCAATCGGTGAAATTCAGCATCTCTCACATGAGGCTAAATACCCTGGCAGCCTTAGTAACCTCCTTCTGCTGTAAGTGAAATCAGTACTAAGGGCTTCCATTATGATCTCCGCGGAAAACAAACTGAATACTCCCAAATGGTTTGAGCGTTATCTTCTTTACATAACAATCCATGGTTGCATAGTTAGGCGACAACCATTCCATACCTAAGATAACATCAAACTCCAGGTATAAAACAATTCAAATCAAATCAACACATATAATCTGCTATCGCATGTTATCTCACGTGATCGTACATACATGGTTGCACAAGCTATTTCTCAGTGGTGTCTTTAATAGCTAGGGATTTTCCATTATCATTTTACCCTTGTTCAATTTCTTAGCATAAGATGGGGATACAAATGAGTGAGGCGCTCCCGGATCAAATAACACTTTGACATTCGTTTTGTACATGTATTATACCTATGAATAAATTAAGCATTTAAAATTTTCTTACGAGAAATATGTTAAATTCCGAGTTATTTGGGCCCCTCACGTTGGTTAGCGCAAAAACTCTACCTTGGCCTCTACCAAGCTGATGCGGGGGCACGTGCACGTACTGTCTGAGAACTGTCCTGTGCTCTCCCTCTACCCTCACCTCTCCCAGCAGGTCTCTCTACCTACATGCTTGTGAATTTGAGTCTTTGGGATTTATGAAATTTCTTGAGAGCACCCTTCGAGGCGATTCTGGATATAGCCACCTTGCCCTGCCCGGTAACACGTATGATATCTACATTGACCAGCATTGCCCTTTTCCCAAACACTTTACACACGAGGTTTCCTTGAACCTTGTGTTCTTTCACAGTGTTGATTGCTTGAGGTAACTTGTGTCTACTCCTTTGGCCCCCTCTATTTTGGTTATGAGGAGGTGACCTAAACCTTGGCTCCTTCACTCTTCCACTTTACTACTTTCTGGCCCTCTCATTTTCTCTTTCTATCCCTCTCAGCCCATGCCTCTTTGTTCTTGGTCTCCTGATTTAGCTCTATCAGATCTTTATCAGTGTGGGGAGAAAATCTCAGAACTGATAGTGCATTGTAAGAGGTGGTATCATTCCGACTCGGAATCTATCAAACCGCAGTTGCTTCATCGGGCTGGTCAGAACATGCTTACTCAGGGTGATGAATAACTATACTGAGATACACTCATCGATAAATGCATTTTAGCTTCTCAAGCCCGATAAAGCTGTTACGTCTCTCTGGCTGGGGATATAAAACTCATCCATAGCGGCCTCTCACAAGCATCTCTCGAAGTGGGAGGGTTCCCTCCATATAATGATCCTCGTGTGTCTGGAACCAATCCCATGCATTATTCTTCATCTTCACATTCCCTACCCATTTCAGTGCTCTAGCATCCGACATGATAATCTCCTCACTACTTTTACGTCTCCTCCAATCTTGTAGGTCATCTCCTTCCTCACAGCGTATTGGAGTCTTAAACCTCGAGTACTTAAACTTTTCATCTATAGGATCTGAAATTAACTTATACTATGATGACATACAAAAGACAATTTGGAATCCTATGCTCCATGGTGTCACATTTATCATTTACCCGAATAACAATCCTAAAAGTTCTTTTAAAACACAGCTCACATTAACTTTGTCACATCCCACTTTTATAGTGTGTGGCGCTAGGGAGATGGGTAGGCTTAAGGCCACCAAAACCCGTAGCAAGCCTAAGTCCATAATTTCTACCGAAAATTTGGCAAGACCTGTCGTTTCTATAACTAATAGCCAAATCACAGTGTGCCAATATCAATCTAAAATCTACTAATAATTAACTCAAATCTCATATCATGATATGTCTCAAATAACTATGCTCAAATGATCTCAGTGGTCATCCACTAACAAAAACGACCTCAACGGTCTCATCAAAAATATCAATAAGAGTTTCATCAAGCATAAAATTTATCAAACTTGACTATTCAAAATTTATACAGTTAAATAAATAATTAACTTGATAACCAAGTTAATTCACCATAGATATACAGGAAACTTGAGCTCATTGCTGATAACAATCTTCAATCATTCCATATTTGATTAAGTCAAGTGGTCGAAATGCACGGATTCTCCTTTCTCTGTCTACCTGAAAGGAGGGAAATCAACGGGGTGAGACAACTACGTGAGTAAAAAATATATCACCATACTTGTGTAGAGCTAGGTACTCAGTAGGCTCACAAGGATGGATTATGCTCAATCAATCAGTACATAGGTTATGCAACAAATAGCGGCAATATGAGCAAACAATATCAAATGAGATTTGAAGTTTGTTTCTGAAATATAGTTTACCATTCGAAGTCCAGTACATTTCCTTTACCTTTATCTTTGGAATCCATACATTTCCAATAGAAGATCAGTAGAGCAGGCCGGGTTCTACGCTGGGAATTTACCACCTCTCTAGGAGGCCTTTGGCTTTGCCCGCACGGAGGGGTACCATGTGCACATAACTTTGTGACCTCCCCATCGGTTAGGCTTTCACGTGATTCATACCATCGATGACGTGCGATTACAAGTTATAGGCGTAGGTACTCGGCCATGCAACGAAGATAACACAAATACAATAAGTTAGGTAGTAGTGCTCAGCATGAATATTCATCGGGACACGTGACTTTGTGGCATATGTGAGTCAATTCAATGAATGCTCGAATAAGGAGTCTTAATCATAGTCAATTACTACGATCAAGTCAAGCAGTAGAAAACACTTAGCTATACATTCCCCCGAGTTGCAAGTGCGATGATATAAATTTACTCACCTCCCTATTAGTCGAGGCTCCAGCTAGGCTATTCACCTGAATGTGTGAGCCTTCCCCTGATAGTTTGCTATGCAATGTTCATCAAAAAAAGAGAGATATAAAGTAGCGATCAAAATCATATGAGCCATACCTTCTTATCCACTAATCAATTAAGTAGATTTACCCTTTTCTATTTAATCCTTCTTGAGCTTTTTAAATAATTTTTTTAAAATCCCTTTTTCTTTCCTTACCTTCAACATTCTGCCTTTTAACATCTAAATACCCAAAATTATAATTTAAATATTCAATTTCACAACTAATTTCTTATATCTAATGTTTAATCTCTAAACTCGTTTTTTGGCGGTGCGCATCAGTTTGTATTTGCCTATATGCTTTTCTCACAGATTTATCGAAAAGACCTGAAACCAGTGAAAAATTTCACTAACATCCATGTCTTTCCAATGATGTCAAATTGGCCCACTAAAGTCGTCCATTAGGTCCTCCTATGGTCTGTCCAAGTCGACCTTCAAACGAAATTCCATTCAATCGATTCAACCTTAATTCCACTAATTACCACCTCAATTCATTCTAAATACATTTTTCCCCAAATTTTAAACACTACCAGACCTAATTCATACCTCTTAGGTCACATTCTATAGATTCAAAATGCAATTGCAACCTAGCATACACATTAGAACAATTAATTCATTCCAAACAGCCCTAATTGACCATCCAAACAACAACCATTTATCAATTCAGCCCCTTTCCTCCAATACAGACCATGCAAAACCAAAATTAAAAACCATGGCGCTTTAATATACCTTCAGAAGTCTCCACCATGAAAAATCACAGGTTGATTCAAAAGGGAATTGGCTGCAACAAAATTCTTCCTTCCCAGTGATTTTGGCCTTGAATGGAGAACCTAGGGTTCTTCAATTTTTTTCTTTTGTTTTCACTCGATTTTCTGAGAGCCTAATATTTTTTAAAAATTAATTCAATATTATTGCTTAAGTCCTGCTGTTTTCTTGAATTTGTAAGGCCCTGGGAATTATTAAAAATGTCTCTTTGGCCCTTGGTCAACAAAATCTATTGACTTTTTCCCTGATTCACTTTGTTCACGTATTTTTGTTTTTTTTATTCATGTATTTTCATTAATTTTATTTTTATAACATATATTTGGACCTTAATTTGATTCATAAAAATTCCCATAATTTATTTCATTCATTGGGTATTTTTAAAAATTCTATTTTGGTCAATTGCTCAGAATTTGACCTTACTGGGTATATTTTCCTAAAATTCCATTTAATTGAGAAATAATTCCAAAAAATTATTATAAATTCATGATGGACCTTAAAACACCTAAAAATTAAATTCCATGAAAAAAAAATCATTTAAAAAATGTTTGGGGTGTTACAAATCAAGCATTGAAATGACGCCTTACGAGGCCTTATATGGAAGGAATTGTAGGACTCCATTATGTTGGGATGAGGTAGGTGAGAGAAAATTGGAGTCGGAAATTGTTCGAATCCTGACGGATAATGTTAAGGTTATCAGGGATAGATTAAAGATAGCCAAGATCGACAGAAAAGTTATACTAATAACCGAAGGAGAGATCTGGAATTTCAGGTGGGGGATCAGGTATTTATGAGGATATCATCTGGAGAGAAGTCTTTGCGATTAGAAAGAAAGAGGGGAAGTTAAGTCCCCACTATATGGGACCTTATGAGATTATGGAAAGAGGTAGGAGGTAGCGTATCGGTTGAGGTTATGCACAGTGGCGAGTACATGATGTATAACCATGTTTCTATGCTTGAAAGTATATAAGCGAGATCCTTCACATGTGTTAGAGATCAACCAATTGAATTGAAAGAAAACTTGACTTATGAAGAAAGATGAGTTTGGATTTTGTTCAGAAAGGATCGGGTTCTTTTAGACAAAGTGATTCCTTTAGTGAGTCTTTGTGGATGAATCACGTGAGGAGAAGGAAACGACATGGGAACGTGAAGATCAGATGCAAACTCAGTATCCACACTAGTTTTAGTCAGGTATGATATTTAAATTTCGAGGAAAAAATTTTTATAAGGAGGGGTGAATTGTAAGACCCTGAATTTACAATTTTCATGAATAGTAAATTTCGTTACCCTTACGTCGATTAGGTATTTGATTGGAAGCTTGATCGATGAATAGTAATTTTAAAACAAGCCTGAGAAGAGAAAATAAAAAAAATTGTTCATAATAATGTATTGAGTCCAAGCTGAAATAGATTAAAACGAAATTATGTTAATGGTTAAAATGCAATTTTTCTTAAAAAGGGCAAAACGGTAATTTGCCATAGAAAAATTTGAAATTTTTATAGATCTCGATTGATGAAACGGACTTCACCTTTGAATTCATCTCGTGAAATCTAGTTACCTAGTCAAATTTCGTTGAATTCCGAGACAGTCGGATTTTCATGAAATTCGAGGTGACGGGGTGTCGAGTGGAACCCGAAAACAAGATTTTTAAAAAAATCCCAAAAAATGTCAAATATTTAAAGAATGTCCATTTAAGATTGATGGAACTAATACTGGGACAAAATAAATTGTTTCGGATGGCAGACAGAAAGTGTGACCACGAGGCATGGCGTGACCACATCATCCACACTATATATAGTCACAAAAAAAATGAAAATATCTCATTTGGTCTCAACAAAACCATAAGAGAGAGAGAGAGAGAGAGAGAGATAGAGAGAAAGGCAATCTTCTCTCTTCGATTCACGGGATTTCGTCGGTTGGATCTTGTTAGGTCGAGGAATTAAAAAAGCTAATTTGTGACGAGGGCTGCGTGGGTACCCGGAATCACGAGAGGATTCTACCAAGGTCCAAGGTTCGGGCTGTGGCAGAGAGAAAGGTGGTGTCCCATGAAATCACGCCATTTGAGGTAGGGTTTTTCTCCTACTCGGGTTAATTTCTGTCTAAGGGCATGTGTGTGTCCAAGGAGATGTTGTCTAGTTTTTTTTCTCCGACCCCATGACTGTATTTTGGCCATAACTTGGTCATCACTTATCTGAATTGAGTGATTCAAATTTATAAGTAAACTAGACTGATAGGAGAACATTTCTCATTGAAATAGGTCTATCCAAATTCCGACCCATTTGGACTCAAAAATGCATTCAAATTGGAGTTATGTTGATCGGTTTTTTTCTATTCGTTTTAAGACTCCTTATTTGTATTTTGGCCATAACTTGACCATCACACATCCGAATTGAGTGATTCAAATTGAAGGATAAACTAGACTGATAGGAGAACATATCTCCTTGAAATAGGTCAATCCAAATTCCGACTAATTTGGACTAAGAAATGCATTCAAATGGGGCCCATGTTCGAGACCAGTTTTGGTTGTTTAGCAAAGTAGTCTGGTTGTTTAGGATATATCTTGAGTTTCGGTGATCCGATTTGGGTGATTCCAGTTGGAGAAGAACCCTAAGAACTGTATCTCAAAATGAGTACAAAGAACAAGTGTCAAATTATGGATTAAGGCCCCTGAAATTGGGTATCACAGATTGTTTCTAGTGTAAATAGAGTAAATTGACTAGTTTTGAATGAAAAGGCCATAACTTCTTCGTTCAAACTCCGTTTTGGGTGTTCTTGAACTCTATGGAGAGCTCATTGAGTCAAGATTCTATCCATATTCTTGTAGAGTACATGGGATGATCAGAACATGGCTGAAATTTATGTTTTTGCACCAAGTGTGCGGGTTGTAGTTATGTACGATGTGAATAAGCTAGGGTTTAGCGTGACCATTTCATGGAATGTTGTGGCCAATTGGGGTAGTAATTTCCATGAGTTAGCATAAGAAAATCATGAGAACAAAAGAGGTTGAGTTCAATTGATTTTAATCAATTTAGATGATTAAATGCTTAAGGTTCTTTGGAAAGTATAGTATAGTTAATGGTTTAATTGAGCAGATTAAAATTATGAATGTTAATGGATTTTATGGATAATGTGACTTGTAGGAGGAAGGTGATAAAGGACAAGAGTGGAGGTGGAAAGTTTTGTTTAAAAGGAAGAAAAAGGGCTTAAATAACTAAGAGTGAGGAAAAGTAAATGTTTATGAATATATATATGTATAAATATATATATATATATATATATATATATATATATATATATATATATATACTATATATATATATATATATATATATATATATATATATATTAATGTTTACCAATGTATATGTTTTCATATCTATGTTATAAATGTTCAAATGAAAAAAAAAATGAAATGTGGTTTTCTTGACTTTAAATTATGTTGAGAAAATATAAAATGATTATGGTTTCCATAGTTTTATAAAGTATGATTTATGGTTTCCATATGAAATGAAATGTTTATGAATGTATGATGATGCTTTTTTTCAAGCACAGGATGGCATTTGAGAGTATTGGGGTCGTCGGGCCGGAGATAGGACTCTTCTTTGGGGTGGTCTACGGGAGGCTGCGTATGTGTACTTAGCTAGTGCATGAAGCTGCGGATGTGGTGCTCCTCTGCAAAGATAAGAAAGAAGAATGGTCGGCGGGGCCGCGTGGCCTTCCGTCTCTAAGTCGGGTTCCTGTGAGAAAGATAGACTACTTAGAGGCGAATGTTTTTACATTACCTTTCGCGATGGGGTGGCACAGTATTTATAGCCTGTGTTTTCCCAATTGGATGGTGATAAGGATTCTCTCTTATTGGATGGAGGATTTTCTTTCCTTATCATTTGTCGGATTAAGAGAGGATAATTGGAAAGCAGGTTATTGAAATTATCCACCACTTCCCTTATTTGTGAGATTTGGTTTGATTCACAGGATAAGCAGTTATTGGGAATTATCCTACTTCCCTTATTGGTGAGATTTGGTTTGATTTACAGGATAAGTAGTTATTGGGAAATATCCTACTTTCCTTATTAGTGAGATTTGGTTTGATTTACAAGATATGGGCTCTTGTTTTGGGCTTATATTTGGGGATGTCATGAGACTGTGCTGTCTTAGGCCCTTCTTTTTAATCCTGGCGTCTTGGAAGCGAGAGTGGGCTGCCTTTATTTTTAACCCGATCGGTTGCCCCCGATACTTAGTTTACAACGAGAGTGGCGAGGTACATGCTCACTCTTCGTCGGGCTAGATATCCACATGGCTACTTGGGAAGGGTTTGATTAGTTTATCACTCTTTTATCGTCTTGACAATTTAATTTGCCTTGGTTTAAGTTTGTTGCCTTACGAGGCGAAACTACTTGGCTCTGGGCTATTCTACCTTTTTGGCGGTAGGCTAAGCGAGCTACTTGTCTCTGGGTACAATTGCGCATACAAAATTTGTCGCCTCTCGGCTGTTTAGGCTCTCTCAATTGGCTTCTTGGCGGGGCTCTAGGCTATTAACCGTGTACCATGACTGTTGAGTTATTTGCGCTCATGGCCAGGCTACTTGGCTCAGTGGCTGACTGTTTGAATTGAGCTACTAGGTTCTGATTTCTTGGGCTCTGAGCTGTAGCTCAGGTGGCTACATGGGCTGTTCGAGGCCCAGGCTGCTTGGTTCGTGGCTGCGTGGCTGTTCGAGGGCCCGGTTGTTGGGCTCCTAGCTCACAGGTGCTTGAAGCGAGGCGGGCCTACGGGCTCTTTGAATGCAGTGGGCAGCTCACTGGTGCATAACTGGTGAAGCGAGTTGGGCTTTTTAAATTAATGGCGAGGCTTCATGAGTTTGCTCTACACAAATTTGAACGGATTAGAGGCTGCAGGCTAACTCGCCTCAGTCGAGCTCGTCAAAACTAAGTTGCTGAGGCTCGGTGGGCTATCCTGCCTGAGCTGAACTGGCTCCTGGGCTGCATGGCTTGAGTTGAGCGGATTGAGCTTTGGCCCAGGTCGACGAGGGTTCATAGGTTGGTTGCACAGAATTTGAGGCCCGGCTCTTAGGGCGCATGGCACAAGTTGAACGAGTTGAGCTCTTCATAAACATTCTTGAGGCTTCGTGGGCGTTGAGGCCTTCCTAAGATGAAGAGCTCACGAAAAGCCCAGAATTTCTTGGGCTTTGTGAGGCTGATGCTGAAATTTGGAGCGGCTCTTGGGCATGGGTGCGAGTTGGCGATTAAGGCTTTTCATAGCTAATTTCTTCGAGGCTCAGTGGGCATGAGGCCTTCTGGCGAAACTCACCAAACTAAATGGCCCGAGGCTTTGTGGTACATTATCTAGGCGACAGCTCATGAGTCGCATGGCTGAGTAGGAGTAGTCGAGCTTGTCAGTGTTTGTTGAGGCTCTGATTGGCTTTGTGGGCTAAATTGCCTGAGTTGAACAAACTCCTGGGTTGCATGACCTAGGTGGAGTAGTTGAGCTCTTGGCTGAGGCTCACCCCAGGCTCCACTGGCCCCGAGGCCTTATAGAATTTGAATAACTGTGGCTTGACCTCCCCAGGTTGCATGGCTTGGGTGGAGTAGTTGGAAGAGCTATTCATGGCGAGGCTCTTTGGGCTCCTGGCGGCTGGGGCCTTGTGGGTGAGCTCAACGAGCAAGCGGATCTGGGAGTGCATGGCACAGGTGGGTAGTTGAGCTCTTCATGGCCCCATTTCTTCTTTGGGCTCTGGGCGGCCCCGAGGCCTTGTGGGCTGAATAACTGAGCTAATATGACTCTTGGGGCATGTGGCTGGAGTGGGAGTGATCGAGCTCTTAGCGAGGCTGCTTTGATCCTAGACCTTGAGGGCCTTATGGGATGAATGCTTTGAGCTGGGCCGACTCTCGGGCTGCATGGCCTGGGTGGAGTAGTCGAGCTCTTCAGGCCCAGTACTAGGCTCCTGGGCCTTGAGGCCTTATAGGTGTTGAATAGCTTGGTGAGTGACTCTGGGGGTGCATGCTTTGGAATGGAGAAGTAGTTGAGCTCTTCCTTGGCGAGGCTGTTGGGCTCTGGTAGCCCAAGGCCTTGTGGGATGAATTGCTTGGGCGATTAAGACTCTTGGCATATTTCAGTAGAGTGGTCGAGCTCTTCCAAGCTAAGAGTGGCTGGACCTCTGGGCGTTGAGGCCTTATGGGCTGAACTGACTCTTGGGCTGCATGACCTGGGTGGAGTAGTTGAGCTCGTGGCCCGAGAGCTACTAGGCTCTACAGGTCTTGAGGCCTTATGGTTGAATAAGCAGAGTTAGGCCCGACTCTTGAGGCATGACTGGGTGGAGTAGTTGAGCTCGTCAAGCGAGCCTGGCCCCACAGGCTCCTGGCGGCCCGAGCCTTATGGAGTTGAATAACTTTGTTTGAGGCCCGACTCACAGGCTGCGTTACTAGGTGGAGTAGTTGAGCTCTTCAAACTGAGCTACTAGGCTCTGGCGGCGAGGCCTTATGGGTGAATAGCAGGCTGAGCCGACTCTGGGCTGCATGGCACAGGTCGTGGATTGAGCTCGTCGAGCTGGCCAGATTGGGCTCTTGGGGCGCGGGCATGGGTTGAATAACTGTTTGGGGCCGGCTCCTAGGGCGCATGGCACGGGTGGAGTGGATTGAGCTCGTCAAAGGCCCGGAAGCTCTTGGGCGTTGAGACCTTATGGGGTGAATAACTGAGAATTTGAAGTGACTCTTGGTACATGGCACAGTAAATGGATTAGGCTCGTCAGGTGAATCTTGGGCTCGGCGAGGCCTTGTGGGCTAAAGCCCACTTTGGCGGCGAACCTCCTAGGGTGCATGGCTGGGTGGAGTAGTTAGGCTCTTCAAGGCGAAATTTCTTGGGCTCCTGAGGCGCGAGGCCTTCTGAGCTAAGAGCTCTGGCGGCCAGATTAAGGCTTTGTTGTCATTTGAGGCCTTTTGAGCTAAGAGCTCTGGCGAGCTGTTAAGGCTTTGTTGGCGGCGAGGCCTTCTGAGGTGAGCGGCTCTTGGGCCATGGCTGGCGACGATTAGACTTTCCATAATTGGCCGTGAAATTTATGCATCGTTGCCGCTCGGGTTGAGGTGGACCCAGGCAATCTCTGAGGCTTCCACGCCTTTTCGGGGACCGTTCTTTGTCTTTCTTTGGGGACCTCTCCTTGTCTCTTTGTCTCTTTGGGCTCCGTCCCTGTCGCTTGTCAGTCCCGCTTTTCTCTTCATGGGTTGAAGAGCTTCCTTTCTTGGATATGAGGGCTTCTTCGCCATTAATGTACTTCTCTGCTTTAGCGAGCACCTTAGCCATGCTTGCTTGAGGGTTTTTTGAGATGGAAAACGTAAATCTTAAGTTGCACTCCTAGCCCGGCGGCGGCGTGATAGCGAACTTCGTTAGGTATATCTACCGCCAGACTCGGCATTGAATCTCTGGACATAAGACCTCGGGGCTTTCTTCGCGAGCTGCGCTATGGTTAGTATGTGACTTGGCTTCTTGTGTTACGGCTCCAATGAAGTGGGAAGCAGGCATAATGGGAGAGCTCTCTAATTGAGGAGATCGACAATGGTGGGGCTTTATTGAACCACGCCGACTTGGGCACTTTTAAGGCGTGATAGTGAAAGCTTTGCCGTCTGAGGTCTGATACCCGTGGCTCATTTGATTTTTATAAGTGTTTAGATGATCGGCCGGGATCTTGGCACCATCGAGCGGCTTCTATTTGCGACATTACGAACCGTTGGAAGGGAAGTGAAAGGCACCTCGATCGTGAACGGTGACTTAGTCTGCTTTGCACGAGGTGTCCATCGAGTCAGGGACGCCACCTTTGTGGCGACTTCCTTGTGTGGTGAGCTCTTGTTGGATATCTTTGAACCTCGCTCCATGATCTCTATTCCTTCTTGAGGGGTGTAGTTCCTCGTGTATTGCCCAGTGTTGCTTCGTTGCCCTCCTCTCCAGGGGTTATGTGTGGTCCGTGCCCCTTGGCTCGACTGGATTCTGCTTCCACCTCAACACCTCGGGGAATGCCGAGGTGTGGTTGCCCTTCGTGAGGGGTGATGTTATGACCTTCCTGAGTTCGTTGCGCCTCCCGTGGGCGTTGCATCTGCCTGGTGAGTTGCTCTAACTCTCCGATCAGGCGTTGGTTGGTGAGGCGGAGTGTCTCCACCTCCTCGGTATTAGCTTGCATTGTTTCCAAGGCGTGGGAGGTCTGCTGACCACGTCGCTTGGCTGGTCCTGCATCCTTGGTGGATTGACGTTGCTCCTGCTTGTGTTCCGGGTTGATACCATCAGTAACTTAGAAATCAGCTAGATTTGTAAAGGAACTGTCGTTCCCATGAGCGGTGCCCAGATGATGCTTTTTTTCAGTGGCCAGGTTGGAGGCGTATTGGGTCGTCGGACGGACATAGGGGCTGGCTGGCAGGCTGGTCTCTGACTCTACGGATGTGGCGCTCCTCTGCAAAGATAAGAAAGAAGAAGGGTCGGCGGGCTTCACGAAGTGGTAAGCTCAGATGTAAGTCAGTTCCTTGTTGAGAGAAAGATAGGCTAACCCAGGGTGAATGTTTTTTTTGCGTACCTTTCACCGATGGGGTGGCACGGTATTTATAAACTAAGTTTTCCCAATGGATAATTGATAGGTTCTTATTGGATGGAGGATTTTCTTTCTTTATCATTTGTCGGATTAATAAGGGATAATTGGAAAGGTTGCGAGAGTATCTACTTCCCTTATTGGTGAGATTTGGTTTGATTTACGAGGATAGGTATTTATTAGGGTATCTACTTCCCTTATTCGTGAGATTTGGTTTTATTTACAAGATAAGCAGTTATTGGGAAATATCCTACTTTCCTTATTGGTGAGATTTGGTTTGATTTATAGGATAAGCAGTTATTGGGAAATATCTTACTTTCCTTATTGGTGAGATTTGGTTTGATTTACAGGATATGAGCTCTTGTTTTGAGCCTATATTTGGGGATGTCATCACAGGCCTATTACTAATCTTTAGGCCGCTTCTTTTTAATCTGCGTCTTGGGCTTGGGAGAGTAGGCCTATGCGCCTATTTTTTAAACCCAATCAATGTATATTTTATATATACATGTTTATATGAAAATGTTTGAATCCATGGTTACCCTATGTTACAAAGATAAAGTTTAAAGGGTCGGCTAAAATTGCTTTACCGTGCATGAGTACAAAGGAAAGGGTTAGGATTTTTATAGAGGAAGGGAAAAGTGATGCATATTGCCATGCATGTGAAAAGTACGAAAAGTTTACCAGCGCCAATGTGATTTATTCCATAGTGCAATGGTATTTAAAAGAAAGGCACGATTTATCGGAGGTTCCTTTTTAGGCCATCGGTGATCGTAAGACTATCTCCTCGTAGGTTCTTTCATGGGCCAATGGTGGTTAACAGTATGGCACGATTTCTCGGAGGTTCCTTTTTGGGCCATCGGTGATCGTAAGACTGTTTCCTTGGAGGTTCTTTCATGGACTAACGGTCGTTAACGGTATGCGGGTTCCATTGGATATGACGGATTTAAAAAGGAAAGAAAGTATATTGAAAAGATATGTTGAAACAATTGTTTTACACATTGTATTTTATCTATATGGAAAATAAAGTAAAACAAATGTTTATGGAAAGGATATGTTTATACAATTGTGTTACACATTGTATTTGAACTATATGGAGGAAAATAAAAGTAAAGTAAATGTTTATAGAAATAGAGATCTCTATACAATTGTTTACACGTTGTATTCGAACATAAAGGAAAATAATGCAAAGTAATGTTTATGGAAATGAGATCTCTATACAATTGTTTACATTGTATTTGAACTATATCTGGAAACAGTATTTTCCTATGACTGTACTCTCCATGAGCTCCTTCTGCTCACCCTTTTTCCAAATGTTTTAGGGCGGAGGCGTGCGGTTCGGGCATCCTCAGAGACCGATGAGCACTCGCCTCACGTGGCTGACCACCTTTTAAAAATGTATAGTTTTGTTGTAAATAACTACATGTGCACCTTTATTTTGTAATGTATATAAGTTTTAAAAAGATTGTTTATATATCTATAGTGTTCGAGAAAAATGATTTTAAAGTTTGTTGATTTGAAATTGGTTATGGTGGACTTGATGTCCATTGTTGGATGTGGAGTAAATTAAATTGTTTTATTTGCAGTGTTATGGGAGTGGGACATGTCCAGAAAAACGAGAGAAACTACAGATTTTCTATAAAGGGTTTAATGTTTAAAAAAAATAAAAAATTTGTCCCACCATGTTTCATAAGATTTTAATGGAAAACATAACTATATAAATGGGTTCGCTCCATGGATTCAGTTTTAAAAAGGTTTAAACGAAATGAAATGTTTTTTTTTTTCGAATCCGTAAGAGTGCCGGGAGGGTCCCCCGAGTTAAGAAAAGGAAACTCGGGTTGGGTTCCTTCACGTGGGTATCGAAAAAAGTCCCACATCATGTAGCGCCCCAAATTCGAGGTCTGACAACCAGTCAACCGTCCAACCCATGAAATTCTATCGATTTCGGGTGACGATACCACCTTTGTTATTAATCCCATTTATTAGGATCCATATTTTCAAAAAAAAATTGGGCAGAGCCTCCTTTGTTTGGGGAGCTCTACCCAACATACAACTTGAATAACAGTATAATCATAACCCATCGAGTGTCTCAACAGAAGTAGTATTGACCCCACAGGGTCCATCTGTCCATATTCCCAATATATACATCCCTTTATCGGGACCCATTTAGTCACATTTAAATCTAAAATATGAAAATAAAACACTTAATTACAGTATATAAGAGTCTGATCATGGCACTTTTATCTTAATTACATACCTCACTATTTATACAATAGTCTAAAATAATTTAATTACAATTCTTTTTACATAAAATACATTTTATAAAAGTATTATCAAGGCTATCTTCGACCTTCTTCACAATCACTGACCTCGTCAGTCTTTTGCTTCCACTATCGCTCACGTGCACGAAAGGGTCCCTGACTACGTGAGCAATGCCCAGTAGTGATAATCTCTTACAAGGGTTACTCCCTACCTAAGTGCTCATACAATTATCAAATAGCCCATACACATCAGAGTAGAAAATACCATGAATGAAGTATCTCATACATGGAATGTCTTCATGCCCATATCGAAGTCACTCACGGACTCCCTCACACGTACTATACCAAGTGTGACAACGGAATCCAGTAGTACACCAATGACACATATATACTGAGTCCTTATCGGCTCACCAGTACCCAATGCAAGTGCCAATGGGCAACTAATCCTGAGTCAATCCCGACTCCTATCACATAACTCGAAGTCTATGTGATAACCATGACAGTGTATATTTTGTGGGAAATAGAACTTTTCGGCTTACGCCGCATGTCTCTTACACCCATACAGAACTTTTCGGATCATACTGCATGTCTCTTACACCCATGTTTCAAGCTTTTCACCTGAGGGGATGCGACCCCTTCTTGCTCCACCATTTTGCATTATTATATTTGTTTATGTTTTAAACTATGAGACATTTATTGGACATCGTCCAAAGTACGAGTTCACTACCCATTCATCAACATTGATGATGAATGACCATACCCATGCACACATACCTAATATGTTGATGTTCCTGTGCATATTAAATGCAGATATGCCATTTCATGCTATGTCATACTACATGCATAATAAGAGTTACATGCAACATTTATAAATTTTGGATAATTATATTTCTTACAAATAATTTCCATTCATCACCATTTCCATGTTAATACATCACACAAGCACATATTAACATGATTTTTACACCTGACAACTTGTAGTATATATGTACTTAGCAATAACACACAAAATGGCCCAAATCTCAACCCACATAAAACAAGACACCTCTTGGTCCCTTCATGGTTCATCACCGAATAACTGTGATACCAAAACACACCACAAAACCTGAAGACATCAGTCCAAGGATTAAGGCAAGCCCGAACCCGGTAGAGGCGCGAAGAACATTGTCGAAATTCATCCGGAATTTGTCAAGCAGTCCCAAAAATTCTTTCGGACTGTTTTTGAAAATAGTCTCAAAAATTCCTAAAAATTCCTACACCCAGTCGCAAATTTTTGGGACTGAAATTTATGGCCTCTCACGACCTCTATGAAAACCCCAAGCCATTAAATGACCTTTTGGCTAGAAATAACCCAAGTAGGAAAATTCCCTACCTCGTAGAGTTTGATGAAACTCCAAGATTTTGGTACCTATGCGTAGCTTGCGATGCGTGGATAAACTTTGCCTTTTGCTCCGACGAAAACCTACGGTTCGATTTCCATAGATCTTAGAGAGATGCGAAATTTTTTTTCCCTTTATCTCTTTCTCTCTCTTCTCGCTTTCCCTGTCGTTTTCTCTTCTTCATTTGTTTTCCTTTTTGACTTTTTATCTTTATCTTCTTTTTTTTTTGCCATGTGTACATCTCTCATTCGGGTCCATTTTTGTCTCGAAACAATTTATTTATTTTCAGTTCAATTTATTTTAAATGAACTTAGTTCAAACCATTTCGACTTTGGCTGGTAAATCTTGTCCTTGAGTCCTTGTGACTTATCGCTAAAAAACTACGTAAAAAATTCTGATTTGTCTCGGAGGTCGATGAAATTTTCTAAGTCACTAGATTTGTGAGGGCGAATTTAGCGACACGGTCAGTTTAGTCATCTCGAGATCTAGAGAACCTCTGAGCTTCTGAACCATTACGGCAATTTATAATTATTAAAATCATTTTCCATTTTGAAAATTTCTAATTTTCTGGGTTTTACATTCTTCCCCCCTTAAAAAAATTTCATCCCCGAAATTTATACATACTAGCACACACAAGCACATGCATATGCAATAGTCATTCTAGTTCCAATATTAGACTTCTAATATTAGACATCACACCATCATCCTCAAATAGGAAAAGATAGGTGACTCGCATTGTGTCCTCTCATTTCCAAATTGCCTTTTCCTGACTTCCTCGTTTTTACCATAACACTCTACTTGCTCACGGTTTGCGTGTAAAACGATCCCCGACTATCGAAGATACCGGCTGGTCCCTCCTCGAAAGTTGTATGTGCTCCAGCGATAATCCCTCCTGATCCACATGAAATTTGGATCGAAGGATACTTAGGAGCATGGAGACGTGGAACACCTCATGGACACCTGATAAACTCAATGGTAGCACCAACCGTTATGAAACTGTGCCCACCCTCTCGAGTACCTCGAAGGGCCCAATTTACCTCGGTGCTAGCTTCCCTTGCTTGCCGAATCTGACCACTCCTCTCTTAGGCATCACTTGAAGAAGACGTGATCACCCACCTCAAACTTTAGAGATCGCCAGGTACGTAGCGTAGCTCTTCTGCGGCTGAGCCGTAGAAGACTTTCTGTATAAAAACACACCTTCTCAGGTATCTCCTAATTAGATGCGGACCGAGTGATGGAATTTTCTCCACCTCGTCAGCCAGATCGGGGGAGATCGGCAGCCTTTCAGTATAAAGCCTCATAGGGTGCCATCTGTATACTCGTCTGATAACTATTGTTATAGGCGAATTCCACTAAGGGTAAGTGCTCCTTTTAGCTACCCTTAAGATCCAGGACTCATGCTCGCAGCATGTCCTCTAAAACCTATATGGTCCTCTCCGATTGACCATCGGTCTGTGGATAAAAAAAAAAAAAAAAAAAAATGGATTGGCACCAAGTAAAATTATTTGTGTCCCATCTGGCCTTTTGGAAAATTGCACAAAAAAGTGTGACGTGGTCACAGGTCTGAGTTTGATATGATATAGGCCCGACACTCCATGTAGGCTGGGCCCGATTTCTCGAATATACGCCAGAGCATAATTCCTCGGTGTGAAGGTCATCTACCTTCTTTGAAAATGTCCACTTAGTGAGCGGTCCTGATAATCCATACCGCGTCATGTCTCCTTTGTGTTCGTGGTAAGTGGGTCACAAAAATCCATTGTGATATGCTCCCACTTTCACTCTACTACCTCAATTTGGAGTAACCACCTTTAGCTTTTGGTGCTCGGCCTTCACTGGCGACCGCGTGGGACAGCGTCGACAAAATCTGACGTGTTGCTTCATTATGCTCGATATCTTTGGTAGAAGAAGATCACGGTACATCTTTGTGCCACCTGGATGCATAGAAAAACGAGAGAAGTGGAACTCCTTGAGGATCTTTTCTCTAAAATCAATTATCTGGGAAACCATAACCTTATCCCCTATACTGAAGACTACCATTTGTGTGGATGGCTCATCCTTCATCACTCGTACATGACTGTACCCGGTCCCTGTGGATGAAATCTCTGTGTCCTTCCTCTAGGACTCGATCACCCTGCTCAGTAGGGATGGCATAGCTACCAAACTCCCTAGCGCTCCCTGAGCTTGATCATCGTCCTGCAACCTAAACTGTCCCATAGTCTCGAGCATCTGCCACTCTAAAGAAACTACATTAGCCAGTACTCCCTGTGACTTCCGACTTAGCGCATCAACCACTACATTCGCCTTACTAGGATGGTAATTCAAAGTGAAGTTATAATCCTCCTGATACTCCATCCATCTGCATTGCCTCATGTGTTGGAATCTAGTGATAAGAAAAAGCAGTGGAAATAAAAAATTTTAATGCTGAACTACGTCAGGATCCAAGCGGTTTGATGAAACTAAACAATGAATCAAGGAAATCCAGATCTTACCTCTTGTAGACCGAATCCTTTTCGACTAGTGCAGATTTTCTTGATAATACACATGTTGAAACCGCAAACCAGGAACTCATGGAAGCGATCCGGCGACTGGCGAGCCCAAGATGATGCAATGTGCAAACACGCTCTAAAGGTATCCACACAAACGGCGAATGGATGGGATGGATGTGCTAGCACCTTATGATAGGTATCCACACAAATAGTCTTCGAGATTTGTAGTTTCTTGGGATTGGCGGGGTATTACAGGAGGTTTATAGAGGATTTCTCCCGGCTAGCAGCTCCTATGACTAGATTTACTCGGAAGGAGGTCAAGTTTGTGTGGGATGACTCATGAAGGCGAGCACATTCCCGCAGGGGAGTGAAGAGGGAGGCTTCGCCGATCTATTTAATAGTCCCCGAGGGGGACGGAATTTACCGCAAATGTGCGATGCGCTGAAGGGCCAATTTAGGATGTGTTACGTGCGATCCGGGAAAGTTGGCAACCATAGTTCTCGGCGTTGAAGAATCCGCAGCAGAATTACCGCATGACATGGATTTAGCGTGTAGTCTTTGCCACTGAAGATTTGGTGCCTTGCCTGTGGTGAAGCGGAGTTCGGGTGTTCAAACCCTGAAAATTAAATTCATATTCTACGGCGAGACCTCGACATGAGGCGGCGTACGTGGATGAGTTTTTGGAAGATTACGACTTCACTTTGCATTACCATCCGTTAGAGGCAAATGTAATTAGGCGATGCGGCAATAGGAGTCACGAGGGAGTGCGCTGAAGTATAGCTTCGGGAGTGGCGGATGCTTAAGATAGTGCGACGGTCGATTGCGGTATGATGAGCAAGCTCAGTACCTTGGGAAGTTTGATGGCTATGCCGTCTCTACTGAGCAGAGTGATAGAGTCCCAGGGGTAGGACGCAAAACTAGTATCCATCAGGGACCGAGTACAATTAGGTACAGCGGACGAAGGCTGGGCCATCCACACAGATGGTAGTCTTCGGTATAGGGGATGGGTTGTGGTCCCCCAGTCGATGGAATTGAGGGAGGATATCTTGGGAGTTCGGTGCTCTGGGTGTTTGTGCGTCAGTGGCACGAAGTGTATCATGACCTTTATCGCCCGGTATTCTGCTGGAGGCGGGATGAAAGAGGCATGTCGGGATTTTGTCAGACGGTGTCTCCTGCCTTGACCAGTGGTGAGCACTAGAGGCCGGCGGGGTTACTTGACCGTTGGATATAAGCCAGTGGAAGTGGGAGCACATCACAATGGACTTTGTGACTCACTTTCCACGGACATCGCGGAAGCATGATGCGGTGTGGGTTATAGTAGACCGACTCACCAAGTCGACACATTTTCTGGCCGTGCGGATGACCTTCGCACTAGGGGAATTCTACGGTTGTATATACGGGAGATAATATGGTTACATGGAGTGCTAGTCTCCATAGTATCGGATCGGGATCCTCGGTTTACGGCTTAGTTTTGGAAGAGTTTCCAGAAGGCCATGGGGACATAGCTGTCGATGAGTATCGCTTTTCATCCTCAGACGGATGGTGTCGGAGCGGGTATTCGATTTTAGAGGACATGCTGCGAGCATGTGTCCTGGATCTCAAGGGTAGTTGGGATGAGCACTTTCCCTTGGTAGAGTTCGCCTACAATAACAGTTATTAGGCGAGTATTCAGATGGTGCCCTATGAGGCTCTCCACGGGAGGTCATGTCGATCACCGATATGTTGGACAGAGGTGGGAGAGAACCGATCGAGTCGATTTGATTAGGGTACCTCGGAAGGTGGGTATGATCGGAAGCGTCTCGCTACGGTAGAGGCAGCGAAGAGTTCTGTTGATATCTGACTGACGACCTTTAGAGTTCGAGGCGGGTGATCATGCCTTCTTAAAGGTGATGCCTAAGAGATGAGTGATTAGATTCGACAAACGAGGGAAGCTGTCGCCGAGGTACATTAGACACTTTGAGGTACTCGAGCGGGTGGGCGGGGTTGCGTATCGGTTAGCGTTGTAGCCGAGTTTGTCGAGCTTTCATGAGGTATTTGACGTCTCTATGCTCCGGAAGTACCTCGGATCAGCTCTCATATAGTGTGGATTGGGGTGAGGCTTATTGTTGATGCGGATGGGACTTTTGAGGAGGGACAGTGTATCATGTAAAGGGATAACCGAGAGCAAGTTTTGCATCAGCGAAGGCCGTGAGGCTTACCAAGGTGTTGTCGCGTCTGGGAGTCGAGGAGGCGACATGGGAGCGCGAGAGGACAGCTGTGCGCGTTAACTATCCCCTTCTTGTTCGACGGGGAAGGTGCGTTTTCCAGTCATTAATGTTTTAAATGGCCCATTTGCATAGCCCATGTGTTTTGAATGTGTATGTATGCAAAAATTTCGGGACGAAATTATTTTAAGAGGGGGAGAGTGTAAAATCCATGAAAATTTTAAATTTTAATTTTTCAGATAAAAAGGGACAAAACTGTAGTTTACCGGAATAGTCCGGAGAAAAGTTGGGATTTTTCTAGATCTTGGATGGAGAAACAGATTGCATCGTTGGAATCGTCTCACGAAATCTAGCTACCCGGTAAATTCGTTTGAATTTGAATGTAGTCGAATTTCCGTATTTCAAGGCGGGTGTCGGAAGGCACATGGCGAGCCATGGATGACACATGGAAAACCATGTGGGTGACACATGGCCAGACCATGGATGACACTGTGTGGCCGTGTGGTGACACATGTGGCCATTGTGTCCTGATGCATGGAAAAAGGCATACATGTGTGACACATGGCAAACCATGTGTGTGACGCTGGCATGCCATCAATCAGCATGGCTCCTTTAAGGCCTATATAAGGGGCTGCAGCTGGATTATACGTACAAGCAAGGGGGCAGTAGCAAGGAGAAGGAGGAGGAAGGGAGGAAAGGAGGAAAAGAAAAGAAGAAAATAGAAGAAGAAAGGGGAGGAAGAGAGGAAAAAAAAAAGAAAGAGGAAAAGGAAGGAGTGTTGCACAGTGAGTAGACCGGACTGACAAGAACCGAACTATGCTCTGAGGTAGGTATCCTCTACTCTGGTTATTTTATGCCTAGGGGCTGTGTAATGGCTGCGCGGGTTTGTCGAGGTTTGCAGGCGGAATTTGTATGTTGTGTGGTTTGTTTGTGATTATGTGATGGTGAGCCGGTTTACGGGGTTTGAGTGCATCAGAGACCCGAACAACGTAATTACGGGATAGCAAAATCCTAGCAAATCGCGAGACGAGTGTGCCCAAATTTCCTTTACCCTTGTGAATCGGTCATCAACTTTGGGCTGGCCATAACTCGTCCGAACTCCAATTCCTTCTTGGACTGCGGAAGCTCATTAAGTCTAGAATTTAATAAAATAAAGTGCTTTCGACCAAAATGAAATTTGAACATTAGGTTGGAGTCACGGACAGTTGAGGAATGGTGCATTACGGTTTCTGAAACTTCTTTTGAAGCTGGTTTTGTAACCGAAATGTAGGGCGCATATGGCTTGAGCAGGAATTTAACGTGTTGGATGTTTTGTGTGGTATTTACAAAAGCTGGACTTTAGGTAAGTCGATTATTTCTGAGGCCAAGCATGGCCGGATTTATGGCCTGGAATGGCTAATGTGTGTTATTGCCATAAATTCAATGACATCTTGAATATGTGAAATTATGTGATATATGTGTGATAAAGATGGAAATAATTATATGCATTGGGCTGTATGACTGACACACTATGTCTCAGCCTGGGAATATGAATTATAGCATTACTTACTAGTAATGGTTGGAATTATGTTAATACATGCTTGAATGATGTGTTGACATGAATGAACTGAATGATAGAAAAGATGTAGTGCATGCTTATGTGATGTACTGATTTGAATGTGTGGAATATTAACATGATTGCATGTATGTTAAATATATGAAAGTTGTGTGCATTAGACATGAGTGTTCATAGCACACACATAGTGTACGGTGTAGAATATCCATGTAGAGGTCTTCATACATTGGTCATGGGTTTTAGTGCAGTGGCATAAATTGCATTGCATTGGTGTGCGGTAACACCACATTACATGGGTGTGTACATGAATCTTGATTTAGCCTTTGCATTTGGTGTTGAATCGTGTGGGCTTGGGAATGGGACGAAGTCCAATTGAGTTCCACAGTGTTAAATGAAAATGGAAAACGAATAGTGTCGGGCGTAGCAAGTAGGGGATATACACCCCCCTCAGGTGAAAAGCCTGAAAACCTAGTTAGACAACGTATCCACCGGTGAAAGCCCGAAAAATGACCCAAGAAGGTGTAAAGAGACCACGGTGAGACCTGAAAATTTACATTTTGTCAAAAAGACAAAAGCGATTAAATAAATATCACATAGACTACGGGTTGTGAGATGGAATTCGGGACTCTTGGTATTGATTTCCCATTGGCTTAAGTTAAGGTGGTGGGTCGGAGGAGTTGACCGTGCTTAGGGCATGGGAGTGTCGTCTCCTTGTGCATGTAGTTTTCCATAATAGGACAAAACATGTGCACGAATTGGTTGTTGATTTGGAATTGTGAAATGATCATTTGCATGTGCACCTCGTGAGAATAGCCCTTATAGGATTTATCTCTCTTGGGCGTTAAGCTCACCTCGTCGGTGGGTTTACTTTTCAGATACAAGGCAGTACAAAGAAGACAACGCTCCTTAGAGTAGGAATTATAGACGGGCCGGACTATGGCCTTGATTCTTGTTTTTGTGTATATATTAGAGCGAAATAGTTTTAATATATGTTTTTGTATTAGAAGGTGATATAATAACTCTTGGATACATAGAAATGTATGTTCATGTAGCTGTATGGGCCGAGTATGGATGATGGGGCTATTGGGTCATTTTACTCATGTATAGATCTCATGATACTGAACACCACGGAGTTCCATGAGTGCGGTGTGGCAGGACCGGGTTTGGGCGTCACAAATACAATAATATAGTTTATATAAGTTTAATTTAATAGGATGGATAATGGAAGCAATATTGGAGGCCGAGATCCAGTATGGAAATGTGCTGGCTTGTGAAATGGAATAGAAATTGAACAACATGCAATTATATGGTTTGGTAATAAAAATGATGAATCTTTTCGCTTTAAATTTCTATCACCTCTGGATCCCACGCTCAAATACAAAAAGTGCCCAAATGTGCCTTCGAAAGTGAAACAAGAAATGAGATAACTTTTAGACCAGAGAATAACGCAAAAGCGAAGAAAGAAACATATATAGAAGAAATTCAAGTTGAATTACAAGACCCAATGGCGGGACACTGTGAAGCCCACAAACTCGGGGTCTAGTTGACCATCGACTGTGTGGAAACCTGTGAGTCTCATATCATGAGACCCATACGTGAGTAAAAATGGCCACATTGGCTCATACATCCATACCCGCCAAAATATAATCAACTATATTAAAATAGTTTCAAGGGATGTTACATCACTCTTAATACAAAACATATATTAAAACTAGTTCGTTCTAATATATATACATAAAACATGAATCAAGGCCACAGTCTAGCCCGCTTCATAATCTCGGCCTCGAAGGAGCGCCATCTTCCCGAATACTCCCTGTACCTGAAATAATTTTCCCTCCACAGGGTGAGCAATGCCTAGTAGTAATGATCCCCTACATGGGTTACTCCCCACCTAAGCACTCATGCAATGGAAAAACACACACATTCAAGTGATTCATAGTTCATACCAGTGTCACCACATGCCTGATCCCGAGTCTTGAGTCCTCCATAGACTCCTCACACATGCTTATTACCATGTATGAAATCGTTTCCAAACAAAATATTGTTTTGTTGTGGGCAACCCTCCCAAATATATAATACGTTGGACAATCCTCTGAGGTAAATTTGTTAGGTAACTCTACGAAACAATTCATGGGCCCCTCTACGTGGGTGTGAATGATTTCCCAACACGATTTTCAAACGACTTTCGATATAATTTTATTATTTTGGACAACCGCCCGATTTATTTCATGTCATGCACTCACACCTCTTGTTCTAGGGTGCCTAGATTGCATATGAATGCATTATGCTATTTCCACTCTGACACATGTTAATATATTAAGCATGCATATATTAACAAAAATTAACACATGTTATTCTTTCCATGGAATAACTTACCAAAATTAGCTCACATAAGCTAATGACCAATTTAAGCAATTCATTTTGAACCCCGAAACCTTTGAAACCACACAGATCACAGGTGATGGCCTAGGTCTGGCGACCCAGCTGACCACTCAAGTTTCCTCGTAGTCACGATCTTTGGAGCCAGAAACACGGCGATCTAGGCCTCAAGATATCCCATCCATTAAAATGGCTCTTAGCCAAAGAATAAATAAAGTAGGAGAAAAACCCCTACCTCTCAGAGTTTTCGAAACTCCACAAAACTTATACCACGCGTGGCCACTTGTAGACCAGCTTCTCCTCATATAGACGAGACGGAGTGGTCAGAACAGAGTAGATCTTAGAGAGAAGGTAGACTCACTCTCTCTAAACTCTATTTTCTCCCCTCACTATCGGATACTAGGCCAAAAAAAGAGAAGATGTTCTTTTTCTTTTCATTTTATTCCCTTTTATCCTCTTAATTTGACTTTAAGGACCATTTGACATATGACTTAATAGAAACAATTTATCTCTTATCCTCTCACTATTCATGTGACATGTGTCACATGGATACATGTAGTGGGTGGTCCTTGTCACACCACACATCGTATCATATTATTACTTTTCACAAGGCATTTGTCATATGGCACTCGACACGGTGCCTCGAAGACGTGAAAGTACATTTGCGTCTAGAATTATGAGAATTTGATGTAGTAGCTAGATTTCCACGAAAATTTCCAACGGTGAAGAGATCGTTTTGTCATCCGAGATCTAGAAAATTTGCGGATTTTTGGCGAAATGACCATTTACCCTTTTTCTTCAGGGTGGAATTTTATCGGGTCTTACAGACACTATAGACAACTCATTGATGATGATGAGGAGGAGGATGTATATATGTATTCGGCTGGCATGACCCCTGATGAGAGATCGAAATTTCGAGCAGCATGTCATGTATAAAAACTGAGTGAATGGAATCAATAAGAACAAGAAGGATTTACGGGAGGCCAAAGAAAAATGGGTAAATATTTAAATTAAATTAGTTTTTATAGAATAAACGGATTCACTTCAATTTCTAATTGAGATATTGCATGAGGTGTGTAAAACTCGAGAAAATTCGAATTTTCTGAAAAATGGGTAAAACGGTAATTTCGGTCAATACCCAAAATTTTTCTAGATCTCGGATGAAAAAATGGATTTCACCGTTGGAATCGTCTCATGAAATCTAGCCACCACGTCGAATTTGGTCGAATTCCGAGACAGTCGGAATTTTCACGTTTTTCGAGGCACAGGGTGTCGGGTGCCGTAAAACGACTTGTGAGAGACATGTGATGTGACAAAAGTCAGATACTACATGTACCCATGTGACACATGTTTCATGATTAGAGAGAGGGTGGAGATGAATGGCTTAGATTAAGCCATGTGTCAAAAGTCACTTAAAAGGGACATGGATGGAATTAATGGAAATGTTTAAATGAATAAAGACAAAAGGAAGGAATAGTTTTTGTCACGCCCCGATTCCCAGTCCGACCCGATTGGCGGATCCGAACTGGGTTCAGGGCGCGAGACTATATACTGGGACTCTTTACCTGTTTTTTTTATTTTTATTTTTATTTTTTTATAACAGAATCAAAAATCATATACATATCAAAAGAACTACCACCAGAGTGATGTCCAAAAGAATCTATACACATATACTGAGTCCCATTTACATATACAAAACTGTACTTTTACATTTACAAATCGGGCTGCAGGACATGCTATGATGAATCCCCTGCTTGGTGTGTGTAGCTCGGTATGCGGAAGATCGCGGATGTCCTCCTGTACATACGGATAAAAGCCGATTACTAAGCTTTACGCTTAGTGAGAAACATATTTTATAACTTATACTGGTACGCATTTATCTTGAATCCTGAATATATAACAATAAAAGATATCAGAATCTTCATAAATTCATAACACAAATTTACAAACATACTTATCCTTGTAACCAACTTATGCTTGTTCAGATCTCTCGTAGGACACATAATTATACTTATCTCACGTAGGACACATATTTATACTTATCTCCCGTAGGACACATACATATACTTATTTCTCGTAGGACACATACTTATACTTATTCAGATTCCTTATATACGGTACTGAACTTATACATATACTTAGATGGAGGTACTTATCACGTACTCATACTTCTATACATCATATCTTGGTTGGATCTCGAGTAGGAGTTCTGAGCTTATGTATACGGGAATACTTATGCACGTGCGGGTACTTATATCTATCTCGGATATCCAGTAGGAGTTGACAGAACTTAAACCTCTGAGGTACGCCAAATTTTCACGAAGCATACTTATACCATGGAAGCCATATACTCTACGATTATACTTGTTTTGAGGTACCCATAGGTACTCTGAACCTACTTATACGAGAGGTACCGTAGGTACTACATATTTAATCGGATACATAGGTACTCGTAGGTACTACAGAACTTATACTTGTACTTCGTATCTTACACTTGTACTATAGGGCATATCCTTGTTTTACGGATCTTATACTTGTGTTACAGAACTTATTCTTGTATTTCGGATCTTATACTTGTATTTCAGATCTTATAAATTAATATTCTGAACTTATATTTGTCTTGGAACTTATGTATATTTCGGAGCACATACTTGTATTTGAATCTTATACTTATATTTACAGATCTTATACGTGTGTCTGAACTTATACTTATCTTCTGAACTTATACTTGTATTTGGATATATACTTATATTTCGGATCTTATACTTGTATATCGGATCTTATACTTGTATTTTGATCTTATCGTGTATTACAGACTTATACTTGTCTTAAGACTTATACTTGTGTTACGAGATCTTGTACCTATATTCTGAGACTTATTCTTATATTATAGAACTTACTTATACTAATGTGCCGTCACGGAAGTACATGGAATTTCTGAGATTTACTTGTACAAAGTGCCAGTAGGTACTCTGAAAGCGGTCACAAGGTACGTAGGTACATTGGGAACAGATCTGAAGGTGCCGTAGGGTACATTGAGATCTTTACCATATTCATTTCTTTACTCTTATTCTTTGTTCGAGTCAGCATCATATAAGCGTTGGATTGCCTAGACTAGTATCACAGTTGGGTAGGACATAGCACAATAAGTATGAGTCTGATCTGAGTGATGAGGTCTTAGTAGCACAAGCGAAGTCTTAGGAAGCGCGACAGTGTTGTGGCGCTTTAATTGAAGTACCGAGTACTAATGTGCGACACGGTCGAGAGTGCTGTCGCACTAATCGAAAAATCTTAGAAGTACTAATGTCTGGCTCTGCGGTCGAGAATCGTCATTAATGTCAGAGAGTCACAGAAGTCTTATACGTGCTGCCAGCATGCTTGAGTGCCATATCATTCAATAACAGTCTTGAGCAATTTTACAATTAAATGGTTAGGTAACTTACTATCTTATAATGGGGCATTCTTAGCATTATGTATTTGTGACATATTATGCTCATATTAATATTCTTTTTAGTTACCGTTTTCATGTTTCATATCGATGAGTTTCAAAACTCATTGGATTTTTAATCCATTTTATGAGTTTGTAATGAGAATAATGATGAATTAATACTGAAAGCGATAATTGACTAAAATTCAATTTGCGAGGAAAATACGTTGAAAATCAAATTTTTTAGCAAAAATCATAGAAATCGACTGCGTGGGAGTGAAGTGGCCCCGGAATTTAAGTCGCGACGGGAAGTGTAGTTTCCGACAATTCCAAGTCACGACATCTTCAGAATTGGCTCTGAAGAAGGCGGAAGAGTGAACAAGCGAAGTCGTGACACGAAGAAGGAAGTTGGGTTAGTAAAACTGGTGAGATTAAAACTGATCAAATGGAAAGTTCATGTCGCGACATCTGTTGCGATGTCGCGACACCAACGGATAAATGATGTAGTGATACCACCATGAGGTCGCGACAAAGGAGCATCTACAAAGCCACAAGAACAACCTTCTCAAGTAAAGAAGTCACAACTAATTTTTTGAAAGAAAGGACTTGATAATGGCCTTAGCGATGTGAAGAATAACACGAGGTCGCAGCGAAACTCCAAATCAGACTGACAATTAATGAAGAAGCGATTATGATGTCGCGACACCACTTTGAAATTCGCGACAGAATTGCTTAGCGATGAACGCATGGAAGTTAAACCTTTGAATAGAAGTTGCGACAAAGATTTTCAAAGGCGAGAACATAAGTCGCAGCGGTTGAAGAGATAAGCGGCGTCAACAGATCGAGAGAAGATGTCGCGGCGTCCTTCGAGTGAATTCGCGACATCATTTAACAGACATCGGATCAAGAGATGCTGAAGACAAGTGACGACAAAATAAAAGCTTTCGTGACATCAAAAGAGCTCATAAGCATAACATTGAAGTCGCGATGTATGATTGAAGTCACGACCTCAAAAGAGCTCCTGTCTGAAGAGTAAAAATCGCGGCGTCATTGATTAGTCGCGACATCGGTTACAAGGAAAGAAAGGTGCGGCGTCATTTAGCGATGCGACATCAGATCAAAGAGGGTGTTAAAGGCAAGTCGCGACCCGGATAAAGCATATACGAGGCGAGCGAGAAAAGCGAAGTCGCGAAGTCACGATTGAAGTTCGCGACATCAAAAGCGACTCATAGCGAAAGCGGTGGGAAGTCGCGACATGAAAGAAGATCGCGACATCAAGTGAGTCGCGACACACAAATGGAGTCGCGGCGATGATGAACAAACAAATGGGCAGTTATTTTGGAAACCCACAAGGAAGTGCATCGAAGTTAGGGCTGACTCGGAGATCCTATAAAAATAAGCGAATTTGCTACACAAGGAGCTGACTCTTGGCGACTCGAGCGAGAAGTGCAGGTAGCCTAAGGCTCGTGTATTTTAATTTTCTGTTTCTTTTCTTTGTTTGTCGTTATTTTTAGATTAGATTAGAGTAGATTTTTATTTCATTTGAATTTACGGATCTGGATGTTTGATTGTTGAAGTTGGCTGGAATACGAATGTTATTTTCTTCAAATTGCTGGTTCGTTTAAAGTCGAACAAATTTTGGAATTCGACGTCCGATTTCAGTTCTGATAGTTCTTTTGATCCAGGAGCTCACAGTGAGTGTAATGAAGTAATTTAGAAACCCGGCTTCACGTTGGTTACTCTGTTGTTAGAACCAATCTTTCTGCATGAATTGCTCAGGCTTCTTGAACTTGAGTTTGGAATTTGCTTCTTTGGTTTGTTTATTTTATGTCGATCCAAATATTAGTGTCTATACACCTTAATAGGATTGTTTCATGCTCGATTTCGGGAGGCCCTCGAATTGTTGACCTGAGAAGGCAATCCTGAGTATTGAGCAATTTCTCGAGGGTATGCGAACTGTGTGGAGGATCTAATGAAGCTGTGAATTTTAATCGATAAATCTTCTTCTCTGCGAAGCGAGAATGGGTTGAATGACTTATCAGTTAAAATGGCGAGAGAAGTTCGCCTCGGTCGAGCAGTAAGTTCAATCCGTGTTAGCGAAGGATGCAATAAAGGAAAGATGAAGCTGTTCCAATTTTGAGATGAAAAACCGGTATAGTGTAAAACCATGCTTGCTTTATGTCTTAGGAGCTAAGGTTTACAGTCCATGTTTTGGGTATGAAGTATTGAAAGAAAAATACCCGAAACGAAGCGACTTTCAGTTAAAAGTAGTTATCTAATCCTCTGTCTTGAAAAGCGAGAGAAGATTAGATGATGAAATGTCGTTAAGGGAGAGATCACATGCGTTACCATCTTCCATGGGCGGATTCATCGAGGTTCATGAAGCGAAATTCTGAGTTGTGCGGAATTGATGTTTCACAATACTTGTATTTTCAATGCTCCTTTAAAGCTAGCTGATCGATCCGAGTTCTTTAATTTTTTATTTCTTTTATTTTTCGACATTATTCATTTGTTCTTAGTTTACATATCTTTGTTCTTTCATTATTTTAAAGGTTGCTAGGGATATCAATTGCAAATCATAGTCGAATAGTATAGAGCTTGAGTAGTCGAGGTAGTTGATTGGGAATTCTTGAGATCTGCGTGGGATCGATATACGGACTTAAATCCACTTGTGCTTGTTCGATATGTACACTTGCAGAATCATGGATCAAAACCAGAAAGAAAGTTATCTATTCTTAAGGAAACCACTTTTAATCAGTATAATTGTAAAGAAATATAACAAACAAGTTTCATGGCATTATTGCTGGGGATTAGATAATAGTCCTATGGTAATAATGTTATAAATTTGTATTGATGTTTTGATCCATCACTCACACTTACATAGTGGGAGGGAGAAAACGATATCACTCGTTTTAGGCGGGCGAAGTAGGGATCAGAAAAATTAATTAGATCCAAATATTCGACCCAGAAAGAAGGAAATACTAATTTGGACATTTGAAGAAAAGAACAAAAATAGCTTTTCAAGCACATTGACTACATTAGTCACTAATTTTTAACAAGCCATGTTGAAAATATTTGTTAGGCTGACTAATCTGATAATATGGTATACTTTTATTTCGGGAAAACCTTTAATGCATAGGAAACGAGGTCGGCTTGATTCAGCTGAACCGCTGAATTGGAGAAGCGGCTCGGGGGCTTAAGAAGGACAAAAGAAGCGGCAGCTATGGCGAAGAGAGACATGACTAAGCGAGAGGAGCAGAGGACGGCGACGGAAGACCCCCGTTACTAGCCTGATGGAGGATTTGCAGGCACATTATTCAAGAGTGATACGCAATCGGATAGCCTACGGTGGATTACAAACAATTTTGAACTAAAGCCAACCTTAATTACAATGGTTCAGCAACATCAGTTTCTTTGGTCATCCCACCGAAGACCCAAATGACGGTAGGAAGATTTCTCGGGATGGCTATCTGATGAAATTTGAACGGTGTGAGACCAGAGGTGATAAAACTACATCTCTTCCCATTTTCTTTGAGAGACATAGCAGCCACATGGTATGAATCATTACCATATGGTTCTGTTGATACTTGGGAAGAGTTGGTAGAAGCTTATAAGCAGATTCTTTTCCCCCATCTCGCTAGAGAGGCAGAAGAGAGATAATTGTATTCCAACAAGGGGAAGATGAGAGCCTGTATGTCGCTTGGGAAAGATTCAAAAAATTGCTGAAGAGATGCCCAATGCATGGAATAGACTTGAAGACCAAAATGGATATAGTGTATCACGCTCTGAATGATACATCCAAGTGTATTATCGATGCTTCATGTTGTGGGGCATTCAAGCGAAAAAGTGCTGAAGAGGCAAGAGATCTTATAGAGGACCTGGCAAAATGCAATATGAAAGCTCCATACGAGTTTTTCAGGAGAATGCTTAGAGAGGAAAAGGAATTAAGTAGAGCTCTGCTTGAAGATGATAGCCATGGATCTTGAAGTTGGATGCTATAATGCATAGGATGGACAAACACGAGAGGAAGATACACACTGCTCATGAAATAGGAGGCGGTGGAATGAGAATTGATGAGGAAAGAAGTCTTTGATGTGCCACGAGAAGAAGATTCTTATAGTCTTTGAGGAGTTAATTACATGAGCGAGCAAAGGTTATCATTTCAAGCCAAATCCTAACCTACCCGTACACTACAATCCATGGCTGAGAACCATGAGAATTTCTCATATGGTGGAGGGGCATTACATGGCTTGAATGGAACATCTCAACAAGGATATCGGCGTACCAAGGTTCCAAACGGCAACCTTGAGGAGGTGGGGCGAAATGAATACCAAGGTCGGAGGAGACCCGACCATTTGAGGAATACTACAGGTTCATGGGGATATGAAATTTATTACAATTCCATGAGCGAAACTGCTCGACTTGGAAACTTTCAGAGTCGATACCAGTGTTCGAGAGGAAGAATGCTAGTGCTTCAGAAGATCTAGAGACTAAGTAGAGACGATTGGCCCTGAATATGTCTGCATCGGAACAAAGGGAACATTCCCTATATTGACACCTAGAAGAACCACAAAGAGCGCATGTGATTCAATTGAGAAATTAGGAAGGATTTTGCGACAACGAAGAGCCAGATAGAAACGAAGAGACTAGAGCGAAAGAAAAAGTGAAAGAAAGAAAACTGACTACGATTGAACAGATGAAAGGAAGAAATGACCAGAAAAAGAAAGAAGGAGTACCAGCTTATGCTCCTGCAGTGCCATTCCCACAGAGACTTCAGAAGTCAAAAAGAGAAGAACAGTTTTCTAAATTCTTGGATCTTATCAAGAAAATAGAAATAAATATCCCATTTGCAGAGGTGATCAGTCAAATGCCTCTTTATGCAAAATTTCTGAAGGAGGTGCTGAGCAGAAGAAAGATAGGCGAGGAGGGTATAGTTAGCAGTACGCTTCATGTAGTGCCATTATCAAAGCAGGCTCGGCCAAAAGATGAAAGACCACGGCGGTTCACTATTCCCTGTTCTATAGGGAAATGTGAGTTCAAGAAAGCTTTATGTGACTCTGGAGCAAGTATAAATTTGATGCCTCTATCAGTTGTGCAGAGACTTAGTTTGGGGGAACTAACCCTAATAGCAATTACTTTACAAATGGATGATAGATCAATGGCACAACCAGAGGGCATTCTGGAATATGTACTCGTCAAGGTTGGGAAATTCATTTTCCCAGTAGATTTTGTTATCATGCAGATGGAGGAAGATCCTCGAGTTCCTCTGTTGCTGGGAGAAGACTGCTCTTAGCAACAGGGCTGCCCACTGATTAATGTCTGAGAAGGTGAACTGACACTCAGAGTTGGGGATGAAGCAGTGCATTTTAATATTAATAGGAGTCTGGAACATCCTAATGTAGAGGCAGACAGTTGTATGGCTGTAAGAAACGATAGCCTTCTCAATGATGAACTGAATTCTGATTGTATCATTCAACACTTTATTAATGAAATTGAGATGAATTTTCAGTACCTTGAGCTTTGATTGTGAAGTTCTGCCTTCAAATTTGTTTAATAATGAAACAGTCTCGAGTATAAATGAAAACAGTCAAGATGAAGTGAGCAGCCGGACCACGACAAACTCATGGGTAGGAAACTAGTCGCGAAGGGTTAACATTAGGAAGGAGTTGCCCAGTCATTTGAAATATGAGTTTTTAGGCCGGAAAAGAGAGAAAACCGATTATCATATCAGCTGCATTAGAAAAGTGAGTGAACGAAAGTTGCTAGTAATTTTGAGAAAATACAAAGGCGATTGCTTGGTCGATTGAAGATCCCAGAGGTATGGAGTCCCTGTATTTGTATGCCTGAGAATATTCTTTGGAAGATAATGCAAAAACTTATGTGGAGCATCAAAGGAGAAATTTGAACCAGTCATGAAAGAAGTTGTTAGAAAAGTTACCGAAATGGTTAAATCACGGAGTTTATATATGCTATATCAAGCGGTTCTTGGGTAAGCCAGTACATATGGTTCCCGAGAAAGGTGGATTCAGCATGTCGAAATGAAAAGAATGAACTTATTCCCTACAGCGTGACAAGATGGAAGGTTTGTATCAACTCTGAGAAAATTGAATCTGCGAAGCTAAGAAAGGGATCATTTCCCCACCTTTCATCGATCAAATCTCTTTGAATGGAGTTAGCGGGGACACCCTCATTTTGTTTTCTTGATGGATACTCTGGATATAACCAAATAGCTATTGCACACGAAGATCGGGAAAACCACTTTTACATGCCCATTTGGTACTTTTGCTTTTAGAAGAATGCCATTTGGGCGTGTAATGCTCTGGTACCTTCAGATGCATGATGTCTATATTTTACGATCTAGCGAGGAAGAAGTTATGGAGATCTTCATGGATGATTTTACAATGTATGGATCAGTTTTGAAGCAGTCACGCATAGCACAGGGCAGTACTTGAAAGGTCGCAGACAAAAATCTAGCTACGAATTGGGAAAAATGCCATTTTATGAACCGCAAAGGTTGTCTTAGGGCACATGGTTTTAACGTGAGCTTGAAGTAGACCAAGCAAGGTTTCGATTATAAAGGACAATGCCACCCACCTCTGATCAAGGGAATGAAGTTTCTTAGGACATCTTTGGATTTTATAGAAGATTTATCGGAGATTTCTCAAAATTGCGGACCATTATGCGAGATTCTTGGAGAAAGATAGTAAGTTTATTTTGATGAATCTTTGCCAAAAAGCATTGAAGAAATCAAATCCAGACTAGTGGAAGCTCCCATCATGGCAAAACCAGATTGGAGCAGAGGAATTTGAGAATCATGTGTGATGCCGGTGGTATTTTGCAATGGGAGAATTTGTATTGGAGACTGAAAAGATGAAAAGTATTTAAGGCCGTCTTATGCTAGCGAAACCTTTAATGAAGCCGCAAGAAAATTACTCTGCGAAAAGGAGATCTTGGCAATAGTGTTTCGCATGTGAAAAGAATTCAGGCCATATATTTTGGGGTCCCATGTTGTTATACACAGCGATCATGCGGCAATTAAATATTTAATGCGAAAGAAGGAAGCAAAGCGAGGTGTTCAGTGGGTATTATTGTTGCAGAATTTGATTTAGAAATTAAAGACAAGAAGGGTAGTGACAATGTGATAGCTAATGCTTGTCAAGTAGAAGAACCTTGTACAAGAAAAAGGAAGAGAAATAAGCCGAAAATTTTCCGGATAAGCGATTATTTGATTTGACCACTCAATCCTGCAGTATGCTGATATTGTGAATTTCTTAGCTTGTGGAAATTATGCCGCAAGAGTCGACTACAGTTGAGAGAAAAAGTTAGGGTAGAGCAACGATTACTACATCTGGGATGATCCATATTTGTTTAAGGCGATCGATTATAGGAGATGTGTACGAGTAGGCAAAGCAAGATTTCTGAGGAATGTCATGCATCACCTTATGGAGGACACTTTGCAGGAGATAAAACAGCCCCTGAAAATTCTCCAGTCAGGATTTTACTTTGGCCTACGATTTTTAAGGACTGTTTTGAATGGGTAAGTTGTGTGATCAATGCAAAGAATGGGAAATATCAGCAAAAGGCATGAGATGCCTGCAAGGTATCCTGGTGGTGCAATTGTTTGATGTATGGGGAATGGATTTTATGGGGCCTTTTCGGTTTCATTTGGAAATATACATACTCCCCAGCTTTGGATTATGTATCAAAATGGGTAGAAGCGGCGGCTTGTCCACAAGAATGATGCCATCTGATTGTGGGATTTTACAAAGAAATTACGCAAATAATGTGTTTATGAAACTCATGGCTTGAATGTAATTATCAAAGCACATTATGAGCTTAACATCATCCTCAACAATCGGCGGCTAAAATTTCAACGAGAAATAAAGAAATTACAGGAAAGTGTGAGTTACAGCAGGAAAGATTGGTCTTTGAAGCTTGATGATGCATTATATGCATACAGGGGTGCTTTTAAAGCTCCCATTGGAATGTCCCCATACGGACTTGTCTTTGGAAAACCAATATCATCTCCCTCTTGTTTGGAATATAAAGCCATGTGGGCCGTCGGCAATTTGAACCGATTTCAAAATTGCGAGGAAGAGACTTCTCGACTGAATGAATTGGAAGAGCGAGAAAGCGAAGCCTATGGCTTGGTGCTTCTAGAATATACAAGGAAAAGGCGAAGAAATGGCATGATCAAGGATTAGGGAAAGAGTTGAGGAGCGGGGAATCGAGGTCTTACCTTGTTTAACTAAGAATTAGATTATTCCAGGCTGAAATCAAAATGGAGTGGACCATATCTGAGTGGTGTCAAAATTACTATCTTTGGGTAAGTAACCTCGGGGTGATCTTTGAGGAAGAATTGAAGTTAATGGGCAAAGGCCCGAAACACTATCTGGCGAGAGAGAAAGAAAGGGAAGAACTCGGTGGTCGGTGAGGAATTGAGAAGGCTTAAAGCGACTAGTCGGTAAAGACTCAAAACAGGCGACTAAGTGGGAGGCAACCCATGATGATTTTTTTTTTTTTAGTTTTTCTTTATATAGACTTGAATTTTTTTTTTTTTATTCTGGCGTTTTGAATTTTTTTTTAGTTCTAGTCATGATTTGTTGGAAATTGCTAGGTTAGTATTAGATTAGAAATTTAATCCTTTTTGGAATTGTTACAATATGCGGATGAAGAATCAAATGGCGCTCGGGCGAGAAGGAACAAACTCAGGGTACTCGGCACTTCACGGAATGAGCAACTCGAAAAGGGGAGTACTTTTCTCCTATAAATTTTGTGAAAATTAGATAGAATACTTTTTTGAATTGCTTTGTGAGATGATTAAATGGATCTTAGAATGTGAAAATTAATAAAGAGGCGTAGAAAAGGCTGTGTGCTATCATCAGTGGAACGAAGTGCGGTAAGTCGCGACCAGATTTTATGTCATGGCGAAGTTGAGTCATGACTTGGTGATCTTGGAAGAACAAGGGCACAGGTCGTGACCAGATTTTATGTCGCGACCAGAGTGAAATTCGCTGACGAGGAACATTTGGGTGAGGCAAGAACAATTCCTTCAAAGAGTGGTGAGGGTCGCGACAACTCAACTATGTCATAAAATGCACGATGTCGCGGCGATGATAACTTGTCCTCACCACCCGGTTGCTATGTCGACAAATAAGAATAAGTAGCGACATAAGCGAAGAGTAATGCCAGCTAAACATTTTAATTTTGCCACCCAAATTTAATGACGGCACCTGTCCTTGAAAAATTTAAGTGCGACAACGACCAATAAGTAATAAAGAGCCCTTAATAATGATTAATTGCAAGCTGTTAGCTCCTCCACTATCATCTCTTCCTTGAAGAAAATACAACCCTTCATCTTAAGCATAATCTACGAGTTTCTCAATTCTTGCAAACCCACAAATCGAACTTCTTCTAAAAACCTTAGATTTCTCTATTGGCCTGAACCTTCAGCCCTCATCCCAAATACGGCGAAATCATGGAGGGTATGCTGGAATAGAAGGGAAGTTCATGGAGACCTGAAGGGGAGAGCAGTCGTCGGAACAACCGGAAGTTCAAGCGGGTTACAACCTTGAGAGGAAAAGGAAAGAAAAGCGTGAAGTAGGAAGATGAGTTCGTCTCAGAATAAGCTTTCTCTATCTGGAAAAAGCACTATGCTGGAAAGGGGTTTGTAGGAGAAGAGCTTGACCAACTCATCTCTCCTTTCAAAAGGAATTAATAGAGCAAAGAGGTTGGGGAGGAATTACGCAAACATCAAAGATACTGGATATGCGACGGTCGTTCGAGAATTTTACTCGATACGGTTGGAATGAGAGAACTGTTTATGTTGAGAGGAGTTTGGGTGCCTTATGGAGGCGAAGACTATTAATGAAATGTATGGAATGGAAGAGCGGAAAATGGATCAAAATTCAGAAGTGATGAACAACCTAGCAGTGGAAGATTAGAGAGAAAATTGACCAGACCAGTAAGGCGTTGGAAGAAAGGAAAAGGAGGCAAAGATACGAGCGGGGAGATTTGTGAGAAGAGGCAAAGAGTGTGGTTTTACTTCACTTAGCCTGCGTTATGGTCCCTACCAAGCATGCGCACGAGTAAGAGAACAAGAAGCAATCCTTCTCTATGCTATCTTTGAAGAGTGCAAGATTGATCTTTGAGCAGTTATTGAAAATTCTATAATGAGTGCCATGAAGGGAGCCAAAGGAGTTTGATCCCTCACCTTTGACTATCACAAGGTTAGGCTTGAGGGTTTTGGTGTGAAAAGGAACGTGGGAAGAAGAAGAAGAATGCTCTTGCTTAAAGTAAATGCCACTCACTCTAACGAGGAGTATGAGGACCCGGGAATCAAAGAAAAAGGGTATAATAGATGATTCGAGATAAGAAAATGTCTGAGGCAGGAAGAGGACACATACGGTTCTTGGATCGGAAGAAGATCAGAGCGCATCGGAAGAATACCTTCATATTTGTAGATGGCGAGAGCAGGTTATGGAAGTCCTATAGATTTTCAACCCCGCTCTCCTGTAAGGTGGTGAGAGAACACAGTGAAGCTCTAGGGAGCCCGGGAGAATAATCCAAATAATGGGGTCTTTCGAGTTCCATTCAAGAGTATGGAAGAAGAGAAAAAGCAATGGAACCTCCCGACAAAAGTTCGAGGAGAAGAGGTTTATGAAAAGAGTGAAGAGAAGGATCAGCAATGGGAAGAAGAGATGAACATAAGAGAAGAAGTATATGTTTGAGATAAAAGAAGAGATCAACAATGGGAAGAAGAGGCGAAGAAGGGAAGAGCATATGAAAAGATCTATAGAGCATCAAGAGGAAAAATTTAAGAAATGGAGGAAAGATCAAGATCTATGAAAATTCAAAAGCTAAGCCATGAATAATTCTGCAACAATCGATGCTGATCGTGATTCTCGACTCTAAAACTCATAAAGGAAAGGGATTCGGTCGAAGCCAAGACTGAGGCGGATCAAGGGATTCAAGTTCACATGCATATCGTGTTATTGACTTAGAAAGGATGAAGGAAAGAGATCGAAAACGGCAGCAAAGTGCCTTGAGGAAGAAAGTGCGGCTTGAAAATTTGGATTTGATCAACAACAATCTTTCCAAATTTTTTAGAAGTAAATGAAGCGAAATGGAAACAGCACTTAATGACATACTGGGCCTGCGAGGCAGGATGATGCGAGCAGAAGATTGATCTGCAAAATGAATTAATCCTTTGAAGAACAGATAGAAAGGGGCGACAAGAAGAAGAAGAGAATGGAAGTAAATTCCCAAATTCTCTGGTTTGGCTACTCTTGATCCCGGATCACTCTGACATTTTGCTCCTCCCCGAAAAGAAAAGATGATCCTCATTGGTTATCCTTCTTTTTCCCCTCTTCTGGTGTTTGTTCTCAAGCCCATTGCATCACATCATGTATAAAACAAGAAAATTTGTGAAAAAGGAAATGTTTGCTTGCCTGCAATTAGATTGTATTTTTTTTTTTTTTTCTTGACTTGTTAGGAGAATAACATTAAGTTTAGTTCGAGAGATAAGAAAATGTTGAAATATAATTTGAACAAGTTGATAGTTTGACTAGGAGATAAACTTGAACACAAATAATTGCGGGAATCGGGGCATGAATAAAGCGGAATTAGGAGTATTCTTGTTCTGCATTTAAATTCAGTTTAGTTGCAAAAATTGGAAAATTAGTTATTGCTGATGGAACAAAATACTTGGTTAAAATAATGTAAGTAGACAGTGAATAAGTACAAGTCTTGAAGAAATAATACACATTGGTCAACAAAACTTATGAAACTTTTGACAGGAATTAGGAATATCTTAAGACATTCGAGGACTTAGAGTCCACAGTCCACAGAACTTGTTTGATTTATTGATTGAGGCGAAATCTGAGGTGAAAACAGCTTGACGGGAAATGATAGAAGGCCATCTTGAAGCAGGCCTTTTTAAGCCCACCCTCGAAAATATGTAAGCATATTCTCTAGTTCTTGATTTGAGCCAAATAAGCCTTATTTCTTCCAATAAACGACAATTGAAAGCGAAATTCCCTTCAGCAGAAATAAACACCTTGTAAAGACCAGGTATCCGGTTTCTAGTTCGAAGTTTAGTATAAAGGAAGAAACAAGTTTGGGAATAATATTCCCAGAATTTTGACAAGAAGGGTTGAAGAAGTAAGAAGCGAAGCTAGTGAAATAAGGAATAATTTTTGTCTTGTGGCCCTATTTCCTTGAACCAGTTAAGCTCATTAGGGTCGTTTTAGCACCTAGCACCCTAATGCCAAGCCCGGTATGGGAGTTGTTAGCCCAAAGTTCTCTAAGAGTAATAGAAAGCCTAAGAAGACAAACATTGCACTATTCCGTCTTAGAAAAATAAAGCAAAGAGTTAAAGAACAAAGGAATCTGTTTGGAATAAAGTACATATGGAAGTTGAAATTCCATAAAAGAATTGAGAAAGAGGAATCGGGCTAAGATTGAGGAGATCGAGAGAAAAGACAAGAAGAAAAAAGGAAAGAAAGTTGGGCAACAATGTAGAGACTAAAGATGACTAAAGGTAATTTACAGCCTAAATTTTCCATCACCTGCGATTACCTAAGCCCGACATTCTGAGCGCAGAAGACCTCATTGATTTTGAAGGTTGAATTTACCTACATTAGTACGAATTGATATGAAAAACAAGCATATGGGACTTTTGATAACGGTCTGAAAACTCCCGAGAAAGATTAACTTAATTCAACATAAAGATAGAAAAAAGTTGGTGACCTGCGCACACCTGAAACAAGACTTGTTAAATAAAATGTTTAATACATTGAGTTTATCAAGAAATTTTGTAATAGAAGTACATGCCTTGTTATTGCATCATTGAAATTTGAAATAATAGTGATATCTCTTAATTCCAGTCGGAAAGGTGGAATGAGAAAAGGCTATGGAATAAATCAGAAAAATGTCCTTAAAAATTTTCTAAAAGCTTATTTTGTTTGAGACCAAAAACAATTTATTCTTTTCTTTAGCAGGGATGACAATATTTTAAGTTTAAGGGAATTTGATGAGTCAAAACTCACGTAGATTTTAATCCATTTTGAGTTTATAATGAGTAATAATGAATTGTCGTGAAGCGATAATTGACTCAATTCAATTTGCGGGGAAAATCTGTGAAAATCAAATTTGCTTAAAATCATAAGAAATCGGCTGCGCGGGTGAAGTCAAAGCGGAATTTAAGTGGCGACGGGAAGTGCGATTTCCGACAATTCCAAGTCACGACATCCAACCAGGTGGCTTTGAAGAAGCGAAGAGTGAGCAATGATCGTGACTGAAGAAGGAAGTTGAAGCAAAAAATGACTTGAAGTCGAGATTAAAAGAAGCGTTCAAATGAAGAAGTTCGTATCGCGACATCATTGCGATGTCGCGACACTGAGATAAATGATGTCATTGATACCACCGCCCAGAGTCGCGACAGGGTAATCTCACAAACCACAGAAGGCGACCTTCTCAAGTAAAGAAATTAACTAATTTTGAAGAAAGGACTTGATGTCGCGACCTTGCGATGTGAAGAATAACACCAAGGTCATACTTGAAACTCCAAATCAGACGACCAAGAATTAATGAAGAAGCATACATGATGTCGCGACTTTTACTTCAGTCGTGTGAGTGAAAGCAGTAGACATAGAGTCGTGACCTTTGAGATAGAAGTTACGACAGATTTTCAAAGGAATTTTGAACATAAAGGTCGCGACAATTAGAAGAGATAGCGACATCAACACTGAATCAGAAGATGTCGTGACGTCATTCAGTGGTCGCGACATCGGTGCAAGAATGGAGGTGCGACATCATTTCATTTAATCAGCGACGCCGGATCGAGAATGCGAAGACAGAGTAGCGACAAAATAAAAGCCGCGACATCAAAAAGAGCTCATAAGCATAACATTGAAGTCGTGACCTATGATTGGTAGCGAGCCTCAAAGAGCTCACAATACGAAGGTGAAGTCGGCGTCATTCGTGGTCGCGGCGTCATTTGGTAGTCGCGACATCGAGATCCGAGGGTGTTAAAGGCGAAATTAAGCGACGATAAAAGCTTTTGCTCTGAAAAAAAAAAAAAGCGAAGTCGCGACATATGATTGGAAGTCGTGACATCAAAGCGACTCATAAAGCGAGCGGTGGAAGTCGCGGCGTGAAAGAGATGTCGTGACATGAGTCAGAGTCCGCGACACACAAATCGTCAGCGACATGAACAAACCGATAGGCGATTATTTTGAAACCCACAAGGAAGTACGCCGAAGTTGGGCTGACTGGAACTTCCCTATAAATAAGCATTTGCTACACAGGCAGTTCTTGACTCGAAACGAGAAGTCACGATTGCTTTAAGGCTCTTAATATTTTAATTTTCTGTTTCTTTTTCTTTGTTTTGTGTTATTTTAGATTAGATTAGAATAGATTTTTTGCTCATTTGAATTTACGGATGGATATTGTTGTTTGAAGTTGAAGGCAGATGCGAGAATGTTATTTTCTTCAAATTCTTGCACGGTTTTGTTTGAAGTCGACAAATTTTGGAATGACGTCAGTTTTAGTTCTGATGGTTCTTGATCGAGAGACTCTTTGTGAGTGTAACAAATGATTTGAAACCGGCTTAGTTGAATTTACTCTGTTGTTAGAACCAATCTTTCCTGCAGAAATTTATCAGAGACTATTTGAACTTCAGTTTGGAATTTGCTTCTTGGTTTTTGTTTATTTTGTGTCGAATCCAAATATCGGTGTCATACGTAATAGGATTGTTGTTTCGTACTCTCACGATTTTTCGGAGGCCCTCTGGTGACCTGGAAGGCATTCTGATATTGAACAATTTCTCAGGGTATGCAAACCTAATATTGGGGATCCCCAGCTGGAAGCTGTGAATTTTAATCGATAAATCTTCTTCTCACTTGGAAGCGAGAATGAGTTGAATGACTTATCGGTTAAAATGAAGCGAGAGAGTTCGCCTCGATTCGAGCATTAAGTTCAATCCCATGTGTAAGGGGATCTAATCAAGGGAAAGAGGTAAAGGCTGTTCCAATTTTGAGATGAAAACCGGTATAGTGTAAACCCGTACTTAACTATCTTAGGAGCTAAGGTTTCACAGTCCATGTTTTAGGTATAGTATTGAAAAGAAAATACTAGAACAAGGCAGCACAGTTAAGTAGTTATCTAATCCTCTGTCTTGAAAGAACGAGGAAGATTAGATGATGAAATGTCGTTAAGGGAGAGATCACATGGCATTACCATCTTCCTTGGACGGATTCTAAATCGAGGTTCATGAAGCAAAGTTCTGAGTTATGCGGAATTGATGTTTCACAATAATTTGTATTTTCAATGCTCCCTTTAAGCTAGCGGTCAAGCCGGAGTTCTTTAATTTTTATTTCTTTTATTTTCGACATTATTCATTTTGTTCTTAGTTTACATATCTTTATTCTTTCATTATTTTAAGGTTGCTAGGGATATCAATTGCAAATCATAGTCCAAATAGTATAGAGCTTGAGTGGTCGGGGTAGTTGATTGAGAATTCTTGAGATCTTCTCTCGTGGATCGATATCCGACTTAAATCCACTTTTTTATTACTTGTTCGACCAAGAGACTTAATCATGGATCAAAACTTAAAGAGTTATCTATTCTAAGGAAACCGCTTAATCAAGATAATTGTAAAGAAATATAATAAACAAGTCATGGCATATCGTTGGGATTAGATAATAGTCCTATGGTAATAATGTTATAAATTTGTATTGATGTTTTGATCCATCACTCACACTTACATAGTGGGAGGAGAAATTGTATTAACAATATCATATTCATGTTTCATGCCTATTACATATGGTATCTTATACTGTATTTCGTATGATACCTATGTATTCCTATGACCTCATTCATGTATTCTTTGTCCCTCTATGAATCTATTTTATTTAGAAATTTGAATCATTCCAATTGGATCATCCAAACTAAAGTTATACCATGCCAAACTAGTCCGTTTACCGATATTACACTAGGACGCTTGTAATACTCATTTTCCAAAGGTATTGACTCCATTTTTGACACTGGTTCTTTATACTCCTTTCAAGATAAGGTTCTATGGGTTCTCCTCCAAATGGAATCACCCAAATCGGAGCACTGAAACTCAAGTTATGTCCTAAACAACCGGGACTACTCTATGGTAAAAAACTGAAGCAGAAATTGGCTTGAACATAGCCCTACTTTGAGTGAATTTTTGGGCCACATAGGATCAGAATTTGAAGGTTCCTATTTCTGGATGTTTGGTTCTCCTTCAAGTCTATTTTAACCAGAAACTTTAATTACTCAAATCGGATAAGAAATGAGTAAGTTATGGCCAGCTCATAACACCGGTCAAATAGAGCCACTGGTACCTGCATTCACTGCCTGCACGGCACCGCCTCGAAATCTGACCAATGTGTTTTTCTTCCCTTTTCCATATTTTTCCACCCAAACTAACTCAATAATCATTACACACTTCAAAACCACTCCATATTCATCTTGTAACCTCAATTCTACTCAAATCAACTTTCAATACATATATTTCTTCAAAACCCTTTCATGAATCACTCCCAAAACAACTCTAATATGGGTCATAACTCATTCACAAACCAAACCCAAGGATTAGTTAGGATTTTTTCTAAACCCTAGCTCAATTACTTGCCATTTAACCATGAATCCAACCTCAAAGGGAGGATTATACTCATCTTGTTCCATAGGGGTTTACTAACCCTAATTTCAAGAAACTATGGTTAGGATGAGATTCTAACAAAACCTAGATTTTGGGATGCTTACAAACTATACAAAACCTAAATTCCATAGAGTTCCACATAAGAAAATCCACATCCATACCAAATCTTACTAGAATTCATACCTTTTTGCTCTTCCCATCCTCTTCTCTCTTCTCTTCTTCTTCTTCCTCTTCCTTTCCTTGCTCCTCCTTCACCGCTTGTTTCCTCCCAAATGAGACCAAATTTGGTCTAAACTCAAATATCTCACCTTAAAGCCTTGTTCGCCCCAAAAAACCCATTTTTCGGTTAAGTTTTCATTATTTCCTTTTAGTCCTTAGGTTCTTCTTTTTGCAACCAACTTATGCCATATTCTAATTTAGGCCCTAATCTTTCCCTTTTATGACCACTTAGGTCCTCAATGCAAATTACACATTTACCCTTTTTGTCTCATATAAATTTTCGGGGTTTCGTTTTATTTACTTAAATTCCCCATTTGAGCTTTATACCCTAAACAAGTCCGAAAACTACTAGAGTATATTTCAGGGTGTTACAGTTTTCTTCTCCAAAGAAAATAAGAAATCGTGCAAGAGGTTGGGTTTTCAAGTTTTAGAGAGAGAGGGAGCTACTTGCCAGATTTCCCGCCTGCTCGACCGTCGGCCCGCCCCGGGCCAAGAATGGCTGTTCTACTCGGCTAGGGCTACGCAGGACACCGAGCCTGGGTGGAGTCTACAACCCAAGAGGTAGGGGTCTTCTCCTACTTGTGTTATTATTTGGCTAAGAGCCATATGAATGGTTAAGGATAATCTGAGACTTGAATTAGTCGTGTTTTCGGTCTCAAAATACTTGAACCGAGTGAGAAGATCCCTAGTGTGGTCGTGAACAGTGCCGACCCTAGGATTTCACCGTCACTTCGTATTGTCAGGTTTTCTGGGGTGATCCAAAATGAAATACTTGATTGATTAATTAGCACATGTGAGGTAATTTTTGCGCTTATTGGCTACAAATTGAATAAATATGATTTATGAGTTAATTATTTAGTATATACGTTTTATATATTAGCATTAAATGTTGGAATTGGCATAATGCATTCCATATGCAATCAGGCAATCTTGTAAATATAGATGGTGCATGACATGAAAGAAAATAAAAGGAAAAATGTTTGTGAAAGGAATTTCACTTTAAGATTTTCCGAGAATCGTGTTAGAGACTGTCTAACAATTCATGTCAAGGCCTATGAATTGCTTCTATGTTATCCAAATGTATTTCGCCCCGTAGGTAGTCCAATTACCGACCAGAGCAAGTTTTCAAGAACAAAAAAGCTTTTGTTTTTGAAATCAGAATTTCCATTTCGCATTTGGCTTAGGCATGTGTGAGGGAGCTCTGGTGAGGACTCGAGATACGGGATCGGGCATGTAGATATTCAAGTAGATCAAGGGCTTGTTTCGAGTGTGATTATTTGCCATGATATGTGCACTTGAAAGGAGTAAACTCCATGTAGGAAATTACTACTAGGAATCTGCCTGTCTCTATCGAGGATCACCATTTCCCAGCACAGGAGTGTACAGAGGACGACGCCACTGAGGCCGTTGCTTTTGTGGTTGAGTTTATCAGGGCTTTGCATTCATTTTGTTGTAAAACATGTATTAAATTCTTAATCTTAATATATGTTTGTATTAAGAGTGATGATCAACTTCAACCATATATAATATAGTTGGTCGATATTTTAGTGAGTATTGACGTATGGGCCCATGTATTACTTTACTCATTTTAATCAGATATGGACTCCTGCTGTGGTCTTTGTAAAATATCGGGACAGTTGCCATGTGATTCGGACAGGTTGTATCTTGGGTAGAGCTCCCCATACAAAGGAGACTCTGCCCGATTTTCATGAGTGGTGTCGGGTTACCTGACATCCACGAATATTCCGCGGGTTTACGGGTTGTCAACAGGATCCCCGGGAATGGGGCGTCACAAGGTGAGCCTTCACATGTGAGACAATCAGATCCATTACCACCTCTTGTTCCATCATTATACAAATCTTCGACAACAAGACAAAATAGTGTTAAAAATCCTTTCAAATGAGGTGGAATAAAAGAAACGACGAGAAATAATTAATTAATAAAATTTTAATATATGAAAGTAAAGGTTTCACAAAGTGTACTCACCACTCAAGAACATGATTACTGGCCGCCAACAAGCTTCTGTGATGTGAAAATTAGTTTTCAGCTTCTAATAACATTATTATCTTATATTATAATTGCAAACTTTACCACCCTTTAATTTACTTGTAGGCATGAGAATAGAGTTACCATCCCCATATGAAATCAAAAACAAATACTTGATATGGAGTATGAAGACATGGAAGATTATGTGAACGCCCAAAGGAGAAAGAGAAGACTACGGGTGAATAAATATGTACGATGGATGGTAGGCCCCAAGAAATTGCATTATTAATTTCACATGGTATATTCGAAAGGAAGCATAATATTTTCAAGTCCGTTGATGCATCCGACAAGATCAAAAACAACAAATCTTACTTATAGCCTGTTAATGTGACGCCCCAAATCCCGGGGCGTCTCTGACCAATTCACAACCTCGCTATCACCCGTGGTTCCCATTATGAGACTTATACATGAGTAAAAATGGACACTTGGGCCCACACATCAATATCATTAAGAATACATCAACTATATACCATAGTTCAAGAGTTATTACATTACTCTTAACCAAAACATATATCAAAAGTTAGAGTTCTAATACATGTTTTACAAAGAAAATGTCAAAGCTAATAATCCGACTTTCTTTCTAAAACACTCGCCTAGTGAGCGCCATCTCGTACACCCCATGTACCTAAAATAATGATCCCTTGACAGTAAGGAGCAATGCCCAAGAGTGAGTAATTTCTACATAGGCACATTCCCCACCTAAGTGCATGTCATGTGGGAAACCAATCACACTACAACATGATCCTACTTGAATGTCTACGCCTAATCCCATGTCTCAGTCCTCACCGAATTTCACACATGCCTAAGCCAAATGCGAGCAAAATACGTTTTCAAAACAAAAAGGTTTTTGCTCTAGAAAACTTATTACCTGAGTTTCTGAGAACATATCGACAACCTCCTGCGTGAATCACTGCAATTCCTTCAAAATGTACCAATGGATCACCGAGATGAATCCATGGACAACCTCCAAGGCAATTCTTCGAAAAATCTTCCTTGATATTCCTTTCACAATCGTTTTCATTTTTCTTTTATTTTCTTTCATGTCATGCACTCACACCTACCATCTAGGGTGCCTCGGTGCATATGGAATGCATTATGCCATTTCCAAAATATTCATGCTAATATATTTTACATGTATATATTAACAAAATTAATTCACACAATTCATGTTATTCAATTCTCAATCAATAACACCAACATTAGCTCACATGGCTAATAACAATCCAAGCAATCTATTTTGAATCACCTAACAACACAAAAAATCATTGAACATATCATGTGAACAAGGAAACCCCTGGCCGACACGTTCACCGCACAAGAAATTTTCTTCACTCTATGCAAGATTTTGAGACCGAAACACACCCATCCAGTCTCTACAAAATCCCCATCCATAAAAAATGGCTCTAGCCAAAGAATAAACCAAGTAGGAAAAGATCCTCACCTTGAGTCATTTAACTCCACAAAACTGCGCCACCGTAGCCCCTCGCTGCCAGAACAGCCTTTGCTTCTAGCTCCAAAGAGAACCGACAACCGACGCCTCGGGAAATCTAGGAGAGAAGTCACTCTTTTCTTTGTAAAACTAAATCTCCTTCATCGCATTTTTGCCAAAATGGTGAAGAAGAAGACTATTCTCCTTTTGTCTTATTCACTTATTTTTTTAACTAAATCCTTATTTTGTCCTTTAGTTTTGATTTTTGACACATGGCTTAATCTAAGCCATTCATCTTCATCTTCTCACTAATCATGCAATATGTGTCACATGGGTACATGTAGTAGGTGACTTTTTTCACATCATATGTCTTTCACAAGCCGTCATACGACACCCGACACCCGATGCCTCGAAAAACGTGAAATTTTGACTGCCTCGGAATTCAACGAAATTCGGCGTAGTAGCTAGATTTCTCTAGACGATTCCAACGGTGAAGTCCGTTTCATCATCCAAGATTTATAAAATTTTCGGATTTTGGCCAAAATTACCATTTTACCCATTTTCAGAAAATTAGGATTTTCCTAAGCATTCTCCCTCCTTAAAAGAATTTCGTCCGAAATTCGGATTAATCACAACAAATCACATGCATATGCAATCGTGCACTATACCATGTAGACGCAAACTGGTACCATTTAAGATAAACGACTAAACCATGTACCTTCATCCCTAAACAAGAAGCGGATGTGGCTCAGATCGTGTCCTCACGCCCCACGTTGATTCCTCCACCCACCTGCCGGCCAGAGCACCTCACTAGCCTCACTCATCCCGTGATGCAAAACCTAACCCGCCATCCACAATGCACACCGGTCCCTCCGAAGGTCCCATCCGTCAACCTCAATCCTCCCCCAATCTACTACATGATTTGATCCGGAGTGTACCGGAGCATGGATGACGCAAATACCATGGACACCGACATGCCGGGTGGTAAAGCCATCCGAAGATTTATAAGGTCACCTCTCGAGTATCTCAAGGGCCTAATGAACCTCTGATACTCTTCCCCTTCGCTTGTCGAACCTGACCACTCCTCTCTTAGGCATCACTCTAAGAAGACGTGATCTCCAACCTCGAACTCTAAGGGTCAAGGCCAGACACGCGATAGCTCTTCTTAATGACTCGGTCGTGAGAAGACGCTTGTCGTATCGCTCACCTTCTCTCGAGGTGTCTCTTAACGATCGTGACTGCTGATGGAGCCTCTCCCACCCCACCCAACATATCTAGCGTGATCCATGGCCACCCATACAATGCCTCATATGGTGCCATCTCGTATACCCGCCTCAATAACCGTTTGTCAGAAGACTCCACTAAGGGAAAATGCTCCCTCCCAAATTACCCTATGATCTAGGACGATGCTCGCAAAGATATCCTTCTAACACATGCATGGTCCTCTGATCGACTCATCCGTCTCACAGGGGTGGAAGGCTATACTCATGGTTAGTCACAGGCCCATAACCTTTGAAATCCTTCCAAAAGTGCGCCAGAAACCTCTGGGTTCTATCCGACACTCAGTGATACCGGTACTCCATGTAGCCGCATCGATCTCTCGACGTACAACCCAGAATCTCTCTAATGTGAAGGTCATTCGCGACGCTAGAAAATGCGTCGACTTCAGGAGCCACCACTATCACCCATACCGCATCACAGTCCTTGCGGTGTCCGTGCGCGCGGGGTCACAAAATCCATCGTGACGCGTTCCCATCTCGCCAACCACTCCAATGGCCGGCGAGCTCACTGGGCTTCCTAAGGTCAAATTCTTTAACTTGGTCGATACGAGACATCGCCTAACAAAGTCCCTATGTGGCTCTTCATCCTACTCCAATAGTACCGCGATTTAAGATCCCGGGTACATCTTCGCACCACCTTACGCACGGTAACCAAGAGCAAAGTGAAACTCCCGAGAATCTCTTCTCTCAAATCTAATAATCAGAACCATTACTCATCCTCTATATCGAAGACTACCATCCCGCGTGATCTGCCCATCCCTCTTCAATTGTGATTGATCAGAATCTCTGGGCCCCCGATGGGACACTCCATCTCGTCCCATCCTCGGGACTCCGACCACCGCCTCACAGAGACTCAGCCACTAAACTCCCCATCGCACTCGAGCCCAAGCCACAGATCAGACTTCAAACTCGTCCACAAATTTCGAGCATCCGCCATTCCCGTGAAGCCATACTAAACAATACCCTTGTGGATTCTCGACCGAGTGCAGACAAACACCACATTTGCCTTACTGATGGTAATGCAAAGTGAAGTCATAATCCTTAGGGGTAACTCCATCCATATCCGCGCTGGTCTCATCGAGGTCTCGCGGCGCAAAAACATACTTCCGTGACTCGTGGTATGAGCACACCTGAACCGGCTTCAATTACATAAGAAGGCGCCCAAATCTCTGCGAAGACTACTACGCTAACCTTACGTCGTGTGTGGGGTAATTCGCTTCATGATTCTTCAACCCGATGGGAACCCAGGTTACACTCCCTGACCGCATCAAAACACATCCCAGTCCGGCCCTCGAGGCATCACAATACATTGTGTACCCTTATCCCCTGTCCGAGACTAACAATATAGAAGCTGAAGTAAGCCTCCTCTTCAACTCTTAGAATGCCTCCTCGCATCGGTCATCCCAATCAAACTTGACCTCCATTTGGGTTAATCTCATCATAGCGCCAAGACCCAGGAGAAATCCCTAATGAATCTCTTGTAAGACTCCAAATTAATCCCAAGAAACCACGATCTCAAGACTCCGACTTCACCTCTCCCCAACCCATCACTCCGCCGACCTTCTCTCGGTCCACTCGACACGCTTGATGTTGGCCACACCACGTGTCCCAAAATCTCACCTCAAGAAGCTTCAAAACCGCACTTACTAAACTTGGTTTATAGTCGATGGTCTCTCAGAACTGCGGAAACAATCCGCGATACCTATGCTCCCACTGATCGGTAGCATTAAAATGTCATCCATGTTATTAACGACAAATCGATCTGTATAGGGTAGAATAATTTATGATGAGGTCTATGAACGCCGCGAATTCATCAATACAAAGGAATCACCAGAACCTAAAGTACCCATAACGCTGGCCCTCGAACGCTGTCTTAGGGATATTCGTTTCCTAACCTCGGGACATGATGGTAAATCTCATAAGGTCTATCTGGAGTAAACTCGCAAGCCTCTCTCAACTGACAAACAAATCATCAATCCTAGCAATGGGTACCGATATTTGACCATAACCCTATTCAATCGCTTAATCAATGCAAGAGGTCGAAGGGTCTTGTCCTTCTTCAGAACAGACCTGAGTGCCCCATGGTGAAGTGCTCTGGGCCTAATGAACTCTCGGGTCCAATAGCTCCCGGGGAAATGGACTCTAAGTTCCCCCGCAGAACTCAACCGGTACCATCCTATGCGGAGTCATAGAGACGGGCTAAGTACCAAGGCGTACTGACATCAAGTCTACAACCCTCTCGCGGAGGTAATCCCAAAGAGGCTCATCCCAAAAACATCCTCATACTCGCAGACCATTCGAGGTAGATCCAAGTTCGGTCTCACCTCGTCCTCTAGGGTAAGGCTTTCTATCTAACCTGCTAACTGTCCATGACACCTAGACTCGTACAATGTCTGGGGCAAAATATCAGTCATTCCCCCTCAAAACACAACACGAGTACCATCCCGCATGGAGGCTGTGAACCCTCCCACGCTCACAATCGATAACGATCAGATGCTCACCAATCCATCCCCAGGATTTAATGCCGAATCCTCGACATGTCCATGACCTCATGTCCACTGAATAGAATCCGAGATCCTAACTCGCAACCACAACATATCATCCCTATCCTCACCGTGAATCCTGTGGAGAACTCATACAAGGGCTTCCAAGGCCTCAACCTCTAAGCCCAACTCTATCACAACTGATGCAACAATGAATGAATGCGAAGCACTGCAATCAAATAACACTCTCGTTTCATAGCGTAGATAAAGAAAAACGACCGTGATGATTGGCTGACTGGCTGACTCGCCGGCAGGTGATGGCGTAGACACGCCCCGAACCTCGACGTCTCCTTCGGGCCAGGCCTCGCCCTTACCTCTACCATAACTGGCCCTAGCCACCACCCGGGAGGGGTGCCCGTCACTTGAAACCGGGAACCGGGCTCCCCCGGCCCATCACTTCAGGACGTGGAGGAATATAATCGTGATCTTCTCCCGCCTCTATCGGGCCGACTGGGACTACGCTTGTCCCGAAACCCAACTCGCCTCTGGGCGGCAACCTTCATATGTCCGGCCGCAATGGTAAAGACACTATCTCGCCATTTAACCGGGTAACCCCGACCGCTCCAGTCTCTACGGCCAAGGCTCGAACCCACGTGAACTAGAGAAGCCTCGCTTTCCCGAATTGAAAGAAGACCGACTCTCCTTCTCTTGCTACTAACACCCACATCCTGAGTGCTCCGAGCATCCTCGATCTCTCTCTCTATGGTCATGACAACCCCAACCATAGAGTCCATGTCTTATAGGCGAAGTCCTACAATCCTGCCCCGAGTGGACAATCTCAGCCCATTCTCAAACCTCCTAACCTTGGCCATATCTGTGGCCACGTAGGTCATCAAAGAAACTGGCTACTCAATATAGCCACATACTCCAATACAAACATAAATTCCCCGTCTCAGCTCTAGGAACTCCCGAGCTCATGGGACGAGCAAGGTCCGAAAATACTTACCCATGAAAAGATCATGGAACTCGCCCAAGTCACCGCCCTAGATCTCTAGGAGGTCTTCGCCCGCCCACCACACTGGTCTCACCTCAAACCGAATGCAAATAGTATGATCTCTTGGCCGTATCGTAGGCACCTATAAACTCCAATACCTTCTCTCACCTCGTACGAACCAATGGTCTGCCACCACTCTGGATCTCCCGCCCCTGCGTGAATATCTGGGAGGGTGATGTGCCCCGAACCTCGGAGGTTACTCGACCTCCTGGGCTTCCTCGCGCACTAGCCAGGCAATAAGAGCGTACCGTGAATCCCTACAGCCTCAAAGGCTTGCTAGTCAAATCAGGGTGCTTCAAGGGCACCTCGTGGACGTACCACGTCTCTCCCGCGATCACATCACATGTCAAACTAGTTAAGTTTTAACGCAGCATCTTTAAGGGCGTAAACACAGCCCCGAGACACTATTCTATACCGAAAATTTTTATACACTATGTCCATGCATTTATAGGTAATACAAGACAATAATTCCATATATTAAATCATATGCAACAAATAAAATTTTCTTTTATTTTATTTTATTTTTTTAAAACCTCGCGGAATAAGATCCAAATGTTGACTCAAAAATGCTGTGCTAAGTCAAAACCGGGTTGAGTGCAGCCAGCGGCACACTCCATGGCCCACGCACACCGCGCGCATTGGCGCTGCGGTCATGGCACGTAGAAAGTGCCGATCGTGGGGCTCAGTGTCGTGTCGCAGGTCACCTCCGCATCGCGGCCCCCTCCCCCCGCCGCGATACAAAATCAGACGCGGACGCTAAGGCCCATGCCACGCGGATTACGCACCATGTCACGCGCACGCCCAACCGTATCACAAAATGTGGTCGCAGCATGCCACTACCAGAACGCAGTCCGTATCGCGTACTCGCCACGCCCATATCAGCGACACAAACTCGCCCAACCATGATACAATTTCAGACGCGACCACCCCGCTCAGGCACGTGAGCGCGTTCTCACCCCCGCGCGCAGTTCCGGCTATGTCGCGGGCACCACGCAGGCCTCCGGGTCAGACGCGGCCCCCTATCGCATGCCCTAGCCATTTTCGTGTCACGATGCCAACCATCGACGTGACTTTAGACTGAGAAATGGGCAGACTTCATCTAGTCTCCCTAATAAATTTTCACTTCCTTTTTTTTTCTTTTTGTTCCAACTATCGTAAGACCAAAAAAAAATTATATATATATATATATATATATATATATATATATATATTTTATTTATTTTTCGTCTTCGTGAGAACTATATAAATTCATTAAAATTTATTTTCTTTATTTTTTTTCTAGTTACAGACTATAAAACCTCAGAAAAATTTATTCAATATAGTTTTTTTTTCCTATATGCTATTCACCAAGCACACAAACCACACCACATACACACAATAACTATGTTATACAATCTAATCACACAGCAAACACAATGCATGCAATGTTCTAATCCTGTCCCATGACTGCCTAAGTAATCACATACCTAAACTCTAACATCAAGCCACACCAAGTTGTGATGCTCTCACACCTTAATGACTATGGCCTAAGCCTAAGTCCCTCAAGCCCTAGGTATTCATATACCTAAGCTCTAATACTGCTTCGAGACGCCTAATCCCGGTGTCTCACGACCAATTCACAATTTGTTAAATACCCGTGGTCTCATATTATGAGACTTATACATGAGTAAAAATGCCCATTCGGGGCTCATACATCAATACTCATCAAGAATACATCAATCATATAAATTATAGTTCAAGAGTTATTACATTACTCTTAACCAAAACATATATCAAAAGTTACTTCTAATAAATGTTTTACAAAGAAAATGTCAAGTCACAATCAAGCTTCTTTCAAAACGCCGGGCCTCTGAGGCCGCTCCTTCAGACACCCACATCTAAAATAATGATCCCTCGATTAGGCGAGCAATGCCCAAGAGTGATAATACGGGTTACTCCCCACCTAAGTTCACATGTCATGGCAACCAATCACACTCAAGCAAATACATGATCCTACTTGAATGTCAACATACCCAATCCCATGTCTCGAGTCCTCACCGACTCCCTCACACATGCCTAAGCTAAATAAGAGCAAAAATACAGTTTTCAAAACAAAAGGTTTTGTTCTCGAAAACTTACTACATCGAAGTTTCTGAATATATCAGACAACCTCCGAGGTGAATTGTTGCGTAATTCTCCGAAATAGTCATGGGTCAGCCTCCGATATGAACTGTTGACAACTTCAAGGCAATTTTCGAAAAATCTTCCTTGAAATTCCTCAATCGCTTTCATTTTTCTTTAGTTTCTTTCATGTCATGCACTCACACCTACCATCTGTGGTGCCCCAAGAAGTGGAATGCATTATGTCATTTAAAATATCCATGCTAATATATTTTACATGTATATATTAACAACAAAAAACTAATTAAATTACACCACGTTATTCAATTCATAATCAATAACACAAAAAATTAGCTCACGGGCTAATAACAATCCAAGCACCATTTCAATCACCTAACAACACAAAAATCACACAACATATCACATGAACAAAGGAAACCTCAGCTCCAAGACTGCTCACGCCACAAGTAGGATTTTCTTCACTCTGCTAAAAGATTTGAGATCAAAACATGGCCATCCAGGCCTCTACAAATCCCCATCCATAAAATGGCTATTAGCCAAAGAATAAACCAAGTAGGAAAAGATCCCTACCTCTTGAGTTGCCTAACCCACAAAATCTGCCCACGCGCAGCTCTCGCAGAACAACTTTGCTTCTTGGCCCGAAGAGAACCGATGGTCCGAAGACCAGGAAATCTAGGGAGAAGTCACTCTTTCTCTCTGTAAAATCTGAAATCTCCGTTCACTGCACGTTTTTGCCAAAATGGTGAAGAAGAAGACTATTCTCCTTTTTGCCTTGATTCACTCTACTCTTTAACTTAATCCCCATTTTTCCTTTTAGTTTTGATTTGACATGGCTTAATTCCAAGGCTTCATTCATCTCCATCTTCTCACTAATCATGCAACATGTGTCACATGGGTACATATAGTAGGTGACTTTTTTCACATCACATGTCTTTCACAAGCCGTCATACGACACTCGACACCCGGTGCCTCGAAAAACATGAAATTCTGACTGTCTTGGAAATTCGACGAAATTCGGCGTGGTAGCTAGATTTCGCAAGACGATTCCAACAATGAAGTTCGTTTTGTCATCCAAGATCTAGAAAATTTTCGGATTTTGACCAAAATTACCATTTTACCTTTTTTAAGAAAATTAGAATTTTCCCGGGTTTTACAGTTAAAGGACGTGATCAAGGAAGTTGGTGAAGTAAATGTTGTGCAAATTGTTATGGACAATGGATCAATGCTAATAAAGAAGTACAATTTATATTAGACTCACTGCACAACACATTTCATTAACTTCATGTTTGAAGACATTGGTAAAAGAGCTATTGTTTTGGAATTGATTACTAATGCACGAAATATCACTAACTTCATCTACAATCATAGCTAGCTGCCGCGAAATGAGAAAGCAACCAGGTATATTGCGCGTCTGGGGTAATAAGACGGGCAAGTTATATCGCCCTAGAAAGTCTTCTAAAAAAGAGGGTTGATTTGAAGAAAATCTTTATTAGTAATGAATGAGCTTCTCATAAGCTTAGTAGGTCGACCATTGGACATGAGGTTGAAAGACTCATGTTTGTTATGCATATTGGGAGAAAGTCTCTAATTTAGTGTCAATCTATGAAAATTATACGCTTCGATTATTGATTCAAGTCATCCAACAATGCCATTTGTGTATGAATTGATTCGAGTAATGAAACAAAATTTACATAACAAATGCTAAAGATTTGGTCATTAAGTAACAATCGCCGCTGCATTGTCAGATAGAAACCTCAAACATCCTCTTCATGCAGTGGGTATGTAAGCAATATCATAATCTCATTTAATGCATATTATCTTCTTTTTATCACATACTATTTCTAAATCAATTTTGTAGCATATTATCTTAATCTAAGAGTTCAATATAGACCTGGAATTAGTAGTAACCATGAGCTAATCCAAGTCAAGAGTTCACTGGGGTGGTATTTGCAAATTATCTTCTACTACAGCCTGGTAATTTTGGAAATGAGGTACATCAATAGGTTATAATTTAATTAATTGATTCAATTTATTTGGTTACATTTCTATACATATATTATTTCGATACATTTTGAATTCATAAATTTATAATGTCTGATGTGTGATAAGAGACTTGATCGGCAGCAATAGCCCCAGCTCACGGCTCTCGGCCGCTGTTATTTCTCACAAAACTTTAAAACTAAAGTCCATGATCATGTTATTATTAGATTTTGAATGTTAGTTATTTTTACGCGCTGGATGATGGTTTATGTTTGAAATCACGCCTCTACATTAAAGAATTTAGCCTTTTAGGTTCTTTCCCAAACCGCATCTTCTTTAGCGTGTGAGAAATTGAAGCACATTTGTTCTAATCCATACAAAACAAAGAAATTGGCTTGCTTATCCTAGGCTCAAACAATTAGTTTTTTGTTACTATAAAATGAAACTAAAGATACATGATATGCAAGGTAGACTCGATAAAGTCATTAAAGGATTACCTTGATTTAGTTTATATTTCAGCCGAGTTTGGTTAAGAAGAGAATAACCAATTATTCTAGTGGGTTAGACCTCTCCATTTAGACGATAAAGATGGAAATCTTGATCCACAAATTGCCGCACAAGTTTGAGAAGCAAGTGTTGATGTTGAGCGAGTTTTATCTGAAGAAGTTCATAGTGACGCTTTAGCTTAAGACATCGAGAGACTCCATTTCGCCTCGTTGTTACTTCGCCCTTGATCTCAAGTGTTGAAATATAGTAGTAGACATAGTTTTGTTTCAGATTTCTACTATAGGTTATGATGGCTCAAGATGAGAGGAGACTTGAATGATGGCAGCGATAGTGGAAATATGTGGGATATCAGATCGACAACAAAACCAATATCCCATTTAACCCATTCATCGTGGGTGAAGATGATTTCACACATGCTACATAAGATGAAGACCACGAGTCTAGGAGAGCTGGTCTAGGTATCGAGTCATTGGAAATCTACATGTAGGTTGACAACGAAGGATATTTACAACACAACGAGGATTCATTCTCAAGGTTTTGAGTCCATGAGCATCGCACTCAATATAGTGATTCATCTAATAACGCTAGCGTTTTACTTCTTACAATAATGAGTTATGGTATCCTTCTTCAAATCCTTTGACTTCCATTGATGAAGAATATGGAATGATAAACTATCCTCATGCTGTACAAATACCATTCCACATTCCATATCCTGTAACAAGGATTTCAAACGAGCATGTGGGTGAACCTCGGATTTCCTATCCATGGGAGAGGTTGTGAATTGGAAGTCAAGATATTTATGCATGATATGTTCGACTTCCATAATTAATATTATCGTAACACCATGTCTGGGTATGCTTTCGGTCTTCAATAAGATAGATCCCGCGACAACATTGTAGTCAGAGCCACATTGATCTTCATTTTGGTTTCAAAAGACCATTGCAATGTAATCTCAATGTGTATATTTGATTATTAATTTCATTTGTACACTTTTAAAAAGTATTTCCATGAATTTCAAAGTATTTTTTTTAAATTTTTGATATATCGATATTCATGTAAAAATATCTACCGACATATCCGTAAAATCCAAGTACCGATATATCTATTGAAACTAATATTTTTAACCTTGTTGAAAACCAACATGTAGTCATTGATCATCTTCAATCTACAGGTTTGATGCCCTGTCAATGTCCCTTTACAACCTTCTTTGAAACTGGTGTTCGTCATTTCACTGAAATTTTACTCTTTGGGATGTTTTTCTAGGACAACCTTCAGGTTTTGGGTTATGTTTTTGGTAATCTGCAAATTTGGTCTTGTTTGTATGTCAGGTACTCTAGGTTTTATTCAGTGGTTATGTTTCGCTCTGATCGAAAATTTAGGTATTATGGGTTTTCTAGGGTTTTTTTTTATGACATTTATTTGCTTCGTTTTCTTCTTCCTATTTCTTCTCGATGTTCTGGGCTTTTTGTGGTCTAAAAGCATATGTTTTTTTTTTTTTCAGATTCTAAACATGTATTAATAAATCGGGACCTTCATGCATGATCGAGACCTTTTCCATCGGTTTTGCTCATCAAGACTCGCCGGCCTGGGTGGTGATAAATTATCGGGTTTTCTACAACCATATCTTTGTTGTATTTGTTAATGTTTGTGATTAATGTAGTGTAGGTTTTATTGTGATTATGCTTGTGATTAGTGTAGGCAATTACAACATATTATTTGATTAGTTATTGATATTAGCAGTGATTATGTTTGAATATGTGGATGTCAGGATTTGAAAAGAGGGTAATGTAGGTTGATTATGTTTGAATATTAGCATTGATTAATATAGGTTTTATTGTGATTAGTGTAGGTAGTTAAGTATGGATTATTAATGACGTGATTGTGTTTGTGATTAGTGTAGACAATTACAACATATTACTTGATTAGTTATTAATGTTAGTAGTGATTAGTATAGTTTTTTGTGATTGTGTAGGGTAAAGTAAGGTAATGTAGGTTGATTATGTTTTAATATTAGCATTTATTAATGTAGGTTTATTGTGATTAGTGTATGTAGTTATAGTATTATTACTTGATTGTAATTAGTATAGACATTTACTTGATTAGTTATTAATATTAGCAGTGATTATTACAGTTTTCTGATTTGTGTTTGTGATTTATGTAGGGTAGGTTATTATTTAAGGAAATCGAAAGTAATTCTTGGAAGACGAGGTATAGGATTGCTCAAGAAGAGCTAGGATGGGTTGCATTATTTGAGATGTGAAGCAGAGGAGATTTAATGTGGATCTTAAATGAATTATGTTGGCTTGGGCTTCGAGGAATTGAACAAAAAAATAGTGGTCAGGGAACCCACCCTAAAAGACTTAAAGGTAGATCATGAAAGATGAGGCACCACCTTCTTCAAGCTAAGCTGGCCTTCATTAGCCAACCTTGGTGCTACAGCCCTACCTACCAGAATAGGAAGAGATGGTAGGGTCATAAGGGGAGGAAGGCCCTTGAAAGTGCGTAAGGAATATTAGTTTCAAATGTGCCCACTAGGCTCGGGGTGTTCATTGCACATGATGGAATTTGCATGACTATTGTAAGTTTTTATTTGATATTTGTCTTATTATACATTTATTTGTGATCAAATACTTCACTCAGGATGAGTCTAACTTCTTTTTTAATGTATTTTTCAATTTATGTTGACAATAAAGGGGAACCTATAGTTGTTGCTTAATCTTCAATAGAAGACTTGAACTATCTGATTGGTAGCCAAGCTTCTACAGCTCATCAATCATCGTCTTAGTTAGACCTAGATATGTTATTTGATTGTGGATGTTATGTTTTGAATAAGATTTGGTTATGTATTTGGTAATTTAATGATTGGATATTTGTTATGTTATTTAAGTTGATGATTGGATGTTTGGTATGTTATTGACAATGATATGTGGATGTATTTGGAAATTTAAGGATTGGATATTTGGTAAGTTTTTTAGGTTGATGTTTGGATGATGGAATCAGGTGCATATTTTGGTATACAATTGGAAGCTAACATATTATACTTAGGTTCATATGTGTATGAAATCAGGTGCAGATTAAATGTCGTCTTTGTGGAGGGGAAATTTTTGAGGTCCAAGTCTAATTGTGAAAGTGTCGGGAACCTCTGAACTTGTATTGTTGGTATAGTAGGAGTGGTGGAATTTATATGTCCCTGCAGTTCTGGTTAGACATTCCATTTTCAAAACTTATTAATGTTCAAGACAAGATTCTAGAAGTTCTTATATTACACGTTTGTCAATCCTTATTCAAAAACCTTTTCTAATTCAAGAGAAGTGATTTCCAAAAGGTCTTGCATTAGAAGTGCCCATGCCTTTCCAAAAACCTCTCTTGATTTAAGAGACAAGATTTCCAAAAGATGTTCCTATATTAGACAAGATTTCTAGAAGACTACCTGCCCATGCCTTATCAAAAAGTGAGACGCCCCAAATCCGGGGGTCCCTTTCACAACCCGTCAACCCGCGGAATTCCTGTGGATTTCGGTGACGGATACCACACTCTGCTAGGTCCACGAGTAGGGATCCATGAGCCACAAAAATCAGGCATAGTCTCTTATTCGAGGAGCTCTACCTTAACATACAACCTGGGTGATAACAAAGATAATCATAACCCATCCAAGGTCTCAACAGAAGTAGTATTGACCCCATAGGGTCCATCTGTCCATATCCCTAATATACATCCCATTACTGGGACCCATTCATTAACATTTAAATCTAAAATATGAAAATAAAACGTTTAATTACAGTCCGTAAGAGTTCGATCACGACCCTCTTACTATAATTACATACTCAACTATTTAGATAATAATCCTAAAAGAATTTAGTTACAATTCTTTTATGCAAAATATTTTTACAAAAATTTTACTCAAAGGTAATATTAAGGCCACACATCGGACTTCTTCATAATCACGGCCTCAGAGCCCGTCTCTCTCCCGTACACCCCCCGGTGACTTCTGAAATGAGGTCCCACAACGAGGTAAGCAATGCCCAAGAGAAAATTCTCCTATGCGGCTACTCTCCCACCTAAAATGCACATGCAATTGGCAATCACAGAAAATGTCCAATCACATTCCATATAAATACCAATCCTATATGGAATATTACTTATCATGCATGAGATGAGACTCTCATGTGCATGAACTCTGAGTCCCACCACTCCCTCACACCCGTAATGTCATAGGAAAACTACCATCGGGTGTTTCACCTAATGACTTAAACTATCGACAACCTCCAATATTCACTGAATTTTTTTATCAAATCCTATGTGTTGTTCATGGCCACGCCTTTTTAGTAAATTTGCAGATCATCGCGCGCCTTCCGCCAAGATTTTTGCTGTGCTTTCACCGCTTCGTGATCATGTCTGAACCGCACAAATTGGTCTACCTCGAGGAAGTGGGGAGACTACCCCATCTTGTTATACCCAAACATATGTGATTTATATTTATTTTTATTTTATAAAACCGTGAGTCTTGATTTTGGAAGTGGTCCCATTTTGAGCCTTACCACACATCTAATGGCAATTGCGAATAATAGTACCATACACCCACACTCGACTCGACACGATGTGACCGTGCATATGAAATGCAATCATGCCATTTCATGCTATGTCATGCTCCATGCAACATTTCTAAATTTCAGATAATTATATTTCCTACATATAATTTCCATGTTAATACATCACGAAAGCACATATTAACATGATTTTTACACATAACATATTATTTATTTTTTCCAACAATACACACAAAATGTGGCTTTTAATGGACTAATATAAAATGCGGCACCTTCGGGTCCTTCCATGGTTCATCACCTAATTATCAGATACCAAACACACCAAAAACCAGAAGACATCAGTCCCGGGATCAAAACTAAACTCTCAACTCATTCCAGACTTTAAACCAAGCCCCAAAATTTATATTCATCTATAAAATCTGTGATCAATCACATCGCTCATCATATCTAAAGACAACTATGCCATTATATTAGTCTGTTAAAATATTCAGCAGAAAATTCTCTGTTCTCATAACTGATTGTCCAAGATTTTGGTACATTCACGTACAGTTTGGCATGGTGATCTTTCTTCTACTAATAAAACCATCACTGATTTTAGATCTAGAGAGGTAAAAACTCTTCCCTTCTCTCTCTTCCCATGCCTATCTGACTTGCTTGAAACAAAATACATCTTTCCTTTGACTTTCTTACTCTTTCCTTTTCCTATTTTCATTTTCTGGTTGATCTTTCCACAATTCTTCTCCACTGACACTGCACCACGCAGCTGATTCATGCACCACAGGTCAAACAGGCTACTCCCTATAAGTTATGGCATCCACAGATTCATGCTATGTCTCACACCTGATGTCTAAAACTGAAATTTTACTGATCTCATAACCCACAATCAATATGTAATTTGATTTCACACAAGAATTTCTGACCGCAGTTACTCAACAACTGTGATTCAGAAATTTTCTATTTTTCAACTAATCTATCTGCTTTTAATCATTTATAAAACGGATTTTTTCCAGTTTGTATTTTCCTTTTAATAATGTCTCAATCACATGATATTTGAAAACACGCCAAATATATATATGAAGAATATTATAACAAGATTAACTGCTACCTTTCTGGCTCCACGAGGTGCTGATAGTACTCCGCGACTGTCCCTCCTATTTCAAATGCCTTCATTCATCGTCGTTTGTCATAACATCACTATTCACTTGCTTAAGTACAGAACCTGGATCCCCTGATTAATCCATGATACAGACTGTCCTCCCCCAAAGGTCCATAAACAACAACAAAAAATAATCCTCCCAACCACTGGAGAGTTATCCATGATATCTTAACATGGAGATTTAAACACCTCACTGATAATAAAGATGATAAATATCATGGTAAATACCAATCTGATGATAACTGTATCGCACCTCTGAGCACCTTGGGCATCACTGATAGTTCGGCACTAGTCACTTCTGAATCCAACACCTTCCCAGTATCACTTCAAGAAGATGGACCATCTAATCCCAAGGTCATGTCGCCTATCTACAGAAATTTTGTCTACTCTCGATCCGTATGAGGAACTCCGAATCAAATTCTCCTTCCTCGCAGGTGTCTCAATCGTATCCGGGCTGCTGATAGAACTCTCTCCCACCTCTATCCAACAAATCGGGGGTCGATACGGCCTCCCACAAAGGCCCCAGTGTCATCTATATACTTCGCCTCGACAACTATTGTTTTAGCGACCCACTAAGGGTAAGTGCTCCTCCCAATTTACCCTTAAGATCTAGGACGATGCTCACAAAGATGTCCTCTAAAATCAGATGTCCTCTCATCGACCATCCGTCTACAAATGAAACAGTGCTCATCGTCAATCAGGTCCCCATGGTCTTCACACAACTCCTCCCAAAAGTGTGCCATAAAATTGGGATCCATGTCCAATATAATGGGAGGCTAACACCACTAACCTGACAATTCTAATGTACAACCGCAGAATTCCTCCAGTTGTGGAAGATCATCCTGACCGGCTAGAAAATGTGCCGACTTAGCGAGCCTGGCCCACTATCACCCATACCGCCATGCCTCCATTGCAATGCGGGAAAGTGGGTCACAAAATCCATCTTGATATGTTCCCACTTCAGACTCTTGTGGTCTAAAAACACTTCGAACTGCTCATCGTATAGATAGTGGCGCCAAGCCTTTAAGGCAAAGACAATGGCCATTAACTCTATGTTATGTGTGGGTAACTTTGCTCGTGATTCTTTAATTACAGAGAACAATAAGCCACCACCCTCCAAGCCCGTGATCGGGAAACACATCTCGCCTCCATCTCGAGGCATCACAATACATTGTGTACCTCTATCCTATCTGTGGTACATTTAATAGGAGCCTAAGTAAGCTCCCCTCTTCAATTCATGGAAAGCCTCCTCACATAGTCATTTCCACTCAAACCTCGACCTCATTCCGGTCAATCTGTCATAGGTGCAGCTGGCCAGAGAAGTCCTCACGAACCCTGTAATAATTCCCCGCTAATCCCAAGAAACCGTATCTCAAAGACTCCACTTCCCGGGTCTCCCACCATAACTACCTCTACCTTCTTCGGTCCATCTGATACCCTCGAAGTCGATACCACGAGCCCCAAGACCACTCAATAAGCCAAAATTCACACTTGTCGAATCTGGCATACAACCGATGTCTCCTAAGGTCCGGAGAAAAACTCGCCGCCCTTTGATCCCCTCCTGACTCGAGTAGATCAAGATGTTGTCCACAAAAACCACAACGAACCGATCTAGGTAAGGCTGGAGCACCCTCTGCATAAGATCTATGAATGTCGCTGGAGCAATCGTCAATATGAATGACATCACTGTGAACTCGAAATGCCCATATCGTGTTCTAAACACCATCTTAGGGATATCTGCCTCCCTAACTCTCAACTGATGGTAACCGATGCGGAGATCTATCTCTGAGTGCACTCCACGCCCCCGCCCACCAAATAAATCATCAATCCCCAGAAAGAGTATCTATTATTGATAGTAGCCTTATCCACCACTAGAATCTATACATCCTAAGAGTCTTACCCTTCCTGTGCAAAGGACGCCTACAAGAACTTGAACATCCGACCATTTCCGCTTCCAAAAAATGGAAACTAAACCTAGTTAAAGAATTTCACCTATTGGGAGCATAGAAGAAACCCTAAGAAGCCTCAGGATACTTCCTAAACCCAAACCTTTGATTTCCCGGAACTCCTCGTTGATCCTGGGCTTAAACTCCGCTATTGGTACCTACATGTAGCCCTCGTCGATGCGATGAACTTTTGTTCTTGGCCCAGCGAACTTCGACTAACGGATCTCCATAAATCTTGTAAGGAAGCTCTAGGCTCTCCTCTTTTTCTCTTCTCTCGACAAAACCAGGAAAATAGGAACCTTTTCCCCTTTTTTCCCCTTTTGTTCTAACTTATTCCTTAAGTTAAAGGAGGACCTAATTCTTGCCACGGTCCAACTCGCTCTAGATTGCCTTCTACTCTCGAAATTTTATTTCTGCCTTAGTTCAAGTCCACATTATTTTCTATGAACTTAACTTAATATATTTCCAAAAATCTCGTTTTGGGGCTTTACAGGACACCCATTGCCCCGATATCCGTGAAAATTCGACTACCTCGGACTTCAACAAAATTAGCCTCGATAACTAGATTTCACGAGACAAATCCAAAGGTAAGGTCCGTTTTGTTATCTGAGATTTAGAAAATTTCCAGGTTTTCAACCAGTACTATTTCGACAATTTTTTGTTTTGCCCTATTTAGAGGCATATAATGATTATAAACGACATGCAAAAATAAGCTTGGTCATACTACGATCTTTATACACCTGGGCGTATATAAAGATTATATCACAAGTACAAAGGAACAACATGGCTTCACATAACATGAGGTACCATCTTGAGCTTTTTTTTTTGTGTCCTAGGCGTTAATACACATGCATACTTAAAATACTTAGGCATAATGTGATATTACACATAAAAATATTCAGGGGCATATGATGATTAGAAGTGGCATACAAAGATAAGCTTGCTCATATAATGATCTTTATAAGACCCAAGGCCTATAAAGATTGAGATCATTAAGTACAGGTTTAACCACATGGCTTCACACAATATGAGGTATCAACTGAGCTTTTTTATATCCTTAGGCATGCTAATACATTATCATAAATACTTAAAAATACTTTGGCATAATGTGATAATATAAGGCTTACAACAATATTTAGAGGCATATAATGATTAGAAGCGGCATACAAAGATAAGCTTGGTCATACAACGATCTTTATAGGATCTAAGGCCTATAAAGATTGAGATCATTAAGTACCGGTTTAACCACATGGCTTCACCTAGTCTGAGGTATCAACTTGAGCGTTTTTTATATCCTTAGGCATGCTAATATATTATGCGGTATACTTAAACATATTTAGGCATGCATAATGTGATAATCAAAGGCATACAAAAATATTTAGAGGCATATAATGATAAGAAGCGCCATACAGAGATAAACTTGGTCATACAACGATCTTTATAGAATCTAAGGCCTATAAAGATTGAGATAATTAAGTACAGGTTTAACCACATGGCTTCACATAGTATGAGCTATCAACTTGAGCGTTTTTTATATCCTTAGGCATGCTAATATATTATGCAGCATACTTAAACATACTTAGGCATAATGTGATAATCAAAGGCATACAACAATATTTAGAGGCATAAAATAATTAGAAGCGGCATACAAAGATAGGCTTGGTCATATAACGATCTTTATAGGTTCCAAGGCCTATATAGATAATCTTGACCTAGGATATTTATAGTTGTATAACATTGAGATCATTAAGTAGAGCTTTAACCACATGGCTTTACATATTCTATGACTACCGTGTCACAGACTGAACTTGAGGCCGAACCCATCAAAGACGCTGCTCACTTTTTTTTTTTGAACTACTTAAACAATCCAAATACAATTACTTTTCCAAACACACTTCAAATACTCAATGAAAAACATAAATACTCACTTTAACATAAAGGGGCCCATCATTTGTTCGAAATTCACATTTTCGTTCAATATGGCATTACACTTATTTCAAGGAGATTTGTTTTCCTAGAAGTCTAGTTTACCCAGAAATTTAAATCACTCAATTCGGATGAGTGATGGCCATGTTATGGCCAAAACAAAAACATGGGTTTTGGGAAAATTTTGACAACATCTCCCCTAAAAACCCAACATTTCCTTTATGCAAAAATTTCTCATTTGAGACCATGAACTAACTGCAACCAAACAACTTAGAGCAAACTAATAAAAACATCTTTTATTCAAATTTTGGGGGGTTTTCCTAACCCAACACAAGAATACGGGGGTTAAATGGTTTACTTACCTCAAATATCTTTCAATCTTCTTCTTTCTTCTTCTCTTTAATCACCTAAATCCTTGATCATATGGAGGAAAATCACCAAGTTCATCTCTTCTTCCCTCAACCATAGTAGCCCTAGCTTCCTCTCCCTTGTCAAAACATGGGCTATGGCATTCAAAGACTAAAATTTACCCCTTGTCCCACATATGACTAAGGCCTTGTTTGAATACACTAATTCATCATTTCATTTTTTCACTTCACGTTTCATTTAATACTTCACTTCATTTCATTTCATTTATACTTAAGCTTATATTATTTATTTATGACCCTGTAACCTGAATTAACACTTACTAATTTTATTTATTCCTGTGAAATTTTAGGTTCTTATATTTTTCATTTTTGCTTTCATTTAAACTCCTAAAATATAATTTAATTTATTTACTAACTTAGAATATTGTTATAAAATGTTAGGGTATTTTTAGGGCGTTACATATTTCATGTCACGCCGATTCCCCTTGGCCCGACCCCGATCATGAACCGAACCGGTTTCGGTGCGAAACCATATAATCGGGGACTCTTTACCCGTTTTTTTTTTTTATTTATTTTCTTGAGCTGAACTATACATGTGTATGGCAATAATTTTTAATAACTAAAAATCATTTATTATACAAAGGAACTAACACCTGAGTGGTATCCATTGTAATCTCATTACACATATGATGTTCCAATCATTTATACAAATACTTTATACATGTACATATCTAATACAAACATTAGAGATCTAAAAAAGCAGCCTGGGTGAGCACCTATCTCGAGATGGCCCGTGACCGCCGGTGTGGAATGTCCTCGGGTCCTCTTTATCTCCTCTCTTCAGTACCTACACCCGATTAAACACTATATGTTTTTACGCCTTAGGAAACATATATAGATGGACCCACTCAATATCAATAGTCAGTTTCGTCACAATATTTTTACATTTTCTTTTCCTATGCATATAACGAAGCCTATTCATATGTGACTTAACTATCATATTATACATGTAGATTTTACCTTTCAAATTCTCTTATCATTATCTGCTTCAGACATTCTGTCATGTCTTACAGGTCAGAATCATATCTAATACATGTACGACATATCAAATCATATTCAAAGTAAACTTATACGTATACAATGTACCCAACATCATCATATTAAATACATACAGTGTCAATCCGCATCGATCATACATATTGTATCTATCATTATCACGCCGCCACGAATCAAATCCTTTGCACTATACTTCATGATCCGATGCCCGTTTAATCTTTTTAGTTATCTTTATTAAATTTCATTTTCAAAAGTGTAGCGACTCCGAATCCCCCTTTCTTCTACTCGACCTGGCCATGGATCGTCGAGCTCCGCTTATCTGACATTTTCTAATCAAAAAATTTTGTTTATTTTATTAAATTTTTGTTTTCAAAGTGTCGCGACCCGAATCCCCGACTCGAATCTACCAAGATCCAAGTCGGAGCCCACATCCGGCATTTAATTATCTTCCCAAAACATGTTGTTTGTGTTATTCCATTTTAGACTTTTTAATTACGCGAAAGAACTTCATTTCGGGCAATCCCATAAACATTTACAAAATAATGCCTTTTTACTATGTCTGTGTAATGTAAAAGATACTTAAACAAAAAAAAATTTTAATGTCATTTTTCACTTTTCGGTTTATGATTTCACATATAGCTATAGAAGTCGACATTCACGACAGACTAGGGAATCCCGCCTCGTTTGTCATTCAAGAGTACGTGATTTCGCATTCAATTATTATCGCCTCACATATGGCTATAGAAGCTCTACATTCACGACAGATTCACTGGGAATCCTCGCCGTTTGTCATTCAGTGAGCAATGCGGATTTCGTATTCAACATTACCACCGCATACATAAGTCACATTCACGATATTAACTTAGGAATCCTACCGTTTGTCATTCAAAGAAGAATGCGCTTTCCATTTAACAATTACTTGCCATCTTCATGACGAATTCACAGGAACCTGGCCATGCTCCATTATTCAATAAAATGTGATTTCACATTCAAACTTACGATTTCCTTCATGAGGAATTCAGTAGGTAAATCCCGTCATGTCGGTCATTCAATGTTACATTCCAAATCAATTTACTTTTATATGGTAATTTCACTTATAGTTCAAATACATGCACACATGCATATATGTGACAAACATTTCTAATAACAATAATTCAAATTGGTATACGCATATACATATGTATATTTCACAAATAAAACTCATAATCGATTATAAACACATTCTGTCTTCATGTCATTTATGTATGACAAACATTTCGAATAACAATAATTAAATCAATATATATATATATATATATATATATATATATATATATATATATATATATATATATATATATATATTCCACAAATAGTATCTATAATCGATCATAATCAGCATTTCAATTCCAATTTTACTTTCAGATATCTTTCGTAAAGAGATATACTCAATCTATGTACTTATTTCATATACTCTTTCACGTACACTCATTCATGTATACTTATTTATATATTCATTCACGTATACTCATTCCTATACTATTCATGTGTACTCATTCATATACCCATTTACGTATACTCGTTCATATACTCATTCATATATTTCTATCATTTGTTATCATTTTCTGGATATATGTGATAATAATCATATATAACTTAAATCCACATTATGTGTTCAAGTGACATATTGCCCTTCATATTCAGATTCATGTTTCAGTTCGCTTTCATTTCTCTTATATCGTATTCATGTTTCATGAACACATTTATACATGTTGCTTTTTTCATATTTTCCTTGTTTCATGCTTCTATCACACATGGCACTTCATATACTGTAAAGTATAGTCTATGAACACATCATTCATGTATTCTATTCCCATGAGTCTGCTTTACTTAGAAATCTAGAATCTGGCCTCACTCGGATCATCCAACGAAAGTATGGCATTTTCATGCCAACTAGTCAATTTACCGATATTACACTTGGGACAGTTTGTAATACTCATTTTCTAGTGTATTGACTCCATATTTGACACTTGTTCTTTGTACTCCTTTAAATATAAGGTGCTAAGGGTTCTTCTCCAATTGGAATCACCCAAATCGGAGCACCGAAACTCGAGTTATGTCCTAAACAACCTGGACTACTCTATGTTCAAAAACAGAACCAGAAATTTGGCTTAAACATGGCCCCACTTTGAGTGAATTTTTGGGCCACATAGAATCAGAATTTGAAGGCTGATTCTGGATTTTTTGGTTCTCCAGTCTAGTTTAATTAGCCAGGCTTGAATCACTCAAATCGGATACGAAATGAGAAAGTTATGGTTAAAATACAAAATCACTGCACAGGCTGTGGTGTACCGCACATGTTCAGACATGTAATGGCACATGTTCTAGCTTCTGAAGGGTGTACTCCCATGTCCAAGGTGTACCGGCAAGGACGTCCTCCTAATGCCCAGAATGTGTTTTTCTCCATTTCATATTTTCCTTCCAAACCAACCTATACTTCATACACACATCAAACCATTTCATATTCATCTGTAACCTCAATTATACTCAAATCATCTTTCAATGGATATCTTTCTTCAAAAAACCCACATTTTGTTTCCTTGCAAGTAATCCCTAATATGGGTAATAACCCATACATAAACCAAACATGATGATTAGTTAGGCTCGTCAACCAATCAATTATTCTCAATTAAACCATGAATCCAACCTCAAAAAAGTGGAGGATTATATACTTTTTTGGTGCTACATTTAAGGTTTTACCAACCATACTTTCCATAATTTTAAGGTTTGGATGAAACCCTTGCACCTAATTGAAGAAATCTCTATCCAAGGTTGTTCCATACAAACCCAAAAAATATATATTCATGTTAATAGTCATAGTTCCATACCTTGATCTTGCTTGAACTTCTTCTTCTTCTTCTCTCCTTCTTCTTTTCCTCATCTCTTCTCACCCTCTCTACGGTTCTCCCAATTTGAGACCAAAATTTGGTCTTAACCATGTTTTGTTAAGGCCATGTTTGGCCAAGTCATTTTAATTCTTTTCATTTTGCATCTTGGTCCCCATTTCTTCTATTTGCACCCTAACTTATTAAATTTCTATTTTTGGCATCCCATCTTTTCACAATTTCCATAATTGCATATCAACTTATTGATTTATGCCATTTATGTCCTCAAGTGGTAATGAATCACTACTTTGTTTCTAATATTATTCATTTCGGGTCTCAAATTTTATTTCCAAAAATTCATATTTAGGTTTTATAATATACCCTAAACAAGTCCGAAACTGTTAGGTATATTTCTAGTGTTACATTTCATGAGCCAAGGTTTGATAATATATGTATACATGAGAATTGGGTATACAGAGACCAACTTGAGCATATTTGATATCCTTAGGCTTGCAAATACATTATGCGGCATACATAGAAATGCTTAGGCATAAAGTGATATTCTTAGGCATACAACAATATTGTGTGGCATATATGGAGAATGACAAGCATACATAGCTCATTCTAGAATATTAAAGGAAAATTTTATATTTATGCCCAAAAATTTAAAATAATAAATTTTAAAAAAAATATCCCTTAAAAGATAATTAATAAACAATGAAGCTAGAAAGCATTAGAATTTGGCCCAAACTACAACAACAACTAAAATAAAAAAAAAGGATATAAAAATTTTAAAATACAAAGACTGCCCTGCTCACCCAACCAGCCCATGCACCCTCATTAACCCAGCCCCTTAACGCCACCACACCTCACCCCCTTTCCCCCTTACCACTCTCACACACACGGCTCAACCTTTTTTTTTTCTTCCAAACTTTTTTCATTTCTTAAAAACATAATATATATTTTTAACTCATTTAAAAAAAGTGCGTAATTAAAATTTTTATTTTTTATTATATTTTTATTTTGTGTAATAATTGTAATAAAGTAAATTAACTTTTAATATATAAATACAGTCACCTATAGTAATAAATAATTTAATAAATATATAAATAAGTATTGATATTTTAAAAGTATGTCTATATATATATATATATATATATATATATATATATATATATATATATATATATATATATATATATATATATATATATATATGTTTTATAATTTTATAATTTTAAATTTCTATAAACATAAAATTTTAAAAATTAAAAATTAAAATAATTTCCAAAAATAAAGGTAAAATTTGATATAAAAATATTAACTATTCAACAAAAATTAATATAATTATTTTAGTATTTATTTTTTAAATTAATATTTGAAAGTGAATAAATTGGGTGGCACAACATTAATGGAGAAAAGTTCCACCCTAAACCCTAAACCCTAACTCCTCAACCCTAAACTTCAAACCCTAGAACCTAAAACCCTAAACCCTAAAATGCTAAACCCTAAACGTTAAAACCTAAGCCCTAAGCCCTAAACCCCAAACCATAAAAACCCAAACCCTAAAATAATAAAATTATAAAACTATAAACCCTAAACTCCTAAACTAAACCCAAAGCTTAAAACACCAATCCCTAAACCATAAACCCCAAACCCTAAACCTCAAAGTCTAAAACCTCAAACCCTAATCCCTAAACCTTAAAGTCTAAAACCCCAAACCCTAATCCCTAAACCTTAAACCCTAAACCCTAAAATGCCAACCCTTTATCCTAAATCCAAAACTGAAAAACCTAATCCCTTAACGCCAAACCCTTAAACCATAAACCTGAAACTTTAAACCCTAAAACCTTAAACCTTAAACCCCAAACTCTAAACCCAATACCTTAAACCCCCTACCCTAAAGCCTAAAAACCTAATCCCTAAACCGTCAACCCCTAAATCCTAAACCATAAATCTTAAAACCCTAACCCTCATAACCCAAACCCTAAACCCAAAAACTCTAAAATGCTAAACCCAAAATCGTAAACAATAAACTGTAAACCCTAAACACCAAACCATAAACCCTAAACTTTAAAACCCTAATCCTAAACCCTAAAACCCTAAAATGCTAAAACCTAAACCCAAAGTGATAATTATTTAGGCATGCAAATTTGTATTTGCATTTGGAGATAATTGAAAGGATAATTTGTTTATTTATTTCAAAAATCGAGATTTTTATTTATTTTTTTATTTTTTATTTTTTCATTTTAAATTTCAATAATGTCATACTATGTTTAATGAATGCATGTTACTTGTCTCTTGTCTTAAATTTTCATTTGATTGGTTGAATATTACCTTGTATACTTGTTCTTAAATTTTATTTGGTTGGCTTGTTTATTAGATTATACATGGTTGGGTCAATTCATATATTTAGTTGTCTTAGAATTTTGTTTGGGTAACTTGGAATGAATCAAATATGTAACTTTATTCACTTCCCGAATATGGTTTTAAGTCAAATTTATATAATTCATAATCTTAGTTTACGATTTGTCTAGGTTCACTCGTGTTCATTTTTTAGGATCTTTGTTCGGTAGTGTATGTATTCTTAATGGTTTTATTTATATGCTTAGAATTTCTTTTATTATTATTATTTATTAGGTTTAACTTTTGTGTTTAGTTCGAAATGTTAAATTTTTTAAGTTGAACAAATTGGTGACCTAGTTAAATTATTGTTGTAAGATTATTTTTCGATTAGTTCCTTTTAACATACTTGCCTTTGTAAATATATATTTAATTTTTAGATGTTCAAGCTTCGCCTTTATCATTATCATAGCTATAGACATCCGTACTTCGCTTTCTGGGCGCTTTAGACATTCATACTCCATCTTCATAATAATTATAGAGACACTGGGTTTCATTTCCATTCCAGTTTTAGATTTTTCTTTTATAGCAGATCTCATGTTCCTGTACATCATCTTCATTATAGTTTAAGCACATCTCGTAAATCATCTTCATAGTAGTGCTCAGATGTTCACTTTCTATATCCCAATTCTTGACATTCGTACTTGTCATCATGATAGTACGCTTAGCCTCATCCCTTCGCACTTCATCTCCACTATGATTTCAGGCGTTCATACCTCGCATTGATAGAAGCTTCACCTTTGATTGGATATTTTGGCTTCATTTAGTTTTCAATTTTAGTGTTCTTGGCTAAATTGATCTCAATTTAGTGAGTTGAGCCATTCTCCATGAGTAGAGCACCAATCCTATGGGTTTTGGAACCCTAGTTACGGTCCCATTACTCTTGAGTAGTTGTTTTCCTTAGGTTGAAACAAAATTGCTAGTCTTTGGGGTTCTTCAATAGAGTTCATTTCTATATGGTCATCATTCATATCTAATCCTCACATTCCCTTTAATCATTCACTCTACTGAAGAGGACCATATTTGTAGACCAACAATTTTGTCAATTTGAAAAAAAAATATAAAAATAAAAAGCAAGCTTTCTTCTATGAACCCCTTACACAACTCATGTTGGATTATTTAGTATGGAAGAAAACGGTTAATAGGTTTCGAGAGGGAGCTTACCTAAGGAAGAGATGATTCATGTACCGAGGTTGAAAGAGCAAAGTTCTATATCTGACTTCGGTGTTTTCCACAGTTGATGGTGCAAAAAAAGAAAGGCAACAAATGAGGATTTGAAAAGGTCGATGAGGTAAGAGATATATAAGCCATCAAGAGAAAAAGAAGAAAATGAAGGAGGCAGAGAAGAAAGGGGAAGTTTTGTTGCTGATCGTTGTTGCTAGCCTTCAAAGAGATGCCTAGTCTCTATCATCAAAGGACAGTCTTCCTTTAGATATCCACTGCCATAAACTCCAAATGTTAAGGGACCATCAACTCAAATGGTTAGGGGTTATGGCCTAGTATAAAACTCGATGGATCATGACTCTAACTCCAATAGTAACCTAGTAAAACACCCAACTTTGATAAATAAGGAACCATCAAACCTGAAAAGAGGATATGTCGCAATATACAGTCATGTGAGGTGTAATAGTGTGAATCAAGTGATATAGTATCTATGTGAGGCTTAAAGGGCTAGCAATGGTTTATATCGCAATGCGATGACAAGTATAAGGCTAACTTAAATGGTGGCCACCACTCCCACAACCATGATCTCAAACATAGAACTTCCCAATTGATCCACATTAGTCACTCCAAGAACCTAAGTTTCCATCTAAGTCCATCAACCATGCTGCCCCCTTTAGGGTAAACTCTCGTATGATATAGGGCTCACTCTAAGTAGGTATGAACTTCCCTCTTGGATTTCTAATCAATCCTCTAAGTGTTCTCAAAATAAAATCCCATTGTTTTAGCTGTCTAGCTCACTCACAAAGCATGGGTCGTCTTCCTCTAATAAGCATGGACATGGTCTACAACCCTCAATCTCTTCTACAATGCTACTCTCAAAGATCCCATATCCTTAGGTGTTGCAGCCTTGATTTGTGTCAAATCTAAAGAGTTAATAAATGTCATGATACCACAAAAAACTATCATCAAAACCCCAAAGCATCATCTAAGAAACAATATACGAGGCAACTCTAGTCTCAAACGATCCTACTTCTTTTTGCCTATATATATATATATAGTTTATCACACTTTGGCCTTTCTTCTAGGCTCTTTACATCCCCACAAAAATCAATAAACTTAACAATTTTGTTTGTATTTATTAATTGGACATAAATTTGATGTTTAATAAGCTTTGGAATTTATTTACTTAATTATGGGTACAAATATGTGGGAGCTCCTGCTCGTGGTAGTTTAATAAGCTTTGGAATTTATTTACTCAATTATTGGTACAAATAGGTGGGAGCTCTGGCTAATGGTAGCCTTGTTTCCCCAATTAATATTGTTATTCAACCTCAAAGCACAGGATTGGATATTTATCACACTTCATTTTTTCATGTGATCTATGCATTCATAATTCATAGTTCATCCTTTACCCTCTTCGGCTTCTTTTCGGCCTATATATGCCTAGTTAATCACACTTTAGCCTATTTATACATAGTTAATCACATAGTTAACAAAAAAAATAAACTTAACAATTTTGTTTGTATTTATTAATAGAAGAATGAATCATTGAAGAAGATTGGCTCAAATGCAAAGTCGATGCAACAATTTTTTAAGAGGAGAAAATGATGGGAGCGGGCGGCATGATTAGAGATCATACTAGAAAATTCATGGTAGCCAAATAAGCCGAAAGCAAAGAGCACTCTTCAAATTCTGTTCGATTAGTAGAAGCTCTTAGCCTCAAAGAAGCCTTAAGTTGGATCAAAGACTTAAAGATGTAGAAAATCCATGCTGAAGTTGATGCACTCCTCATTGTCCAAGTATTATCATTAGCCTATCCTTAGCAATTGTAGGTTTCTTTTAAATGAGATTATCTAGTGCAAAATCTTGTGTAATCTATCAAAAACAATATCCTTAGCAAAAAAGACACTTCGCCATATGAAGGGCGGGTTATGGCCCAGAGAAGCATCTAAAATAAAGGTGCTTGGAAATACCTGGCTTTTAAGGTTCTAGAACAAAGGGAAGAGGTTTGGTTATTGGGCATCAGAATTGCTTGCCAAGTAAATCCATGTTTAACTAATGAATGCTATTAAATCCCATTTGTAAAACCCGAGAAAAATCAATTTTTTATGAAAAATGGCAAAACGGTAAATTGCCATAATAGTATAGATCGAAAACCTGAAAATTTTCTAGATCTCAGATGAGAAAATGGAACTTATTGTTGGATTTGTCTCATGAAATCTAGTCACCCAGACGAATTTCGTCTAATTTCGAGACAATCGGATTTTCACGTTTTTCGGGGTGATGAGTGTCGAGTGACTCCTAGGGACGAGATTGTTTACAAAAATCTCAAAATTTGGGAGATGACTTAGGTTAAGTTCATGGTATATAATTTGAACTTGAACTGAGGTGGAATAAATGGCTTCAGGTCGGAACCGGACCTAAACGAGGGTGGACACATGGCACAATGTGGGCCACACATCCAACTTAAGTTTAAGTTGGGACAAAAGGGGAATTAGGGCAATAAAGAGCCCATTTTTGGTTTTGATCTTGAGAGAGAGAAGAAGAGACAAAGAGGATAGCCCCAAGCTTCCTCGCCAAGATTCCACTGAAATTGCTTGGCTTGCCAAGGTCAAGAACAAAAGTTCATCATGATGTAACGAGAGTGTTTTCCGTGTGGGGTAAATTCAAAAGAGGATTTTGCCTAAGATCTAAGAGGGGAGATTTCGAAATCGGGGTTGTCTAGTTTAGGGAGGCCTACCCATGTATCACACGCCTAAAGGTAAGGGATTCTTCCTACCTTGGATTATTTTCCACTTTTGGGCTGGGGGTTTTTTCGTTAAGGGCTTGTTTGGCGGAGAAAAACTGCATTTTTCGGGTTCTACTTAGTGTTTCTTCGCCTAGGCAACCCAGTCTGTTTAGTGGAGGTGAAAATCACCACACGAAGATTGCTGCTACGCTAGGCGTAGTGTCCGCTAGGCCTGTAGGCGCCTCCGCTAGGGGCGAACTCAGATAGCGAAGATGGACATTATGGTCCACCTAGGTGGAGCGTTGCTTGCCTAGGCGGAGGTAGGCTACGCCTTGGCGTGCCTGCGATGGTCCGAGGCCTGTGTTTGTGGCCTGTTTTGGGTCGGTCTCGTGGCTCCTGCTAGTCACATTAGCTTGCCCGGGCCATTTCAGGACTTGTCTGGGGTGTGTCATTGCTTGAAAACCGATATGCTCGATGTCAATGTGTGTGCTCTAACATGCTGAAGGTGATGAATTGCAATGGCCATTACATGGCTCGCTTGTGTGAGTACACATTTGATCATAGAATGGCATGTTGAATGTGAATTTTAATATATGCTTACCGATATATCGATTACGATTGAAATATCGTATGGAAATTATATGCATATAGATATAATTGTCCATGATGCATCGGGTGATATGCATGAGTAGAATTGTCCATGCAAAGATTCATCAGGTACGACATGATATAACATGCAATGGCATCTTGCTTGCATATGCATGGGGACATCGCATTAAATGGGTGTGATTACATGGTTAGTAAATCGACATTGGGTTTGGTGATTGATTGGGTGGGCTCAGTAAATGGGACAATGTCTAACAAAGTCGCACGGTATAATAAAATGTTAAAGAAAATATGTGTCGAGTATTAGCAACTTGGGATAGATCCCCCCTGGGTGAAAGACCCGCCAATTATGGTTAGACATAGTCCCTAGCGCTGAAAGGCCATAAAGTGTTCCAGTTACTTAGCCCACGATGCGACACCAAAATCCGCTACCCACATGCGCATGGATTTTGGAATATAAAATTAATATTGCGATGTATCATCCAAAAGTTTTTTTTGGTTTATAAACAAATGAAATTCGTTTTGAAAATGATCATTGATGTCATCAAGAAGATCGCGATCACACACGGGCTTAGCGCTAGGTGAGGGAGTCTGAGGACTCAGTGGAGCATGGTACATTGTGAGTCGCATCTCATTTCATGGCATGACAATGAGGATTTCATATATAGAATTGGTATGTTCTTGCTGAGGAGTTCAAATGTCAGAGGAATACTGCGATGTGCACTTAGGTGGGGAGTAGCCCTTGTAGGAGGTATTCCTTACTGGGCATTGCTCACCTCGTCGTGATCCTCCTTTCGTGTACAAGGCCTGATCTGTGACGCCTCATATGAGAGTCGTGATTTATGGAAGATGGCCGACATGTAATTTTACAAATTTTTTTGTAAAAGTGCTAGGGACAAACAAGTTCTAGCATGTAGTTTTGTATAAAAGAATTGTAATTAAATTCTTTTGAACTATTGTCTAAATAGTCGAGTATGTAATTATGTGAGGTCAGATTTGTAATCTCATAGACTGTAATTAAGTGCATTATTCTCATATTTCAATTTACATATGAATGAATGGGTCCAGGTGAAGGGACGTACTAAGGTGGTGCCGAGTAACTTGATGTCCACGAGCAAATGGTGTCGATCCGTACCAAGACTTAGGTGCGCAATGACCTAAGGTAGAAACTTCCGCAGGTTGACGGCTAGTCAACGGGACCACCGAAAATTGGGGCGTCACAACTTGCACGCAGCACAGGTATACGCAATTACCTAGCTTAATATGGGTCCAGGTCATTAGATTCATCGAGAGTTCCCCAGGTCACAATTTGTACACGTAACATAGGCATGTGATTACTTCCGTGATCATGGGCATGAGTTTAAAGCACATATCTACTGTGGTGCATTTCATTTTGCCAGGCCTAACTATGCTACATGATTTGGTGTTGTACGATGTGTGAATTATATGCATGGTAAGAAAATGTATATAGGAAAAAAGGGGACACTAGGGTTAGAAAACATAACCTTAGGGGTTCGGATAAGAACGAACGAGATAGTTCGGGATGTTGAGGTCTATTAGTAGTTGGCACATGCACTACTAGTTAGACAAGAAAAGAAATCTCAGCCACATTCGGGCATGCGTAGACAAGCCTGAGGAAGAGGACAATAAAAGGTAATGAACAAAGCAACAACCAACCACCATCGGCCTTTTGATCAAGCCTTCATGGAGGCTATTAGTACGCGACCGCTACCATTGAGCAAAGCAAAGACATACCACCATTGCACAAGCTAGTGCAAATGTGGGCTAGGGAGGACCGAGTAACCTCCAGAGGTTTAAGGCACACCATCCTCCAACCTTCAAGGGAGGAGGGGAATCGATGGAAGCCGATCATTGCTTCCGACAAGTTGGCAAGATTTCGGAGGCTATGGAGATCACCTCCGATGCCACGAGAATAAGACTAGCTGCATTCCAATTAGAGGGTGAATCCCAAGTATGGTGGGATTGGGTCAAAGCCTCGAGGAACTTGGAGGCAATGACATGTGAAGAATTCTATGAGCTCTTCATGGGAAAATATTTCCCGACATCTGCACAACATGGAAAAGCAAGGGAGTTCCTAGAGTTGAAACAAGGAACAATGATGGTGCTCGAATACGTGGCTAAGTTCACTGAATTAGCACATTTCGCGGATGATTATGTGGCCACAGACATGGCCAAAGTGAGGAAATTTTAGGATGGTTTGAAATTATCTTATCTGCAAATCAGAGGACCTCCTGCAAGATATGGACTCAATGGTCAAGACAGGTATGACCATAGAGAGGGAAGTGGATGAAGCATTGAGCATCAGGGATGAGGTTGTTAGTGTTAAGAGGAAGGAGAGTCAACCTCTCTCCTTAGCTCGGGGGAAAGAAGTAGTAGGACTTTTCCTCCACGAGGGTTTTAGAGATAGGGCCGAGGCTACCAGGGCCAAGGCCAGGATCAGTCATCCCAAGATGGGAGACACTTTAGGGCTCCTAGCCAGTTAGGGCAAAGAGTGTGTTTCTTATGCCACCAGCCTGGACACTTGAAACGGGATTACCCTCAGAGGCAGGGATCCTAGAGCTATATATGGGACACCACAATCCCAATCATCAATGGGACATGCACAGACGAAGTTTGTTCCTCCTTTCCCCAACATGGGCTAGGGGAACCGGTATTAGTCCCAGGGTGCTGCACAAGCACCTACTATTTCGCAAACAGGCCATATGGGCCAAGCATGGGTCGAGGTCGAGGACAAGGCTCACGGCCAGGGACTTCAGGAACCTAGGGGTGTGTCTATGCCATCACACGACAAACTAAGCCTACAGACCAATCGGTTATTCAGGGTACTTTTCTACTATTTTGCTTATGGGCAAGAGTATTGTTTGATTCTGGTGCATCTCATTCATTCATTGCTGCATCATGCGTGAAAGAATTGGGCTTAGAGGTTGAAACCTTGGAAAAGCTGTTATATGTGAGTTCTCCCTTAGGAACTAGGGTGAGGGTTGATTAGATATGCCGGGATTGTGAGCTAGAGATCTCAGGAATTCTACTCACTGTGGACCTAAGGGTCATGGACATGTTGGAGTTTGATCTCATCCTTGGGATGGACTAGTCGATGACACAACAAGTCGTCATAGATTGTGATCGTAGGAGAGTTACGGCCTACACACTGGATGGTACTTATGTTAGGTTTCAGGGGGATAAGCATGACGCTTTACCTAGAGTCGTGTATGACTCTAAGTGGCACGGGTAGTTGATAGGGTGGCGGGTAAGCCTTACCTTGGAAGACGAGGTGAGACGGTATTTGGATCTACCTCGAGTGATTTATGAGTACGAGGATGTCTTTCCGGATGAACTACCGGGATTACCTTCGTATAGGGATGTGGACTTCGTTATTGAGCTACACTCTAGTACATCACCCATTTCATGACTCCGCATAGAATTGATGCTTTTGTTGAGTTGGGTGTGAGCTTAAGGTTCAATTGCGTGAATTTCTCGGATTGTGCGCTCTAGTCAGGAACGAGCACTTCACCTTAGGGCGTCCTGCCTGGCCTTTCAAGAAGAGTGGGACAAGACTCTTCGACTGTGTATAGATTATCGGCAGTTGAATAGGGCTACTATCAAGAATAGGTACCCTTTGTCGTAGATCGATGATTTGTTTGATTAGTTGAGAGGGGCGCAGGTCTACTCTAAGATAGATCTCCGCACCGGCTACCATCAGTTGAGAGGTTAGGTGCTGGGATATCCCTAAGACGGCGCCAGAATGACATGATAGGCATTTCAAGTTCACAAAGGATGCCGTTGAATCGACGGAATGCCCCAACGGTTATTCATGGATCTTATGCATAGGGTGTTCCAGCCCTACCTAGATCGATTTGTCGTGGTTTTCGTGGATGACGTCTTGATCTACTCCAAGTGTGAGAAGGATCACAATCATCACTTGAGGGTCGTTCTCCAGACCTTGAGGGAGCACCAATTGTATGCCAAATTCAGGAAGTGTGAGTTTTGGCTTATTGAGGTGAGATTCTTAGTGCACGTGGTATCGGTCTCGGGCGTATCCGTGGACCCAGAGAAGGTTTAGGTAGTTATGATTTAGGAGATACTGAAATTAGTCTTCGAGATACGTAGTTTCTTAAGATTGGTTGGGTATTACGTGAGGTTCGGGCTGAGGACTCTCCTGCTATCTCGTGCCTATGACGAGGTTAACCCGTGAATATACAAGTTTGGAGTGTGAATGACTTGTGTGAGAGAGCATTCTGTGAATTAAAGAGGAGGATTTCTTCGTGGCCTACATGGGATAGTCCCAAAGAGAGACATAGGTACACAATGTGTATTGCAGACGCTCCAAGGATTGCATTGAGATATGTTTTGATGCGCCTAGAAGGCAGGGCTTATGGTTCCTGTGAGTCAAGAACCACGAAAGGCAGTTACCCTACACATGACACGGAGTCATGAAACATTGTCTTTTCCTTAGTTTGGCGCTACTTATTTATACGTGGTGAGTGATTTATGTGCTTTAACCATAAGAGTCCCGAAGTACATTTTTACACAAATGGATCTCAACATGAGGCAACATAGGAACGGAGTATTTGGAGGATTATGACTTCACTGCATTACCACCCGATAGTGGCAAACGTGGTGGTCGATGCACTCCACCAAAGTCACTGGGAGTGTTGGCCAGGTAGCTTCCTCGAAATGGCGTATGCTCGAGATTGTGACAGCTGGGATCACAACACAGTTGGATCGTGCTCGTGGCACGCCGGAGTTTAGTTGGCTACGCCTCCCTATTGGGCAGAGTGATCGAGTTACATGGACAGGATGCGAGATATCGTCTACCGTGACCGAGTACGGCCGGGCCATAAGACAAAAGATGGACCATGCACTTAGATGGTACTCTTCGGTATAGGGGACGGGTTGTGGTTCCCCAGTTAGAAGATTTGAGAGAGGAGATCATCAGGGAGTTCCATTGCTCTCGTTTTTCAGGCCATAACTGGACCCGAATGAGGGTGGACACATGGCACGACGTGGGCCACACATCCAACTTAAGTTTAAGTTGGGACAAAAGGGGAATTAGGGCAAAAAAGTGCCCATTTTCTGGTTTTGATCGTGAGAGAGAGAAGAAGGGAGAACTATGAGAGCCAAGCTTCCTTCCAAGATCTATGGAGTTCAGGGGTCGGCTTTCATTCAGCCAAAACAAAGTCTCATCGCATTATGGGAGAGGTACCTCCTGTGGGTACCTAAAAAGAGGGATTTAACCGAAGATCCAAGGGGGGAGATTTCAAGAAATCGAAGTTATCGGGTTTAGGAGGCTTCCTATCCGTGTATCACGTGCTGAAAGGTAAAGGATTCTTCCTACCTTGGATTATTTTCCACTTTTAGGCCAATAAAAGAGGGTTTTTCGGTTAAGGGCCTGTTTGGTGAAGAAAAACACCTCAATTCCCCTAGGCAAAGGTGAAAAATCATCGCACGGAAGATTGCTTCTACGCCTAGGCATAGGGAAGGTCCGCTTAGGTAAGGTTCGCTTGTTGCAGGCATTTTCTTCGCTTAAAGTAAACTGAGGATAGTGAAGACTCGACATTCCGGTCCTCCTAGTGAGCGCTTACCTGGCAGAGGCAGTTATTCTTGTGATTGCGTCACATAGTCCGATGCCTGTGGTTAGGCTTGTTTGGCCGCCTTGTGGCCCGCGCTCGTCATTATCGTGGCTTGCTTCGGGCCATCAGGTTACTTGTTCGGGGCGTGTCGTTGACTATGATATGTCTGGATGTCACTGTGTGCTATAACATGCTGATGATGAATTGTTGTGTGAAATGGCCATTACATGGCTTTCTTGTGTGAGTGTCATTGTTTGATCATAGAATGGCATGTTGAATGTGAATGTTAATATATGCTTGCATGATATATTGCCATGAGTAAAATAATGTATGGAAATTATATGCATATAGATATAATTTTCTATGATGCATTGGTGATATGCATGAGTAGAATTGTCCATGTAGCATTCATTGTGCATGTGACATGATATAACATGCAATAGCATCTTGCATTGCATATGTATGGGGACATCGCATTAAATGGGTGTGAGTGCATGGTTAGTAGATCGACACTGCGTTTGGTGTTTGATTGGGTGGGCTCGGTAAATGGGATAACGTTCAACAGAGTCGCACGGTTGAATAAAATATTAAAGAAAATATGTGCTAGGTATCAACAAGTTGGGATAGATCCTTACCCCACTTTACGTCCTAGGTGAAAGACACCTTGGTATGGTGAGACATAGTCCTAGCGGTGGCCGTCAAAGTGCAGGTTTACGAAGCCGCGGTGCGCGACACCAAAAAATCCGCTACCCACATAAAGGCGCATGGATTTTGAATATAAAATGATTATTGTGATGTATCATCCAAAAAGCTTTCTATTTATAAACAAATGAAATTTGTTTTGAAAAATGATCATTGGATGTCATCCAAAATGACGGTTTTATCACACATGGGCTTAGGCGTTGTGTGAGGGAGTCGATGAGGACTTGAGTGCATGGTACATGGTGAGTCGCATCTCATTTCATGGCATGGTATGTAGGATTCCATATAGAATTGGCATGTTCTCGTTAGAATGCGATTGTGAAATGTTGAGTGAACAATGCATATGCACTCTTAAGTGGGGAGTAGCCCTTGTAGGAGGTATTCCTTACTGGGCATTACTCACCTCATTGTGGGACCCCCCTTTCAGGTCCAGGGTTGATACCAGTAGACGGCGCTCATACAAGGCCGTGATTGTGAAGAGGGCCAACATGTGGCCTTGATAAATCTTTTTGTAAAAGTGCTAAGGGCAAACCAATTCTAGCATGTAATTTTGTATAAAAGAATTGTAATTAAATTCTTTTGAACTATTGTCTAAATAGTCGGGTATGTAATTATGGTAAGAGGGCTGTGATCGGACCCTTACGAACTGTAATTAAGTGCATTATTCTCATATTTCAATTTAAATATGAATGAATGGGTCTCGGTGAAGGGACGTACTAAGGTGGTGCCAAGTAACTCGGTGTCCATGAGCAAATGGTACCGATTTGGTACGAAGACTTAGGTGCGCAATGACCTAAGGTATAAACTTCCATTGGTTGACATCTAGTTAACGAGACCCCTGGAAATTGGGGCGTCACACCATTCCCCCAAAAATTTCCTCTTACAAATATTTTTCCAACCTACTAGTGAATACCATTGGCTTCTCTATTGGAGTAAGAAAATGCTCATTGTACCGGTTGAAGGTCCCAGTGGTCGGACTGACCAGTTCGGTTTGGTTTTTAAAACATTGGCCACAAACCCTAAATCTTAAAACCTTTAGGGTTTGTGGTTAGTGTTTAGTGTTTTGGGTTTACGGTTTAGCATTTTAGGGTTCTAGGGTTTTAATGTTTAGAGTTTAGTTAGGGTTTCAAGGTCTAGGGTATAGGTTTTTGGGTTTTGGGTTTTGTGTTTAGTGTTTTGGGTTTTGGGTTTCAAGTTTTGGGTTTTGGGTTTTAGGGTTTAGAGTTTAAGGTTCAGCGTTTAGGTTTTAGGGTTTTGGGTTTTGGGTTAAGGGTTTGAAGTTTAGGTTTTAGCATTTTAGGGTTTTGGGGTTTGGGGTTTACCATTTTAGGGTTTAGGGTTTAGGGTTTTAAGCTTTAGGGTATGGAGTTTAGGATTTAGGGTTTTGGGTTTAGGGTTTAAGGGTTTTGGGTTTAGGGTTTAAGGGTTTATGGTTTAGGGATTGTGTTTTCGGGTTTTGGGTTTTGGGTTTTGGGTTAAGGGTTTAAAGTTTAGGTTTTAGCATTTTAGGGTTTTGAGTTTAAGGTTTAGGGATTAGGGTTTTAGTCTTTAGGGTTTGAGGTTTAGGGTTTACCATTTTAGGGTTTAGGGTTTAGGGTTTAGAGATTAGTGTTTTAGGCTTTAAGGTTTGGGTTTTGGGTTTAGGGTTTAAGGTTTTATTGTTTAGGGCTTAGGGTTTGGGGTTTAGATTTTAGCATTTTAGGGTTTAGGGTTTTAGGTTTTAGGGTTTTAGGTTTTAGGGTTTAAAGTTTAGGGTTGAGGGTTTAGGGTTTTAAGGTTTAGGATTTAGGGTAGAACTTTTCTCCATTAACGTTGTTACTTTTAATTTTATTCACTTTCAAATAATAATTTTAAAAATAAATGCTAAAATAATTTTACTAATTTTTTGTTGAATAGTTAATATTTTTATATCCTATTTTACCTTTATTTTTGGAAATTATTTTAATTTTTAATGTTTAAAATTTAATGTTTATAGAAATTTAAAATTATAAAAAATTATAAATATATATATATATATATATCTACACTATTTAAAATATTAGTATTTATTTATATATTTATTACTATCGATGACTGTATTCATATATTAAAAGTTAATTTATTTACTACAATTATTACCTGAAAATAAAAATATAATAAAAATAAAAATAATGAACCAAATAAAATTTTTAAAAAAATTATTTATGTACATTTTTAAATGAGTTAAAAAAATATATTATATTTTAGGAAAGGAAAAAGTACGGAAAGAAAAAAGAATTTGAGAAGTAGTGTGTGTGAGAGGGGTAAGGGGAAGGGGTAGGTGCGGTGGGGTTAAGGAGTACAGGGTTGGGGGGTGCATGGGCAAATCCTAAACTCTAACTCCTAAACCTTAACCTCTAAACCCTAACCCCTAACCCCTATCCTAAACCCTAAACCCTAATTAAGATAAGAATATGGTCTCAAGTCTTACAAAACAGAAAGTGTTTCCATGTAGACTTTGAACTGAGAACAAAACCTAACATGGAACTTGGGAGCGGGCAGAGCACGAGATTTTTATCATTATATTCAATCAAACACTAATATCTCCCTATTTAGGACATTAAGAATTAAGAGTCTTATCAATTTAGTGAGATTTTGAAAGGAGAAAAAAAATCCATAGTTAGAATCTAGACAATGATGGTAATTATTTATTTTTCGACCTCCTAATCAGTCAAACTCTAAGAGTTGTTTAACTGTTGAACTTACTCAAAGGGTCAGATCAACTTTTCAAATCTATGACATTTTTTAAGAAATATTTGATTAAAAGACATCAAATAATCCTAAATTTAAATTTGTGAATCTAACATTTTTCACATTTTTTCTTAAAAAATAACCTATTTGGGATAAAAATATCTTTCTCCATTTCATATATTTACGTTTTCTGAAAATGAATTAATTTTGCAAGAAAATAAGGTTATTTTTCGTCAAAATCATGCCAAAATTTGATGATGAACCAAATTTTCAAAATTGAGTTTTCAAAAGATCTTTTAATCAAATCACCTTTTTTTTTTTAATGAAGTTCATACAAACACTTCTCTAAGGATGAGTGAGAATGAAAAGATAAAAAGAAAACATATTGTTGTGGGAGCATATAAATAGGTTAAAAGTTAAAACAACAAATGCATCAATACATTTAAACTAAACCACAACATCAATGTTATATATAAAGTGAAGAATGTATATAACTCCAAGCGAAGGAGCCATTGATGTTGTCAGAAGTTTGTTCTTTGATAGAGCTTCAAGGAGTGATTGTTGAAAGGTTAAGGGACCTCTTTCACTACAAGGAAGTGAGGAACTTAGTTGGGGTCAACGACTGAAATAAAAAGTAAGGCCAGTCTAATACATGATATAGATGCGAAGAAAATGGAGGCTGCAACTAAGTAGGCTATGGAATAACTAAAAGTTATAGTTACAATTTTAGTCTTGACCCCTACTAAAAGGTGGTTTGGCCTATGGATTGAGGCATTTTCTAGCCTCAACTAAAAGAGATGACTATGGATGGGGTTATTTGCTAGCCGCAACTAAAAGGATGTCTAGATGGAAATTTATTTCCTAACCGCAACTAAAGGGTGACTATGGATGGGGACATTTATGGCCGCAACTAAAAAATGGTTTATCAATCATGAGAGATGATAATATTTTATTTGTAGCGCAACTATAGAGTGTCACGCGTGATTCCGGTCAGGCAGATTAGGCGAGATAGAGACCGGTTTCGGGGTGCGAAACCATATAATTGGACTCTTTATTTATTTTTTTTTTTTTTTTTTTTTTAGAGCTTAACTTATACCTGTGGGTATACAAATAATTTTGTAATAACCAAAAGTCATTTACATATACAAAGGAACTACCACCGGAGTGGTATCCATTAAAATATCTACACATATGCTAAGTCCCAATTACTTATACAATTACTTATACATGTACATATCTAATACAAACATCAGAGATTGCGGGCTTGATCTTTGGTGACACCTATCTCTGAGATAGCGATCTGCGCTGGTGTGGAATGTCGACCTCTTTATCTCCTCTTGATTACCTACGGATTGAACACGGGTGCTAAGCTTTACGCTTAGTGGGAACATATAGACGATAGCGACCAATACGAAAATCGTCGTCACTATCTTTACATTTACTTACTTATGCATATATGAAGCCTATTCTTATGTGACTTCTTTCGTCTCATATTATACATGTAGATTTTATTCTTTTCAGATTCCTTATCATTATCTTGTTCATATTACTTCCCTATGTCATGTCTTTTACAGGTTGTAACTCATATCTACTACATGTATGATAGATAAAATCATATTCAAAGTAAACTTATACATATACAATGGCTATTCAGAACAGATCAAATCAAACTAATACCAATACATATTAGACTCTTATCATTATCACGGCCGAAGCCATTAATCAACTCCCTTTAGAAATTACATTTCATGATCTGGGATCCCCGTTAAATCCTTTTAGTTTTTGTTTTTTTTTTAATTTTCATTTTAAAAAGTGTCGCGACCCGAATCCCTTACTTGACCCGGTTGGCGGATCCAAGCTGGAGCCCGGTTTACTCCAACGTTTTCAATCAAAACATTTATTTCGTCTTATTAAATTTTTATTTTCAAAAGTGTCGCGACCCGAATCCCGACTTGACCCGGTTGGCGGATCAATTTGGGCCGTACTCAGGCGTTTTCAATCAAAACATTGTTGCCGTCTTATTAAATTTTTATTTTTCAAAGTGTCGCGACCCGAATCCCAGACTTGACCAGGTTGGCGGATCAAGATTTGGGCTTGGTTTACTAGACATTTCAATTATCTTTCCAAAACATATTTGTTATGTTATTCCATTTTAGACATTTTAATTAAGCGAAAGCACTTCTTTTCGAACAATCCATGACCATTAATTCAAAAGACCCTTAACATTCACACTTAATAACATGCATTTTCAAATAATGCCTTTGTATTCGCATATACTCATGCTATTCATTTCGCATGCTTTGATATACAAATCATTTACCATATCATATCATGCATTCTCAATGCAATAATTCATTCACAATCAATTCATGAGATTTAAGCATATTCATAACAATCCCATTACACTTTTCGTCAATGTTGGCGCTGTTTCCACCTTGACTATTCGATTCACAATTTAAAGCGGATTAGTTTGATGAATCCGCCCTTATTATCGATACGTAATGTGCTTATACATTTAACGATTCTATCTCCCGTCATGGCGGATGCCGTTTGGATTTTCCGACACGTGGTATCACTTAATCGATTCTCCCATCTGGCGGATGCCATTTGGTGCATCCCTACCGCGTGGTATCGTGTCGGTTCTCCCCGTCATGGCCCAGTCGTTTAAAGATTGCATCGAGCGCGTGGTATCAATTATTCGGTTCTCCCGTCATGGCGGATGCTTTGGTGCATCCGACACGTGGTATCAATTAAATGCCACTCTCGCCATCAAGGCGGATCTGGGTGTTACATCCGCCAAATCGAGACCATTTCTTCAATGCCATACGCCATCATGGCGGATGCGATTGGTGCATCCGCCAAGTGGGTTTTATTGAAGTTTCGGTCGCCATAACGGATGCGATTGTGCATCCGTCGAAGCGATTCATTCGATATATCAATTAATTCACATCGCAGTTCCTTTTAATGAATCCACGTCTTTATCATCGTTCATATTCATTCGATTTTCAAAAATCACATTCGAGTTCAATTTCACTTCGTATTATCTTTTCAAGATACTCAATCTATGTGCTTATTTCATATGCTCATTCATGATTCATTTACGTATACTCATTCCGTATACTCATTCCTCACACTCATTCATAAATTCATTCATATACTCCTTCATGTATACTCATTCATAAATTCATTTCGTATGCTTATTCAAGCATACTCATTCATACACTCATCCACATTTTCATTCATGTATACTCATTCATGTATACTCATTCATAAATTCATTTACGTATACTCATTCATACACTCATTCACATATTCATTCATGTATACTCATTCATGTATACTCATTCATAAACTCATTCACGTATACTCATTCACGTATACTCCTATCATTTATTTATCATTTTAGTTTATATGTGATAATAATCATATATCATAACCACGTACGTGTTCATGACATATTGCCTCTCATGTTCACAATCATGTTTCAATTCGTTTTCATTTCATTTTCCATAATCATTTTTCATGTTTCATGAACACATCTTTACATTTTCATTTTCTACATTTTCCTTGTTTCATACCTATTACCATGGCACTTCATATTCTTGTGAAGTATGATGTATGTGTAATCACACCTCATTCATATATTCTTATTCCTCTATTAATATACTTTACTTAGGAATTGGAATCAATCAATGGACTCATCCAAACTAAAGTTATGGCATTTTCATGCCAACTAGTCGATTTACGGATTACACTAAGAACAGTTCATTATTACTAATTTTCTGAGATCTTAACTTCATGTTTGACTTTAGGTCATTGTTTTCTTTTAAATACCAGTGCTAAGGGTTCTATTCCAACTGGAATCACCCAATTCGAAGCACCGAAACTCAAGTTACGTCTGAAACAACCCGGACTACTCTATGTTCAAAGATGGAACCAGAATTTGAGAAACGCACATGGCCCCACTTTGAGTGAATTTTAGGCCACTTAGGATCAGAAATTTGGCAATTCCTATTCTTTAAGTTTGGTTCTCCTTGAAGTCTATTTACGTAGCCATGAATCACTCAAATCGGATAAGAAATGACAGTTTATGTGAAATATAGCCAGTGGCAGGACGAGCCGAGGGTGTGGTACACCCCAAGATTGTCAGAATTTTACTTCTAACTGCAGTGGGTTTACCGGTACTACTGTTCGTAATACTAGTACACCTTAAGAATTTTGCCAGAATGTGTATTTTCTCCATTTTTCCATATTTTGCTACCCAAATTAACTCTATACTTCATAAACACTTGAGACCACTTCAAATTCATCTTATAGTCTCTTATACTCAATTCTTCTTTCAATTTCATATCTTTCTTCAAAATTCTTGCATGAATTCCTCAAAAATCATTCTAATATGGGTTGAGACCCATACACAAACCAAACTTGATGTTTAGTTAGGGTTTGTCTAAACCTAACTCCAGACTCTCAATTAACTATGAATCAACCTAAAGAGAGGATTCATAACCATCTTTGCCATATGGGGTTCTACCACCTTACTTTCCATAATCTTTGGGTTAAGATGAAACCCTAGCAAAACCCCATGTTTGGGGACAAACTACTAACCAACCAAGCATGGAAATTCATACATAATCTCATAGAATCCACAATCAAGGTTAGTTTCATACCAAAAATCCAAGTTCCACCATACCTTTGGCTCCTCCATCTTCTTCCTCTTCTCTTCTTCTCTCTTTTCCTCTCTTCACGGTTCTCCTTCCCCACGAGACCAATTTTGGTCTTTAAATCCATATTTAATTAGGCCATGTTTGGACATGAAGCCCATTTTTGCTTTAAGTTTTTATAATTGCATCTTGGTCCTTAGATTCTTCCCTTTTTGGAAATTCAACTTATGCCCGTTTCTCATTTTGACCCTAATCTTGCTCCAAATTCACAATTACATATAAATCTTGCTCATTATACTCTTATATTATAAGACATTACCACTTTGCCATCTCTAATCTTCATTTCGGGTTCAAATTTTATTTAGAATTCATATTTAACTTAATATACTAAACAAGTCAGAAAGCTGTAGGGTATATTTTGGGGTGTTACAATTCTCCCTTCCTTAAAATTTAGATCCTCGGTCATACTATATACCTTTATTAGGTTCTATGTCAAGTCCTTTCTTTTCATATCTTTTACATATAACCTTTCTTACACTTTCTTTTCATTTAGCTCGGCTGGAGCTTGACTCTCACTTCTGAATGATTCCTAAGGATTAGGAGCTGGTAACCCTTGTTCCTTAGGGTTAACACTTTCAGCTTCTTATTTGGATCAGAGGGCGATCCCTCTATACAAACACAGGACATCCACACAAGGCCAACACATTTCTACACATATGATTTTCTATCTTTTCTATCTTATACTTTATCTAGAATTGCCTAAACATAGGCTTCTCCAGAAACGCCTAAACCTAGGCTCTGATACCACTCTGTCACGCCCCGATTCCCGGTCCGACCAGATTGGCGAATCCGAACCGGTTTCGGGATGCGAAACCATATAATTGGACTCTTTATTTATTTATTTATTTTTTGGGGAAGCAACTTATACCGTAGGTATACAAATAATTTTTGTAATAACGAAGTCATTTACATATACAAAAGGAACTACCACGGTATCCATTAAAATATCTACACATATGCTAAGTCCCAATTACTTATACAATTACTTATACATGTACATATCTATCTGAACATCGGAGATTGCGAACTTAGTCTTTGGTGAGCACCTATCTACGAGATGGCCATTACCCATTTGGTGTGGAGATATCTGTCCTCTTTATCTCCTCTTGATGCCTACACGGATTGAACACCCGTGCTAAACTGCAGCAGTGAGACATATAGACGATAGCGACCCGATAACGAAAATGGAAATGCGTCACTATTTTTACATTTACTTTTACTTATGCATATACTTGAGCCCTTCTTATGTGACTAACTCATCTCATAATATACATGTAGATTTTATTCTTTTCAGATTCATATCATTATCTTGTTCATATTACTTCCTGTGTCATGTCTTTTCTGAGTTGTAACTCATATCTACTACATGTATGATAGATCCAAATCATATTCAAAGTAAGCTTATACGTATGCAATGGCTATTGAGCAGATCAAATCAAGCTAATACCAATACATATTAGACTCTTATCATTATCACGGTAAAAGCCATTAATCAACTCCTTTAAAGTACATTTCACGTCTGGGATGCGGGTTAAATCCTTTTAGTTTTTCGTTTTTTTACTTTTCATTTTCAAAGTCTAAGGCCGAATCCCTTACTTGACCGGTTGGCGGATCAAATTTGGAGTGATTAACTCCAATGTTTTCCAATCAAAACATTTGTTTCGTCTTATTAATTTTTATTTCAAAAAGTGTCGCGGCAAGATCCCTACTTGACAGGTTGGCGGATCAAGGCGGAGACCAGTTTACTCGACGTTTTCAATCAAAAACATTTATTCGTCTTATTAAATTTTATTTCCAAAGTGTCTTGACCCAAATCCCAACTTGACCCGGTTGGATCAGCGGAGCCAGTTTTACTCGAGCATTTTCAATTATCTTTCCAAAACATGTTGTTTGTATGTTATTCCATTTTAGACCTTTTAATTAGCGAAAGCACTTCTTGAACAATCCCATGACCATTTACAAATTCAAAAAGACCATAACATTCACACTTAATAACATGCATTTTCAAATAATGCCTTTGTATTCGCATATACTCATGCTATTCATTTTCGCATGCTTTCAATATACAAATCATTTATCATATCATATCATGCATTCTCAATGCAACAATTCATTTCACAATCAATTCATGAGATTTAAGCATATTCATAACAATCCCATTACACTTTCGTCAATGTTGGCTATTTCACCGCGACTGTGATTCACAATTTACGGCGGATTAGTTTGATGAATCCCACCCTTATTGTACGTGCAGCAATGTGCTTATACGTTTAACGATTCTATCTCCCATCATAGGCGGATGCCGTTTGGTGCATCCAGGCACGTGGTACATAACTTATTCGGTTCTCCCATCGCAGCGGATGTCGTTTGGTGCATCGGAAGCCGTGGTATCAATTATTCGGTTCTCCATCATGGCCGGATGCCGTTTAGTGCATCCCGACACGTGGTATCAATTAAATGCAATACGCCATCAAGGCGGATGCGATTGGTGCATCCGCCAAGTGGGATATTTCTTTAATACCATACGCCATCATGACGGATCTTGGAATTGATTGCATCCGCCAAGTGGGACATTGGAAAATTTGGGTGCCTTCATGACGGATGCCGATTTGTGCATCCGTCGGTTCATTCGATATATCAATCAATTCACATCTATGACAGTTTAGTTTGAATCCGTCTTTATCATCATTCATATTCATTCGATTTTAAAAATCACATTTCGCCAATTTACTTCGTATTATCTTTTCAAAGATATACTCAATCTATGTGCTTATTTCATATGCTCATTCATAAATTCATTTACGTATACTCATTCACGTATACTCATTCATACACTCATTCATAAATTCATTCATGTATACTACTTCATGTATACTCATTCATAAATTCATTTACGTATACTCATTCATACACTCATCCACATTTTCATTCATGTATACTCATTCCTAAATTCATTTACGTATACTTATTCACGTATACTCATTCATACACTCATTCACATATTCATTCATGTATACTCATTCATAAATTCATTTACATTATACTTATTCATATACTCATTATACACTCATTCACATATTCATTCCTTATACTCATTCATGTATACTCATTCATAAATTCATTTCGTATACTCATTCCATTATCTCTATCATTTGTTATCATTTCTGGTTATATGTGATAATAATCATATCACTTAACCACATTATGTTCATGACATATTGCCTCTCTATGTTCACAATCATGTTTCAATTCATTTTCATTTTCATTTCCATAATCATTTTCATGTTTCATGAACTTACATCTTTACATTTTTCATTTTCTACATTTTCCTTGTTTATTTCTTCACATATGGCACTTCATATTCTTGTGAAATTATGATGTATGTGGAATCACACCTCATTCATATATTCTTATTCCTCTATTAATCTACTTTGCCAGGAAGTGGAATCAATCCAATTGGATCATCAAACTAAAGTTATGGCATTTTCCTTGCCAACTAGTCGATTTGGATTACACTAGAACAAGTTCGTATTACTAATTTTTCCGGGATCTTAACCATGTTTGACTCTAAGGTCATTGTATTGTTTAAAAATAAGGTGCTAAGGGTTCTTCAACTGGAATCACTTGATTCGAACCTTTTAGAAACTCAAGTTACGTCAGAAACAACCCGGACTACTCTATGTTCAAGCTGGAACCAGAATTTATTGCACATGGCCCCACTTTTGAGTGGATTTTAAGGCCATAGGATCAGAATTGGCGATGCCTATTCTTTAAGTTTGGTTCTCCTTGAAGTCTATTTTACGTAGCCACTTGAATCACTCAAATTGGATAAGAAATAGGCAAGTTAGCGAAAATAGCGGTCGGGCGGGAAGCAGACGAGGTGTACTGGTACACCCAAAGTGTCTCAGTACACTTTGGCTTAAGTAAGTGTACCGGTACACTACTGTTCGTAATACCAGTACACCTTCAAACTACTTGAGAATGTGTATTTTCTCCATTTTTTCCATATTTTGCTGCAAATTAACTCTATACTTCATAAACACTTCAAGACCACTTCAAATTCATCTTATGATCTCTTCTCTACTCCAATTCTTCTTTCAATTTCATATCTTTCTTCCAAAAATTCTTGCATGAATTCCTCCAAAAATCATTCTAATATGGGTTAGGACCCATACACAAACCAAACTTAGTGATGTTTAGTTGAGGTTATTCAAACCTAACTCAAGACTCTCAATTAACTATGAATCAACCTAAAAGAGAGGATTCCCATAACCATCTTGTGCCATAACAGGATTCTACCCACCTTGCTTTCCATATTAATCTTTAGGTTAGATGAAACCTAGAAAAAACCTTATGTTTGGGGACAAACTACTAACCAACCAAGCATGAAATTCATACATAATCTCATAGAATCCACAATCAAGGTTAGTTTCATACCAAAAATCCAAAGTTCCATACCTTTTTGGCTCCTCCATCTTCTTCCTCTTCTCTTCTTCTCTCTTTTCCTCTCTTCACGGTTTGCTCCTTCCCCCCACATGAGACCAATTTTTGGTCTTTAAATCCATGTTTGTTAAGGCCATGTTTGGCCATCAAAAACCCATTTTTTTGCTTTAAGTTTTTATAATTGCATCTTGGTCCTTAGATTCTTCCCTTTTTGAAATTCAACTTATGCCCATTTCTCATTTGACCTAATCTTGCTCAAATTCACAATTACATATAATCTTATGCTTTTATGCCTTTATGTCCTTAAAAATTTGGTAAATTACCACTTTACTCTTGTCTCTAATCTTCATTCGGACTCTCAATTTTTATTTCCGAAAATTCATATTTAACATAATACCTACTAAACAATTAAGCTGGCAGGGTATATTTCGAGGTGTTACAATAAGGGTGAGCTATGGATGGAGCTATTTTGTCGCAATAAAGGGTGGCTATGGATATTTATGTTCTTGGCTGTAATTAAAAGGTGGCTATGGATGGGGGCATTTTTAGCCATAACTAAAGGGTGGCTTTGGATGGGGTTATTTTATAAGCGCAACTAAAAAGTGGCTATGGATGGGGATTTTTTGAAATTTGCAACTAAAGATGGGCAAAGCAAAAGGGTGGCTATGGATGGAAATTTTTTGGATGCAACTAAAAGGATAATGGCTATAGATGGGGTTATTTTGTGGCTGCAACTAAAATGATGACTATGGAGGGAAACTTTTTTGGCCGCAACTAAAAGAGTTATCTACGGATGACATCGTTTCCTTGGCCGTAACTATAAGAGGATATTTGACTGATGAAAAAACATACTAGATTTATCGAGAACGTTGTTTTATTTTAAAATTAATTTAAGTTGGATTATTTATAGATGACAAAAGCGATGATATAGCATTGAAAACCAGTATTCAGCAAAATATCGAATTTACAAAAATATCAGAAAAACTACATCAGCGAAAATAGATAGCATTGAAAACAAAGTATTGACTCTTGGCAATGCTCATCTATTGTTTTTTAGCTCAAGAGCTACCACCTAAGCTTGAAGGCTGTAGTATGATGTTGCATTCAAATAAACCAAATAGTGCCAACAAGAAGAGGATCTGAATGCATCCCACGACCTTTGAATGTTACGAGGAGTGAGAGCAGTGCGCATCCACTAAATCGCCCATCTTTTCTTAAGATGCGCATAATGTCAAACCAAAAACTGATTTAGAGTAAATAAAATTCTCATGAAACAATTAATGTATTCTTATTTGACATTCTCCTAATAACAACATCATAATATCGACAAGACCACGAGAAAAAATCAACTTCCAAAGACAAAGAATACAGTACCAACCAAAGCTCTAAAATCTAAATAGATGATAGTCAAATTGAGAAAAATACATGGAAAGAAAATAAACATCAGGCGTAGGTGAGCATAACAATAACAATAACAATACCAGTCATTTCCCCATATATCGAACAAGCCATAAATTCGAATAATACTTCTTTGATTTCCGGTCAACGAACTATAGCCCACCATAAAGCAGTCACGTTGTTGGCATCATCTCATGCCAAATCTTAGAAAGGTGTCAAATAGGGGAGAGAAGGTGTGAAAAGATTGAAGACAAAGGTAATCATCATTTTCGTCTTGCACAAGAGATCATAGAAAACCACCACAAATTTCTGGATGAGATTCAACATAAATGGCTTATATGTGATAACAATCTACGAGATGGACTTCCCTGATAATTGAAAAAAGAAAGCAAAGGAAATGATGTGAAAATAGGAAAATTCCTTTGTACATATGACAATAACTAATAAAAAATGGTTGATAAGCGTAATAGATAAAAAAAAATAAGAAGAAGAAAAGCTTCTCCTTTCATGCATCATCACTTAAGAAACTCAACAGAACCATACCACGTTTCAGATTACAAGTAGAAAACAACAAAGAGAAATATCATAGCCAGATTCTCATTTCAAGTGGTAAACAAAAGACAATAATGAGCATTCATACCACAATTATATTCCCATATTTCAATTTATGAACAGAAAACCATAAAAATCAATATCTCAGATTATAACACAAAGGATTTATCCAAGCCCAATTTCATGCACTTAATAGTTCACGAATTATTCTAGTCTTAGGACGGAGAAAGCAGAGAGAGCGAAATAAGACAAACTCATCCTAGGCTTAGATCTGACAAAAAATATTGGTGAAAGTGTCCAAAGTTTAAAAACCATACCCGAACCGATTCGTCTTTTTCTTTCCTATTTTTTCCCCAATCTTTTTTCTTCCCCCTCCTTCACTTGATCATCTTTCTTTCTCTTTTTATCCCCTCTTGATCTTCTCTCCTTCTAAAAAAAACTTGATTAAAGATCTCTCCTGTCTTCCCTCACGCACTCGAAGCCACGAAAAACACCACCCCTTAAACCTTCATGCTAAAACCCAATCTCAGCACATAAAAGAAATTCCCAGTAGAGAGAACTAGATGTGCTTTTTGTAGACAATACATAAATTCCCATACCTTGGTCTTCCACCAAGATATGTAAGCCTTACTATGAAGGAGAAGATTATAGCACGGTAATAATCATTCAAAGTTTTCTTTCTTTTTGTAGATGAATATGATATTCAAAAAGAGCCATCAAAATAATTGACTCAAGGGAGCACAAGAAGAAAACCCCGGCCCTCCTAGAAACCCTTAAAACGTAAAACCAGCTGAAAAACCTGATCGGCACCTTTCGAGTAATCAAAAAGCAGTCGTAAACACACCCTTTAGATCGATCGCCACTTGGAAATCTAGTCCTGCAGTCATATTGATGCCTCCCCACATCAGAAGAAGGTATGTTTTATTATTTATTTATTGTGATTTTCCTCTTCTTATTCTTCTTCTTAGGGACTTCATTCTCATGTTCATAAACCATCAAAATGAGCAAATAAGTGTGACCCGAATTAGAATGATGGGGAAGAGGGTTTGGCTGATTTTTTATTCTTGAAGATGTTTTATCTTTTCTATCTTCTTTTCCAGTTATGTCAAAGAGATATGGTGAATGGTAACTTCATAGAAAACAGTGACAATTAGACTTTAGGGGATAGACCGGGAAAAATGATGGAAAAATCAGGGGTCTTGATTTTGTAATAATTTTGGAAATACTAAGAGAAACATCAGATATGCAATATAACAAGTAATCTATAATACTTAGAGAAACAAAAATCAAGAAAAATACTGAAATAAACATGACAAAAGAGGCAAGCCAAGAACAGAAAAGAGGTTCAGTGAATGGTGGCATATGCACAGAATTAGACATATCAGTGGTCGGTGCATTGTGAAACCAGAGAGGGACCCCTTGGGCCACAACCAAAATCCATTCAAATTAGATCGACTTAAATCAACTTGCTTTAGAAATAAAAGCAAATTAGATCTAACTGGATAAGATTCACATCTATACAACTAGCTCTACAATACTAAAACTAATGGATGATAACTTAGCTCTCAAGAAAGAAAAAATCTACATGAAGAGGGGCAATTGATACCAAATGCCATAATGAGAATCTAGATGTAAAGGAAAAATTACCAGGTAGGCTATCCAATCAATGAGACCTAGCTCATGGGGTTGCCAGCAAGCTTTATTCCAAACCTGCATAATAGAAAGATAGTTTTACTAAGAAAATTCTTGTGGTATAATACAACAAAAAAACAAAGTGTATATATATTCTATGCATACTCAACTCCCTTTTCACAAATATTGGCCTTATTGGTCATGGTGTCTTTCTTTGAGAAATTGAAGCATTTGTTGCATCATAATGCATTTGTTGCATGTGTTGTTGCATTATCTCCATTTGTTGTTGTTGTTGTTGTAGTTCATTTTTGTTGTTGTTGCGATTGTCCTTGTTGTTGTTGAATTTGACATTGCGTGCTCTGCATTCTTGTGTTTCCTTTAGCTTTGATGCAAGGAGCTACATTTGTCTCTTTTATTACCAAATACGGATGTAGAAGTTGCACCAAATCTAAACTACGCCGCATTCATGCCTCTACGGGCCCAATGCGCGTGTATGTCGTCTCTTGACAATGGAGTGGATGATGAAGACTCCCCGAATTTGTGATTGTGTTTGGCTTGACCATAATTTCCTCCAAATTGGGCCTAAAACGATGTTAAGAAGATTCACTCTTAGATTAATATATAAATACATATAAGATTTTTTATTAAAAAAGCGAAGTTTATTACTTACCATAACTTCACGGGATCATCATCCAATAGGTGTTTCATCCCACTCCGTGTGTGTGAGCTTGAACATTTCTATTACATTAGGCTTTGTGTCGCCTATACTTGTCTTTCATGTTAAGAAAAATAAATAATTTTTGTTTAAATCATTGTACCATAATAAACTTACTACAGTAACAAATTATTAAAATGATTAACTAACTTGCTCAAAGCATAGTGAGCAAGCTCTTGGGCAGGATGTATGATGGATCTTCTCATAGCTCTATTTTCCTTGTTTCTTTTGGCTATTAAAATTGTATTTGATCACAGGCGCAGGAAAATAAGAATTAGTAAACAGTCATAAAGCACATCATGGAGTCTTTGCTCAATAACACTTGAACTCAGAATTATACTGACCATTCAATCACTATCAGACATCAAATATGGGGCTTATAATACCATCTTCTCATCGTAGGCGGGTCATAGAAGGAAGCTTTCATATTGTTTGATAGCTTCTATATTTACCTGAGGCTAAGGACAATGTAAAATCTTTTGATACTCATATATCAAACTTCTCCTGCCAAATGATTTAGAGTTAATTGAAAGGAAGGATATGTGATATTTCATTCCATAAGAATATTAAAGAAAACATACCAAAACAAGGGCCCATATCTTTTCCTTTCCCTCAATCAAAACACATGACAATAACCCAGGTGGTACATTGTGGCTGTGGGTGCGTACAAGGTCCCCAAGTAGCTTGTCAAACCTTGCCCCTTTATTTCATCTACAATTGCCATATTCATTGAATGAGACTTTCACCGTCTCCACTTGGTCTCAATCCTAATAAACCCGATATTTCGTGTTGGGCCACGTGTTCTCTTTAATAGACTAGAGATATCCACCTATTAAAACAAAAAAAAAAATTAGAAAAAGATTAATTTGTAACTTATGAATATATAAATGTAATTATTATTTAAAATCTAATGTAGTTGTTATACCAGAAATACTAGACTCGGAGCTATCAAGTTGGTTTGCTTAAGCGAGCTAAGTAGCCATGAGATTATGGTAAATTTAGAAAAGAACATATAGATTTGTTAGAAATAAGATAACATTTAAAAAAAAATATTATAAGCAAATATAAAAGTTCAAATAAATTAAAATACATTTACAAAAATGTCTAACCAATTTTGTATATCAACAGAAAGTTGCAACCCTTTTCCAAGGAATTGCATCAATCCTCTCCATTTCATTTTGCTAAGGATTAACGTTATTTTCAAAATGGCTTCTCCTAGAACATCATTTCTATTCCACAAAATTACATCTTCATTAACTAACTCTAAGATATGCAAGTGATCATCTTGTAATTCACTTTGTTGAAGTGGTTTAGGATCGCCATTAGATATTTTCTCACTCATTTGATAGAGGTCTCGGGGTTGCATCTCTATATGATTATACGATTTGATTCATTTGAATTCTTCACATAGAATATTTGCTTTGCTTGAGATGCGAGCACAAATGGTTCATCTGTGGACAAAGTTCGTGTGAAATTAACATAAATGTAGCCATACTCGTCTTGCTTTATTCCTCTTCCAATATTTATAACATCCCACCAATCACATTTGAATAAAAACAGCTATTTCCACAGGTAGTGTAATTGACAACCGGTTAGGACACCATAGTAGGGGATAGGCATAATTGGATTCATATCCAGCGCACTTGCAAAGCTTGGGGTTTCTGCCTTCTGACAACTCCGCTGTATTGATGCTCTTTTGCCTCATAATCCTTGGTGTGGAATCTAAACCCATTAATAATATATCCTTTGAAGCATGTAACCAATGTATTCAGACCACAAGACAACATTAGAAGGTGTTCTGATATACAACCTTCATGATGCAATTGTGCAACCTACAATTCAATAATTTGTTTGAATTCAATATAAGCTTAGTGTACATTCAATAATATATCCCGTAATAAAGAAGATAACTTACACGTTTTTCAAACCACTTTATAAATTCCTTATTATGAATCAAATCTATATCTCGAGCAGATATACGAGGCATAGATTTTATGGTTTGTTTATGCTCCCTGAGAATTAAAGAAACATTGATTTAGGAATTAAACAAAACCTTTACTTAAAATTCAAATAAATAAATATCTTACTCAATAAAGGGAATGACATCTTCACAATTTGTTAGCACATATAAATGTGCTTGTGCCCACTCTTCTGGACTAAGTTCACGAAAAGTAGATTTTCCCCCGATACTGCATGACGCATTTAAAGATAATCAACTTTTCATCTCTTATGTTTTTTAAATCAACATAATTTCTATCACAACGATTATACTTTGTTTCCACATCATTCAAGTATCTTGAACAAAATGTTGCACATTCCTCCGCTAGATACCCTTTTGTAATACAACCTTCTGGATATGCCTTATTGCGCACATATGACTTTAAAGTTCGTAGGTACTATTATGCGCATGTGTGAACATTACATGTTAATGGTTTGAAAATAATATCAACCAATATTACATCAAAAAATGGAATCATAGTAATACCGTTCAATTGGGTACATCCAACGATATTGCACAGGTCCAGCAATCTTTGCCTCACTTGATAGATGCACAGGTAAATGCATCATAATGTCAAAGAATGATGGAGGAAATATTCGCTCTAGTTTGCATAGATTAACAACATCATTCTCTAGCTTTTTGCATAATTGATATATAGATTTAACACCTTAGAGTACACAATTGTTTGAAAAAAATTGCATAGCCCGTGATAGCTTCACATACATTCTTATGCAAGACTCCACGAATTGCGAGTGGGAGAAGTTGTTACATCAGAACATGACAATCATGCGACTTTAGCCCATATACCTTCTTTTCATTGAGTTGCACACATCGAGATATATTTGAAGAATAACCATCAGGAATTTTATCGATTTTAAAATCTTTCAAAATTCTTTTTTCTCATCCACGGTTAGCAAGTAGCATGTAGTGGGTAAAATAAATTTGTTCCCCATTTCTATTGGGTGAAGTTGCTTTCTAATGCCCATAGCTTGTAAATCTAGACGACTATTTAGGTTGTTCTTGGTTTTTCCTTCAATTTTCAACAATGTCCCAATTATACTATCACACATTTCTTCTCAATATGCATTACTTCTAAATTATGATTAAAGGTATTTCAATATGGTATTGAAAGAAGATGCTTTTTTTCTTCCAATTGTGTTGATGTGTAACATTTTCCCGTTTTCTTTTTAGTGACCTTCCCAAAATAATTGGTTCAAGTTGTTCTAATTGTTGCAACACATCAACCCCAGATAATCGTGTTGGCGCTAGTCTAAGTTCTACTTTTCCATTAAAGGACCTCTTATCATGTCTAAATCGATGATTAGTTGGAAGAAATCGATGATGACCCATGTAAGAGAACTTCTTACCATGTTATAATCGATAAGAGCAAGTTTCTTTATTACAACAAGGACAAGCAAACCGTCCTTAAATTACTCCAACTTTGAAAGGTCGCATATGCAGGAAAGTCACTAATTGTCCATAATAAGGTCTCATGCATGCAAAAATTTTGTTTACTTGCAACATCATATGTAGTAACTCCATGCTCCCATAGTTCTTGTAACTCATCTATTAAGGGTTGTAAGTACATCAATGTCATTTTCGAGAAGCGATCGGGCGAGGATAGCTATGATAACATGAAAAATTGTTGCTTCATACACACATCAAGGTGGTAAGTTGTATGTGATAAGAACAAGCGGCCCAGGTGCTATAAGGCTTAATAGACATGTTACTAAGTAGTTGAAGCCATCACTACTTAACTCATCGACATTGCGTGCTCCGTGCAAATGTAGGTGTAAAGAATCAAATGTTTTTCCAGACAGGAGTCTCTGGATGTCTCATCCAAGTCATTAGTAAGCGCGACCTTGTGCATGCCGTCTCATGTAGGAAGCTGTATTTGATGACATAAACAATCTTTGAAGCCTTGGTGACTAGAGGGAAAGTGTCATGAACCTTAGCAGAAATTTTCTTACCCTTTGAACATGTTCTTAAACCATTTGTAGAGTTATACTCAACATTTTTCCATCTAGAGGTACCACAAATGTTACATTTGTCGGCATTTGCATTCTCCTTTGTAAACAACATGCAATTTTGTGGGCATGCATCTATCTTTTTGTAATCAAGCCCAAGATCACGAAGAATTTTCTTTACCTCATAATAATTGCTTGGAAAATTATCACCCTCAGGAAGTGCCTCCTTCAATAATTCTAATAACATTGTGAATGATTTATTGCTCCATCCATTAAGGCACTTCATGTGAATCAATCTTATGATAAATGCTAACCCATTGAATTTGGGTACAACCAGGATATATTCCTTTTCTCCATCCTGCAAAAAAGTTGTAAAACTTTTTTTTTGCCATCGTCGAGTTCTTGAAGACTAATATGAACATGTGGAATTTCATTTCTTTTAACATATTAGTAGTATTTTTCATCCCAAATATCATGTATCAATCATTCATATCGTCATAGGTTCATCTTCAAAGTCATCATTATTTATTTGACTCTTCAAACTCATATTCACCATGCATCACCCATGGACATAGTTGAGCTATCCATAGTTTTGCAAATGACTTTGCATAACATGTCTATTATGTAATAGACAATTGTTACACAACGAACACGAGGACAGGTAGTTTGTCACTTTGGTCTTTGTTGTTAAAGGCAAATTCCAAGAACTCTAAGACCCCATTATCGTATTCCAAGCTCACCCTTCACTTTTGCATCCATGACTTATCTATTGGCATATCTGCAATTTTTTCTTTTAACTACATGAAAACAATTTAAGCATGTCAATTATGATGCATGATATGTACATTGCAACATCTCTAACATGTTAATTCAGGTGGTGGTTCCTATCCCATATAAGAATACATAATCCCAATGAGTTCGACTCTATTATGTTTCATTTCATTTTAAGAAAATTTCGGCTTGACATTTCACCAGTTCTCTGAGGTGCTCAAGGAAGGCATATTAATTAATCATGTCCAAATATGCACCCGAGAGAACCAAGGGATGACTTCCAAAGTCTCTTAAAAATGAATCAAACATAAAGAAGGAATAACTATAGAATTATGTTTTCTTATCTTTGTCCCGATCGGACAGATTGATGTGTTGTAAACCAAACAATTCTGCCATTTACATACTAGACAAATAGAGAAGTTGTCAACAGAGATAAGTTCATTGAATAAAACCAATTCCTCTTTAGCCAACTTCAATGTCTTTAGTAATCCCTTAACATAAATTTTGCCTCCCAATGATGCTTGAGCGAAATCTGGAGTTGACAAGTGCGTGATTTCTCTAATTGTATTACTTGTTTGAATCGATTAATTCTATCACTTAATTTAATTTGGATTTGTAGTAAGGGAGACCCTCAAAATGAGGTGCACAAAGAAATGAACATATGTCGGTTATCAACTTTAGGGTTCAATCGAAAGTGAACAAATTTGATTCTCTCAAGCGACCTAACAATATAAATATCCCAAAATATAGTAATCCCACAATAATAAATCTAAAAGTTATAAACCCATAACCAAGCAACTAATCACCATACGAACAAAAAACTAGAAGGTATACTTGATGAATTCCACTGAAACTTGGTTAAACCACCATTTCACCAACTGAAAATAAATAAAAACAGCAAATTCAGCTAAATTCTTATATTCGTTTGGTGAATAAGATATGCACAGTGAGCAAGTATTTTAATATGAAATCTTTTTAACGGACATGATAATGTAATAGATTTGAGATAGATTCCACAATAAACATAGTTTTTGTGGCAAGAAGCATCCAGCCTGAGAATCAAACAAGAGCTAGGAGGAGTTGGGCATGTGAAGAAGTCAGAGCAAATGCAACTATTAGGTAAAAAAAAAGTTGGAAAAGTGGAAATCTCTAAATGTTGTTTTGCTTTTGATGCTTCCACTAAATAAAAGCGGAATCATTGTGATGGAAATGAATCACTTAATTTCTTCATCTATAGGGCATTTCTGTGCCTGGCATTCCGAAATCTTGCTACCACATACCAATTTGATTTCTTTTATCCAGAGAGGTTATGTCTCCCAACCATGTATAAAAGATCAACTAGAGATGACAAAAAGATATGGGGTCCTGAAAAATTCTAGGCCCAACTCCATAAAGGAGCTACTTGCCTCAACATTATCATGGGGTATCCCATCCTGTAATGTTCTCAAGAAGTGTTGGTATGGTTACTAAGATAGATAATGGTTCTTTGGACGGGGATTTGAAGTGGTCGAGCTCACAGGTTGCTCCTTTAGCTAAAATGCAGAAAGTGCGAAGGAGTTTTTAGCCTAGTTTCGGTTTAGGTTTCTTGTCTCCAAAATGAGCTTTACTGCAAAGTACAATCACATAGATAATAGCACACCATGTCACTATGCTCAACTAATGATAGCAATGTCAAAGATGAAAGGAAAAAAAATGTAAAGGATCGATCATACAAAATGATAGAAAAAATCAGATCAAACCATCTCAATCATAATAAAAGATGGAGTATAGCTATGGCCACCTTTGACTATTGAAATTGACTATTTTCTGTGTTTTCATAGCATTTATCCTCTCTCAATTTTCTATGTACTTCAATATTTTTGTCTTCATTCACGAAAATGAAATGACATATAACATTCCTCCATACAAATCAACTCACATTTCATTAAACGATGGTCCTACCTAATTTAATAAATCTTAAGTAAGCCTCCTTGAAGAATTAGGCGAAACCTGGATTACATACATTTAATGGTTCTAGATGCATAAGAAAGCAATGAAAGAGTTGCAAATAAAAACATGAATAAAGAAAGGCCAAGTAAAGAACACACAAGAATCTACATATTACCCTGTTCAACATTCTTCTCTAACACCATGCATAATGAAAAGAAACAAAAATAAGAAATAAAAGTTTGTGAATGAATTAAAGTAGGTTTAGGACCCTAAAAAGCAAGTACAGTACCATCTAGTGCAATTGTCTCAAGGGTAATGGTGGAGAACCTGTAGAAATAATGCTATAGATCGACAAAGGATATGAATTCATCAAACTCACTACAATGATCAGCGTGCTCAAATTATAATAAGTGCAGTTCTCCATCCCATGGCCCATACAACTATAAGTGTCTGACAACGGATAGTAGATTTCAAACACTAATGCCCCTTCTAATGATAGAATTTATAGCAACAGTTGAAGTTTGTGAGCTAGAAAATTACAATCAAGGGAAGTTGATTCAACATGAATTTCTAGCAACATGAATTTCTCATTCATTTTCTTTTGAAGCAGGTACTAATTTTCTTTCTTCTTTCCTATATGAAGAAAGAGAATTTGGGCCCATATTCAACATCACTCCTTAGATACCTCAGCGTTTACAAATAAAACACCATCGAAACCTTCAATGCAATAATGTAAAATCTACAATTCCAATTTACCCTTGCAAATTATATTATGCATAGGCAAATTAACATTCTAACACTTGCAATAGCAATCAATTATAAGCAGTTTTTTCATTCAGCACATGCAGCACTTTCTAAGTTTCAGCGCAAAAGAGAGTTATGAAGGACATCATAAAGTTTCAGAAACTAGTAAATATTTCCAATAAAATGCAGCATGAATGTATTCAACCAGAAATCCAACCAGAGAGTAAAATTGATTGGTAAATTGATTGTAAGAAAACACAAGAAGAAACTGAAAATGCAGCATGAATGTATTCAGCGGAAATCAAATCAACGATTGGCAAGGAGAAACAGAAAGAAACAAGACAAAAAAAAAAAAAATAGCGATAGCGTACTGCAAATACGATCGGTGGCGGCGGTTGGTGCGTGATTGTGGTGGTAGGTTAGGCGAGGGAGGTTGTAAAGATGAGATTTCGGTGCTATGATTTTGCAGAAGGTGAGTGGGACTGAGGGAGAGCAAAAATCTTCCAGCCCTAATAGTATTTCCCCTTATTGGGAACTTATTTGTTTCCCATATATTGTACGGACGAAGGATCGCGATATGTTTTGTCAGATCACAAAACGCATCGTTTTGGAGGCCATGTGTCCTTTTTTCAATGTGGCACTCTCTCAGCCCTCCCCTACTCAACATTTCAAGTGACTACGTTTCCCTAAAAATACGGTTTTGCCCCTACTCTTCCCTCTATATTCGCTTCATAAAAACATACCCTTTTTTGAGTATTTTAAATATTCCAATTACCTCAATTTTTTTCACTCAAACAAAGTTTCTCGATAATACAAATAAATATAGATTTTGAATTTCTTATTATAATATTCTCCTTTTTTACATTTATTTACTTCGCATTATTAGAACTTGCGGGGATCTAACCTAAATAATGTTTCTTATTATGAGTTTTAAAAAAAAATTTTTTGTCATTTCATAAAAGTATAATGGCCCAGTTCATATATCATATAAAGATATTTTTTTAAATCCTTACCATACTTAAACTCAAGCTACAATGGATCATAGAGATGGTAAGCTTTGTATCACATAATGTTACATTCATATAGCTCGAACTCGAAACCTCTGTTTATATTAAAAAAAAACTGTATCTTATATTTTAGATAATAAGATTGTGTTACATTTTTAAAGTATTTTTAAATGGATTTGGTTGTGTTCTTCACAATTATTGTGTTATTCTAAAAATAGTATTAAACTTATGAACTTTCAAGATTTTACATTTTAAATCCTAATAAATCGATATTAAATAAAAGTATCAACAATTTGTAGTTGTAGTTGCGACTCGAGTCTAGTAAGTAAGCATATAGTAACTTACAGTTGCAACTCAAGTCTACTCGCAACCCCTATAAGTCTTTAGTTGCCTCAATCTTTACATAACTTATAAATTAAGCTTTTAGTTGAGACTCAATCTTATATGCAACTATAAAGTCACTTTTAGTTCAAACTCAATCATATCCGCAACTATAGAATCACTTCTAGTTGAGACTCAATCCTAAATGCAACTATAGAATTACTTTTAGTTGAGACGCAATCCTATCTGCCTTCTCCGTCACTTTTAGTTGAGACTCAATCCTAAATGCAACTATAGAATCACTTTTGGTTGAGACTTTAGTCTATCGCAGCTATAGAGTGCTGGGTTGCGGTTCCATCAAATGAACTAAAAATATGCTTTAGTTGCAAATTTTTTTGGCCCCAATTAAAGTAATGTCCTTATAAGTCACTTTTCTTATAGTGTTTATGCACCCAATTAGTATATCCTACAATCAATCAACAGTTTAAGAATAATCTTGAAAGGTTAGAAGTTAGAACTAACCATAAAAGAAACCAACTCACCTTAGTAGTATATATAATTTGGATTTTTTTTCCAAGAAAGAATGAAAGAGGATGCATCTGAGAGGAGATATGGGGGATTATTTTTTTAGAGGAGTAGATAGGCACAGAATACCTTTTATTGGAAATGATGTTACTTGTTAAAATTCTTGAAGTCGGTCAGTTACTTTGAAAAGTTTGACTGGACAAGACTTTTGACTTGAGTCGATGGGAAGTGAAGCGGTTTTTTGGGACTTTAAAAGATATATTTTTCCCTTCCACAGTCGTTAAGTATGCTTACTTAGTGGCTATTTGTTTTAAAAAAAAATTAAACTGTTTTTTTTCCTTAAAAATGTTGGAGAATAAAGCAAACCAAGATAATATATTTAGATTCTATTTAGTTCCTATATTTGAAAAATGTTCCTCATAACAGTTTATGAAAGCATAAAAAATATCATTTTTATGTTTTTTGAAAATTGTTCTTATTATTTAATTTAAGATCACTAGGAAAAATCACAAAATTACAAAACCCTAAGATGCTTACAATAATGAGAAAAATACTTCACAAAACTTCAAATCTCTCGTACCCTTGGATATCTCTTCACATACCAAATAGGTTTTACAAGCTCATTTCTTTCTCATAACTTTTTCTCCTTATGACCTATAATATTTATAGGGATATTCAAAAAAATTTTAAACAATGCCCACACCAGACAATGTTCGTGAGCAGTGTCCATATGAGTAAGCTAAACGATTGCTAGCGTAGTGCAACGTGCAATTCACATCGCATGCACCAATACCGCTCTCTGCGATGTGCGTATTCGTCACTACTATACTCCCAACCCCACGCCCTGTCACAACACATGAAACTCTATCGCAATAGGGAAAACTCTATCATGATAGGAGTCCTTGATAAGTCTGTCACAATAGAGATTTCTCTGTCGTAATAAAAAACATTGTAAAGTCTGATCACGATAGAGAATTCTGTCGCGTATTGGCGAGCACTTAGCCATAACCGCCAAGCAGAGCCTTGTGCGACACCAAGGCGTGTGGCGACATTGAACAACAAATCTGTCTTTGCTTCATTTCTAAGGACACACTTGCGACAAAGCACGCCTACGGTAGCGTTCAGTCTTGGTGGTCTTGTATGAAATTTTCTTCGTGCATTGCGGCCCCTCTGTCGCGACACCATCTGCAATGGGCGATATCACGCCCCATTGATCCTGCACTTATTTTTTTTTTTTTTTGTTCGAGTGCTATAAAATCAACATAACATTGCTTAATACCACAAAGGCCCATGGAACACGAAAACTTGCCCAAAATGTATTCATTACTCTAGCAAGTTTAATTACAACTCTTGTTCTTTACATAGTACAATACTGAGTTTTCTACCTAGATTTTCACAAAAATACAGAATAATGCCAAATTTGGCCTTCTCTTCTCTCCTAAGGTCTCAGATGAGCTTAATCCCCAGACGTACCTCCAGTATCTGAAATCATTTCCCACTATAGGGTGAGCAATGCCTAGTAGTTGAATTTTCCTACATGGGTTACTCCCCACCTAAGTGCTCATACAATGGCAACCACACAAACATTCAAGTAAATCATGCATATCCCTACTTTAATGTCTATACCCCGTCCCATACCGAGTCCTCACAGAGCTCCCTCGCATAATGCATTTTCCATGTATGAGAAATTGTTTTCAAAACAAAGATATTTTTTTTTACTTTTGTACAACCCTCTGATATATATTAGTGGACATACTCCGATAAATAATTCTGTGGACAACCCTCCGATATATTTTAGTGGACATACTCCAATAAATAATTATTGGTCAACCCTCCATAACCATGTCATGCAATTACACCTCTTTTGTTACATATGGTGTCCCGTGCATATGAATGCAATATGCCATTCTCATGCCATTTTCATGTTAATATATCAAGCAGTATATACTAACATAATTACACAAACCAACATATTATTCATCTTTGCTGTAACTGAAACGGCACACATGGGCCAATCATGGTCGGAAATTCATCTTAAAGTTGCCCCGAAACAATCGATCCGGACTATCCAAGCGGTCCACTGAAACTGACACTCGGTCATTTCTTTAGGTTCCAAATACTACGACAATTCCGACCCCAAATACACTAACCATTCGTATGGTTCTTAGACAAGGATTAAACTAAGTAGGAGAAAAACTTGTACCTCATTGGAGTTTGTCAAAACTCTAGATTTGGAGCTCTCGGTCTCAGCTCCTACAGCGAGGAAAGAGCTTTGTCTCTTGCCGTAAGCGAATCAATCCGATCGCCGGGGAATTTATAGAGAAGGTAGAGATTCTCTCTCTAGGGCTCACCCTTCTTTATCTCTTTTCTCCCTTTTTCCCTTCTCCGATCCCACCGATTTGTTCCAAGACGGGTCAAGTGAGATGTCCTCACTTGGCACATGTCACTATCACATTGTTCCACTTGGATTTCTTATCTCCTTATCCATCCACCTTGGATTTCCACCTAATCATGTGTTGCCATGTCTCATAGGCCTACCGACTCTTATTTGACTCGTTTCTTCCGCCTGACCGTGGTGCTGTAGGCCGCCGACTATGTGCCAAGTGTCCCATACTACCCTCGATGCCTTGAAAAACGTGAAATTCCGACTATCTCGAAATTTGACGATATTCGATGTGGTAGCTAGATTTCGTGAGACGATGGCAACGGTGAAGTTTGTTTCGTCATCCGAGATCTAGAAAAATTTTGGATTTTTGACCGAAATTATTGTTTTACCCTTTCTCAGAAAATTAAATTTTCTCGGGTTTTACATTCTTCCCCCCTTAAAAAAATTTTGTCCCAAAATTCTACACACAAATACATCACTCACATGCATATGCAACGTGCACAATCTCATGCATGTAAATTAGTCATTTAATTACTAAACGACTAAACCACATACCTTCATCGCTGAACAAGGAGGGATAGGTGGCCCACATCATGTTCTCGCTCTCCCACGTTGCCTCCTCTACTCCACGGTGTTGCCACAGCACTTTCACTAGCCTCACGGTATTGCGTCATAAACACTGATCGCAACTATCCATGATACGCATTGGTCCCTCCTCGAAGGTCCCATATGTGTCAATAGTAATCTCTCCCCAAACCACCACATGAGCTGGATCTGGAGTATACTTTCGGAGCATGGAGACGTGGAACACCTCATAGACACTTGACATCTTCAGTGGTCAAAGCCAGCGGTACACCGTGCCACCCTCTCAAGTATCTCAAAGGGTCCAATGAACCTCGGCGACAGCTTGCCGAACCTAGCTACTCTTCTCTTAGGCATCACCTTCAAGATGACATGATCGCAACCTCGAACTCTATGATCGCGTCGCTGCTCCAGTGTAGCTGCTTTGTCGACTACGGCGTGAGAGAAAGGCAGCTATCGTATTAAACTGCACATTCTACGGTATACCTAATCGGACAGGCCCAGTGATGGAGCTCTCTCCCACCTCTGTCCAGCAAATCGATGATTGGCATGGCCTCCCGTACAAAGCCTCATAGGGTGCCATATGTATACTCGCCTGATAACTGTTGTTATAGGCGAATTCCTCTAAGGGTAAGTGCTCCTCCCAGCTACCCTTATGATCCAGGATGCATGCTCGCAGCATGTCCTCTAAAATCTATATGGTCCTCTCCGGCGACAATACGTACGTAAGGTGAAAGCGGTCATCATCAGGTGTCCCCATGGCCTTTTTGAAGCTCTTCCAAAAGTGTGCCGTAAATCTCGGGTCTCTATCCGACACTATGGATACTGGCACTCTATGTAATTGAATAATCTCTCATATATACAATCGGTAGAATTCCTCCAGTGTGAAGGTCATCCGCACGGCTAGAAAATGCACCAACTTCATGAGCTTATCTATTATCACCCATGTCGCGTCATGCCTCGGCGGTGTCTGGGCAAGCAGGTCACAAAGTCCATCGTGATGTGCTCCCACTTCCACTCAGCCACCTCCAATGGTTAGGTAGCCTGTATGCAGTGCTCGACCTTAACTTTGTTGACACGTGAGGCATCGTCGAACAAAGTCTCGACGATGTCTCTTCATCCGCTCGATAGTCTTGTGAAGATCCTTGGTACATCTTTGTACCACCTGGATGCATAACAAATCAAGAGCAGTGAAACTCCCTAAGGATCTCCTCTCTCAACTCTGTCAACTAGGGAACCACTACCCGTCCCCCATACCGAAGACTACCATATGTGTGGATGGTCTAGCCCTCGTAAGGCATACTAGACTGTACCCGATCCCTGATGGACACCATCTCTACGTCCTACCCCTAGGACTCAATCACTTTACTCAATAGGGCATAGCCACCAAACTCCCCAACTACCCTGAGCCTGCTCGCTGTACTATAGCCCGAATTGTCCCACAGTCTCAGAAGTATACACCCTCCGGGAAGTATTCTAGCCAATGTTGTAGCGCCCTCAACTCGGCTACGGTGTCATTGAGGTGTCATTTTTTTTTTTCCTGTTTAATATATGTTAGTGATATGCTCTAGCCTAATGGCATATACATTGTCATTATATGTTTATATATATGAGGCATTTATCATTTTATCTTGTTATTTAAATTATGGTTTAACTTGATAAAATTAGATCCTTGAATAATTTAAGCCGCTTTATGTCATCAAGTATGTGACTTGATAGTAAAACCTTAAGGCATAATAACACTATTCTAAATAGTCCATAGTCGATCATTATTGTGGGAATAATAATGAAGTAAGACTATTATTTTTTCTTAAAAAAGACCACGTTTTGCTGGTCATGAACATAAGATATTTTCGAAACATAAATACAATATTAACCGTATTTATTGGGTGACCCGCTATGAAATACTACATGCATTATGTCATCAGTAATTCTCATTGCGATGAAGTAGTATTTAAGTCCTTCGACCTGAATTCACCATGGATTTCTGCATGAGGAACTTGGGTAATGGCGACGTGGCTTCCGATCACGTCTTTAGCAGAATGGTAATACAGGCTATGGTTGGGCATGCAGTAAATCATGTGGAGGAATGTGAGTGATAGTAAAGGAATTTGTCTCTCTTAATTGAGTGAGATGTCTATTGGCCTCTTGATAAGTGAGACTGAGAAATGCATGTATCTTTCGAATGAGATTAATGAGGAGTTATCAATATCATTTGTTTAGTCGGTCTAACGAGAATCAAGCGATTAAGTTGTATAAAGATGACTTCATCCATGCTTTGTGCTTAATCGAGACATGTGACAAAGGACTAATATCATACTAAGGTAAGGTTTTTCAAGTCATCGAATTCACTTGATTTAGGCAGTTATAATATCTTGCTAGAGACCAATTATAACTTGTTGATTCGTGCCACAGTAGGTGTACTTAGAATCAACAATATTTATAACCTAGGTTCCTACTGCCGTAGCAAAGCTACTGCAGTATAGCGACTCTAGGATCGAACACAGGGATGGGTTTTCGTCTTACAAATGACTTGTATAATGATTCAAAATGGTGAGGCTTTCATTTGGATTTTCGGATTTGCATTAAAAGTGTGGTTGTTGTTATCACTAAACTAGCTAAAAGTAATTTAAAATAAGATGTAAAAAGAAAACCTTGAAGTTTTAGGTCACTAGTTTGGTATGATGGGGTTGTAGAGGTGTCCTCGGGTTATTTCCTCGCATTAGGGCAAATGACATATAGTCATTTCCAAAACTGGAACTTTGTTTAACTTTAAAAACCAACCCTTAGTAGCATTCCTATTTGAACCATAGCATTCTCAGGCATTTTAATGTTCCTGCAGTTGAAAGTAAAGCATTTAACCTACTTTCAATGGCACCGTCGTGACATCTAATGGATGTCGGTGTATCTACCATTAAGAATACCTTTGAACCCTAAAGCATGCCAAGTATTGACCAAAGAAAATACATTGATAGCATTTAAACCTGGTTGGAATGTTTTGAAACACAAAGCTGTGATGCACAGCTACATGAAAACGGAACACGCAGAAGCCCACATCAATAACTGTGACCCTCCTCTTCCAAGGTTTTGAGGCCTTGAACATCCTTTGAGTTGTCATCCTCAAAGGGGTGTGTTTGCGACCTAGAAAAATGAAAGAAGAGAGAGAATAAAGAAAATGGGAACCAAAATAGGGGTCGTAAATGAAACTGTGTGAAATGAAAAGCTAGGTTACAAAATGTTCATAACATGGCTTATATAGCCCCACAAACATGCGAAAATACCAAACTAACCTAAATAATATGATTACATTGAGGGCAAAAGAGGAATTAATCAAACGGGTCATTTGGATCACAAAAACCACGTCTGGAAATTTTCGCTATACGCCAGTAATTTTAGCTATCATGGTGAAAATTCGCTGTATTCTTGAGGCCGCTATGATAGCAAAAGATTTATTGTGATAGCAATTTCGCTATGATAGCGAGGGTCGATATAAGCGAGGCCGTATGATTGCGAAAATTTAAGCTATCGTGCGAAAATTAAGCTATGCTTGAAATTGCCAATCTTCTCTTTGTTAGCTACACTGCTTCCTCCGATACCATTATGCATCTTCCCGACATATTTCTTCGTCGAGGCTTGATACAGAAATCGGCGAGATTCTCTGAACTCGGCATAAATGAACCAGAATTGATGCCAAGCTTTATATGATGGTAAGTTCTGAGCACATAAAACTACCAAAAACAACCTTAAACAAATCGATGGTACTAATCGGACTGCACATGTCAATCGGCAATTAATATGATTAGTGCGTAAAAAAGCACTCAAACCTATCTTAAATAGGATTTCGAAAATAGCACTTTTTGGAACAATTACACCCCCAACCGATAAATTGCTAGTCCCTTAGCAATGCTAAAAACAATAAAGGACATGCAGGCTATGCTTTTGCAAAAAGAGTATTCTGTTCAAAAAGTGCGTACAAGTGAGGCTTTACCTTCAGTATGAAAAATTTAGACTCTATACAAAAACCAACATGAGAGAACAATAGCCATATAGGAACAAGTTTGGTGACATCAATTCGAAGTCACTTTGAACTTCCACGAAACTCTTTTAGGTAGCAGTTTGAACTAATAAGTTGCTAAGCTATTCCCTCCCCCCAACTAAGCTACTGCCCGGACCTTAAACTGATGACCAACCTAAATAGATTCAGTTACACTCTTATTTCTTACTTCGATTGTATTGTAGGGTGCAATGCTGAAAACTCGACTTCTCCAAAGTCCGCGTAACGGGGGTCCATCGATGACTCCCAACCAATTAAGGTTTAGGGCATCAAGTCAAAAGGATCTGTCGACCAAAAACTCTTCAGGCTTCACCCCGGACTTCGAATGATTTTGAGAATCCAGCACCTACAACTCGCTAAATTCCACCCATCCACCCATGTAGCGAACACTAAGTCGGTGACTCCCGACCAGTTTTCTTAGGGCACCGGGCTTTAATGGCTTTCGCCATATACCCCTTGGACTGTGTTCGGGTTTCAAGGAAAAGTGTCACGGCTTTCCATTCTCTTTTTCTGCTTTCTTTTTCTTTTTGCTTTTTCTTTTTCATTTGGAAGACTTCATTGGTCTTCTTTTGTGGGTAACATAAACCTGTGTAGATTAGTCAATTGGATCTAAGGCCGGTTTCAAGTAAGGGTATGCGACTTCTCAACCTATTGATGGCCAGTGTGCCTTTGTGTTATTAATTAGCTAATGGGATGGATAAGGTTGAATACTTTGGAATTTCAACCAACCAAAAACTTAATCATGTATGGAACTATTATAGCATTATGGTAGCATACATTGCTTCAATTTTTAAACTCAAGGTAAGACAAAACCACCACAATAAAGGGCTAAAAAGAGAAGCAAACATTACTTTCAACACAAGCTGTCCCGGCATGGGAATGAGAAAGTTAGAGGATGGGTGAATTTGCCTCCTCAATCCCGATTAGGCGAGGAGAAGAATCATCCCCATCCTAGGAAGGGTGAGGTGCAAGTGAGAAGTGGTTGATGTTTAGGCTGACCTGAAAGCAAACATGCCACTCAACTAGTTACCACAAGATTTTAACAAAATGAAACTTAAACAGAGTAAGCAGACAAATTAGTGACACGAGACCTTTGCGGGAGCCACTCTAAATGTGTAACTGTAGGTGCGAGGAGATCGAGAAAAGGAGAATTTCCTCCCTGACTACAGTCTGCTGCACAACATAGGGCTTTACTCTCTGTCCATTAACCTTGATCACCGTATTATCATTTGGATTGAGTAGGTCTACTGAACCATTGGGGTGTGCTTGTTGAATGATGAATGGGCCAGTCCATCGCGACTTGAGCTTGCCCGGAAATAAATGGGTTGGAATCATACGGGAGGACTTGGTCTCCTTATTTGAAATTCTTGCAAGTTATCATTTGATCATGCCATTTTTTCTATCTTTCCTTTGTAATCTTCGAGTTAGTAGGCATCATTCGTATTTCCTCCCGACTCATTGAGATCAGAATCTTTTGAGCGGCCCTACTTAAATTCATGTTCAGTTTCTTGATTGCCCACCATGCTTTATACTCGATTTCCACTGGAAGATGACATGCCTTGCCAAAGACCAACCGATAAGGGGACATTCCAAGAATCGTTTTGAAAGCTGTTCTGTAGGCCCACAGTGAATAAAGCAATTTGAGGGACCAATCTTTTCTATTGCTATTCACCACCTTCATTAGAATGGTCTTAATCTCCCTGTAGGCAAGCTCTACTTAACCACTTGTTTGAGGATGGTAAGGGGTAGCCACTTTGTGTTTAACACCATATTTAGCCATGAGGTTTTCAAAAGGTTTGTTGATGCAGACCCCATCACTAATAATGGATTTTGGTACCCAGACATGGAAAGATGTTTGCTTTCAGAATTTGAGCTCCACCCTGGTCGTTGGTTTTGCGAGGATTATATTGTTTAGACACATAGTACACTCCGCTAATATGTATGCATGCCCGTAAGGGCGTGAGAAGGAAGGTCATGTCGATGCCCCAAACATCAAATAGCTCGACCATTAAAATTGGGTTCAGGGGCATCATATGACGGCGAGACAATTTCTCGAGCCTTTGGCATCTATCACATACTCGACACATTTGGTGTGCTTCTTTAAGAAGGCCCGATAGAAAGCCGAGTTGCGGCACCTTCATTCTTTGTCTTACGGGAAGCAAAGTGACCACCACAGGCACTCTCGTGGCAGTGGCTCAGAATTCCTTGTTGTTCTTCTTCAGGCATACACTTCCTGATTATCGATGCACGGTATTTAAACGAAGGGCTCTTGATAATAGGAATGGATTTTCGCTAGAAATACTTCTATCTGTTCTTTCTACTCGAGATGGAATTTCTCTGACTGCAGAGAAATTTAGCGAATGTGAGCATACCAGAGAGCTTTCTCCAACCGCATTAAAGATTCTTCAGGAAATTCATCATTGATGGGCGGGCTATGAGTGTCATGGGCTATTGTTAATCTATAAAGATGGTCTGCCACAACATTCTCTACCCCCTTTTTGTCCTTAATTTGCAAGTTAAATTCTTGAAGCAGAAGAACCCATCGAATAAGTCTTGCCTTAGCATTTTGCTTGGTCAGGAGATATTTCAAAGCGGAATGATCTGTAAAAGTGACTATATCAGACCCAACCAAGTATGCTCGAAATTTGTCTAAGGCGTGAACCCTTTATGACAATTCTTTCTGTAGTAGTATGGTTCTTTATTAGTCGTTCAAAAGTTTACTTGCATAAATAAGACTTCCATAGGTTTTCCTTCTCTTTGGCAAGAACTGCTCCAATAGAAGATCACTTGCATCACATCACCTCAGCCCAGCCGGTGAGTGCTCAAATACTATTGGTGCGTGGTCAAATGGGACCAATCTTCAAAGCTCTTCGCGATCTTTTTCCCAAGCAAATTTAGCATCTTTCTCCTGCTTGACTTATAAAGGGGCTTAGCAATCTTCGAAAAATCCTTGATGAATCTGTAAAAGCTTTGCATGGCCAAGGAATTGCCTGCTTTGTTTTACATTTGTTAGACGGCGGTTGCAAATAAGTTCGATTTTACCTTGTCAACTATTCCTATCTTTGGAAATAACATGCCCCAGTACAATCCCTTGGTTCACCATAAAATGGCATTTCTCCCAGTTAAGCACCAGATTCTATTCAATGCACCTCTGCAGGATAGCTTCAAGATTAGTCAAACATTCTTCAAAATCACCTCCGTATACAATGATGTCATCCATGTATACTTCCATTATGCGCTCCACCATATCGCTGAACATACTAAGCATACATCTCTAAAGATTAGCGGGCGTTGCAAAAGAACAAGGCATCCTCACGTAAACATAAGTTCAAATGGGCCAATTAAAAGTGGTCTTTTCTTGATCTTAAGTGCGATCTCTATCTGAAAGTACCACGAATACCATCCAAAGCAATAGAATGGGTGTCGAAACTCTCTCAAGAAGGCGATCAATGAAGGGGCGGTGGGAAGTGATCTTTTCTTGTTACTTCATTGAGCCTCCCCTTAATCTATACATACCCTCAACCGATTATTAGTCGGGTAGACAATTCCTCGCCCTTTCATTTTACGATGAATTCACCCACGACTTCTTGGGCACCACAGGTTGGAGAAACACAAGTGCTATCAGATATAGGGTAAATGATACCAGCCTACAGCAACTTGAAGACTTCAATGCGAACTACTTCCTGCATGTGAGGATTCAACCTCCTCTGTGGCTGCTTAACAGCTTTAGATTCTTCTTCTAAATAAATGTGGTGGGTGCAGATTGTTGGGCTGATGCCTTTTAAATCATAAATTTTCCACCCCAAAGCTTGCTTGTTCATTTTGAGGAGGTGCAGCAGGTTGTCCTCCTGTGAAGTGGTCGAGCGGGTGATATTGTTGGACCTTTGCTAGTTTTCTTCCCGAGAAATGCATACTTTAATTCCGCAATGGGGGTTTGAGATCCAACTGTTGAGGTTCCTTTTTCTCTTCACCAGTCAACAAAGGTAGAATTTCTATTTTCTTTCTCCAGCACCCCTGTACTAGGCTCATGCATTGAGGTTCCTGTTGCTCTACAAGGCACTCAGATAACTCTTGGGTTAACACATCTTGCACTTGCTGCTCATTAGCCTGTTGTTCAAGAATTTTATCTATTATGCAGACTTCTTCACAGTCGTCCTCCACTGGTTGCATATTCCTTTTACTCAAATGGAAGATATTGAGTTCTAAAGTCATATTCCCAAAAGTGAGTTGCATAACCCTATTTCGGAAATTTATAATGGCATTCGAGTAGCGAGAAAAGACTGATATGATGGGTACATGTTGCCCTACTACAGGCTTTTGTGTCAAATGCGACACAATCCAACTGGATAGTAGATTTGTCCACTTGTATTAGAACATCCTCAATGATCCCTTTGGTATTTTAATTGACCTATCGGCTAGAGACGGGTGTGATGAAGTGAGCTTGATTCTCCCGAAACCCAGTACGCTTGTACATGGAATATAGCGTGGGGTTCACACTAGCTCCCAAGTCTAGTAGTGCTTTTTCTACACTAGTGCCCTCGATATTAATTGAGATTGTAGGACATCCCGGGTCCTTACACTTCACAGGAGTCTTGCACTCAATGATAGCACTCACTTGCTCTGTCAAAAAGGCCTTTTTATTCACATTGAAGCCTCTTTTTATCGTACATAAGTATTTCAAAAATTTTGCATACGTGGGGACTTGCTTGATCATGTCAAGAAGAGGAATGTTAACCTTCACTTGCCGCAGTACCTCTAAAATTTCAGTTTGGTTAGCTGAATTTTTCTTTTTTTGAAGTGCCTGTGGGAAAGGAGGGGGTACACTAGGCTTCACCTCTTCCCTTGCTGCTGGTTGTTCTTCCTCTAGTGGATCAGCCACAGTGGGAGCTATCTTGGTTGGTGCTAGGACTGTTGGTCTTAGTTCTTTACCACTTCTCAACGTCACTCTGCGGCTTCATCAATTCTTGCATTTGGATCCTTGCATTTGAGCCTATTTCATACATTCCCTTAGGGTTTCTTGTGCAGGAGAATTTTCCTTTTTCAGGACCCTGCTGCTGGTTAGACAACCTGGAAATCTCAGAATGCATACTGTCCAATTTCTTGTTGAGTGAGCTCTCGACTGCCTCAATTTTCTGATTAGTTTGAACATTCAACACCTTCTGTTCCTCCACAAACGTGCCTACCACTTTGCTTAAATTTAAGTGCACCTTAATAGGAAGAAGGTGGAGTTCTTTGCTTCTTTGTTGTCTTTGAGAATTAGGCCAAGCTTCTTCTTGTGCTCACAGGGGGCATATGCGGGGTTTTGGCTTCCATGATAAATTCGGATGATTCCTCCAATTGGGGTTATAGGTGTTGCCATAAGGAGCATTTGTAGGTGGCTTATTTTGACCCAAGACATGGGCATGCTCTTGCATTAATTCCCTTACTGAATAAACTATTGAACAGTGCTCCTCAGGGTGGCTATTTGACTGACAATTAAAAGCAATTTGTAGGTGAGATGGGCAATTCACATTCCTTTGCTTGCACTTCATGCTGATTTCTCATTTCAAGCTCCTCCAACCTTTGGGTCAAAGTGGTCAGTTTTTCTTTCATCTCCGTGTCTTCGGAAAGTGCATAAATGCCTCCCCTTTGGTGGGTCGAAGGCCTCATTCTTTCTGCCTCCCTTGGGATTGGCTCATCCCATCCCTTGGAAGTTTCAGCCCTGCAGTTAAAAATCCATGGCTTCAGCCCGGGTTCTTGCTCGATCCCTCCACATGGTTTCCGACGATTGCTTCATGGCGGAGACATACCATCATAAATGATTCACTAGCATCCATGTATTAAAACCATGAATTGTGGACATGCCTTGATGGTCTTCATGAACCCCTCCCAACAATGATAAAACTTCTCATTGTCATAGGCCCAGTGGTGTAGATTGCCTCTTCCGTATTTAGTCTTAGTTTGTGCGAAAAGTCTTAAAGGTCGGCTTGAAGATTGTAAAGTGACCAAAAGACATATACAAATTTATGACACTATTACCAAAGGCCTGTTGTCTAATCCCTGGCAACGGCGCCAAAAACTTGTAAAGTGCCCAAATAATGTATATGTGAAAATATGGCCAAGGGAGTGAATGTGGTAAATACTCAAAAACTGATTTGAAAGCAAAGTAAGTATACTCAGCTGAAATGAAACTATGCCAGCACTCGGCCTTTCCATGAGTGCACGGGTCATACAGTAATAAAGTGGACTCACAGGGTCAGGATGTCGTCCTGATAGGATTGGAGGTTCTCTCTAATTGGAATTTGAGCAACCCGATAACAAGGGTTCTTCACTATTTAGGCGACCAAATAGGATGTGAATAAAATCAATTTAATTGAAACAAAAGCGATTTAAAACTAATCTAAATCTGCAAATAAAAGCGACTTCGCAATTCTAAAAGGTATGAAGAGAGTCACTAGGGATGGGGATAATTATTTACAAAACAGTTTGCATTTCCTTGAAAGTGCAACATTTGTGAGTTGAATGTTGGGTTTGTCCAAGAGCAATGTAGTATAGCTTGGATTTCTCCATACACCAAACATTTCACTATCTAACACACCATATTCCTTTCGGGGACAAATGGGTCTAAATAGTTACTTAGCAATTTGGCACTCTTTAAGATTTGATTGTTTTTCTTTTCAATACTTCACAACCATTTTCGGGGCCGAAGATTTGCCCATAAGACGGGATAATCACAGGCCTTCCTCGATGTAATTGGTATCTACGTCCTTCAAATCTAATAAAATTTTCTATCTCCTTTATTAGATCTTTGCTAACGGGATCGAATCCTTTCATCGGGGACTAAGAGGAGAAACCTGCGATCAGCTAAATTGATACATCATCTAATTAATCCTCACACCATGAGTAAATTAGTGATCTATAGTAATTTTTCAGAGTTCATTAGTTCCAGATATTAGTCTAACATACCCCACAAGATTCACAGCTCTTTACTCTCAGGAATCTCCATCTCTGTGTCACTCAGAGGGCCTCCAGGAAATCAGAGCAAAGATACAGCTCTTTTTTGGGTATAAGCTACTAATATTCCGAACAATTCATTATATGAACAGTACCAATTATATAAATTCAGTATTCAAACCCACAAAATAAGCGAAAAGCGCAAATCTGAATGTTCGACAATTAAACCCCAACCATAAGGGTGTTTAATGTTCCATTCTTAATTTAATCATCACTAATCAAACAAAAGTAAGAAAATGAAGAAAGAAATCAAGAGAAAGAAAGAAAAACCCATATTTGAGCTTAAATCTTACGCCTCAATGATCAAAATAATAAATTGAATACGAGTCTGACAGAAATCTCTTTGTAAAATAAAAATACGCAGAAAACTATTCTAGATCTATTAAAAATAAAAATCTGCGGCAAAAACTAAGAAAATGGCAGTTTAGAGAGAGAGCCCATGAGAGAGAAAATCGATTTTTAGCTTCCAATGCTGTACGAACCTTAGTGAAATCTGAATCTCTATTATCTCTGACACCAAAATCTCTTGATAGAAACAAAAATCTGCTCTAAAACTGCTCTCAAATCTAAAAGAAATAAAAATCTACAGAAAAACTGGAAAAATGGGCGGAGTCTAGAGAAACCCCCAGAGAGGCTCTTCAATCTTCAGCTCTGCCTCTTTACCTAAAAAACGGTATATATATGGTCTAGGGTGAAATGGGCGAAATTGGAGTGAACTCAATTTCGGCCTTTTTAGGTTCTGCGACATTTAGTGCGACACGGGTTTTGTCGCGACACCATTTCTGTCGCGACATCGGTCGACATACTCTCTGTCGCGACGCCGGTCCGCGACAGCCCTCTCTGATCGCGACATACTCTCTGTGACCAAATTTTGGGCAATGGCTGGTTTCTTCTCCTAACCTTCGGGGCCATAACTGCCGTTTAACTTCGGTTGGCGTGTGAATACTCGTTGGAAAGCTCTTTGAATGTAGAATGCAGCCATGAGGAATTTGAACCATTTGATGTTCCAGATGGTACAGAAAATTAATCTTCCTGTAGCCTTGTTTGTAGGACTCTCCGGTTGACTCTTCTTTTGGAAATATATTGCTCATTTCTTGCCAAATCACTTGCTTTTCATCGATATCCTCACAATAAGTTTAGAGGAAATTTTTATGAGTTTTATGAATATGGATATTAAATTCACAAAATGGCATGTGAAATGAACTTCAAGAAAACATAGATGAGTTTGCACTCATCAAACACCCCAAACTGAAGTTTTGCTTGTCCTCAGCAAAGAAAGAAAGAAGTTGCTTGTCCCCCGAGCAAATGAAGAAGAGTTCATTTCACCCTTTTTATTTAACCAAAACCAAGTAATCAAGCACCAAGGGGTATGTGATATGTCTCGAATTACCCACAAGGAATATAAGAGAATATGATCAGATAATTTATTCATTTTAATAGTGAATTAATCTCATAATAGAAAATTTAGATCATGGTTCTCACTAGTGTGTGTGTGTGTGGTCTTTACATCCAGACAATTGCAAGCTAGATGAGTTTATGAAGTGAGATAAATGCGCGGATCTCCTAAGATAATTTATTTAGGTTCCCTGAGGCTTGTTGTTCTTATCACTCTCCACTAATGTAGGCACACACAACTCTCAAGATCAAGTAGGTCTTTATAAACGTAATGTAAGGCTTGGGTAGGGGTAGTTAAGTAGTCATTTGGTAAAACTTACCTAAACATACGTATTTTACGCATTGACGGCTCTACTCCATCCTGATTCTTACCATCGGCATAGTGACACTCTCGAACACCCCCTTGTTTAGGTGCATCCTTCCATGCTCCCCTCATATCACTTTCTGCACAAATTCTGCATTCTTTCAACAAACATCAAGCCTTTTCTTTAAGACAATGTTATTAAGTATGCAATGTAGGAAACCCCCTTAAACTTTCTCTGACCCTTAAGCGAGCTTTAAATCAATAGCTCCCAAACCAGTTGGCCTTAGGGTATTAGGTGTTGAGACACCTTAGGATTTACTTGCTCTAGGGAAGGAAGGCTGCGGGCTAGACTCACTCTTCCTTGACTTTTATTGTATTTTGCTTCTTTTACACTTGATATTTTCTTCTTTTTTTTTTTTTTTTTTTTTTTTTTTTTTTTTTTGACAACTTCTTTTGATTTTCAACTTAACTCATTTCAACCAATTTGGAGTTATTTTTCCTATGGAAAAATAACTCCCCCAAACTTGCTCCTCACCACATTTCTCAATTATGTTCAAATCCTCATGTTATGGGTGAGTTTAAGTTTCTTTATTAGGGGATAATTGATGTATAGGAAGGTTATTGGCTTCAAACTTGGTGTTTTTTGTAAACGAATTTTGGCTCTTTAAGGCTCAACATCTTGGTACTAGAGGAATATGCATATGCATATTAATAGGTTAACAAGGCACAATCTTTCCAAAGGATGGCTATATCATTTCTCAATTGTTGTGTTACTAGGATTTAAGCCTCGGCGATAATAGAACAAGTTCTAGAACCTATGGAGATCAAAATTAGATGGATTCTCATAAACCTTCTCTAACCGACAAAAGCTTTTCAAAAGGGTACTTAGTGACCACGGTATAGTTTTGATAAACCAATGACTAAATAGCCTATTAAAGAGATAACTCATTAAGCATTAAGTCCCTATTATCCTCTAATATTGTCCATATGCCAAGGTTTCATTTATGGTCCTTATTGACATCCACGAGCAACTCCAAGCAAAACTCAATTAACTCAATAAACTCTAACTTCAAAAAATATACCAAACTAAGATGTAAGTTATGAAGCATCAAACAAAGTCAGTATTTATCGGAAAAGCACCAGAAAATTTAAATCCCACTCAAAGTTGTCATTTACAACATGTGGGGGTGTGACATGATAAACTAACAAAAAATAAACACCGAACTTTGAGATGAACATTGTCCTAAATGTCTAACAATGAGCAAAGGAAGCAATAAAGTAAAGAGTAATAAAGAGAGTTGGGAAAAGTGAACTCCCCTTTCTAGTCTCAGCCACTTTGAATAGGAACCTTGAGGATTTTCAAACCTTGACATTGGTGTACTACCCCTTGATACACTCTTTTGCTTCTTTGGAGCCATGAAAGTGGCTTTGGCATTTTCTCAAACACTTGGTGTGCACCAACTTCCTTCACCTCAAATGAGTGAGTTTTGATTCTTCAAAACCTCCTTCAATACATGCAAATCACTCCACAATCAATAATGATCCACAAAGAACAACCAAGCACTAAAAATTTTCTTCCATTGTAACTCCTCTTTGATGCTTGGAATGATGGATGGAAAATTGTGGTTCCAACAAGGTAAGTTGTGGGTTTGTGATGGGTTTTTGAAGCTTGAAGATGAAAATGGATTGGGGAGGAATGTGATTTTAAGGATTTGAGTGGATGGAGAAGAATTTGAAAGTGGTTTAGAAGTTACAAGGGTTGGAGGAAGAGTATGGCAAGATAGAGTATAAAGTAGGAAGAGAAGAAAAATGGGTTTAAAGGGTTAAAAGCCTCTTGTTTTCCATTATTTGTGGTGCTGGTCACGTCAGCAATTCTGCTCAGCACCCCTGTTTTTTATCCAACTTGTTATACTCATATCTCCTTCATTTTAGCTTGGAATTGGATGTGTAAGGACTCGTTGGAAAGCTCTTTCAATGTAGAATGTGCTCATGGGCTGAGGTGAACCATTTGGAGCCTCAATCAATACAGAAAAATCAGAATGTTCAATGCTGTCCAGTGTGATGATTTCTTGACTCCTTAGGTTCTCCTTGCTTTGTCTCTTGCCCATATCACTTTATCCTTCAAAGTCCTTTATGCTTATATATTCTCTCGAAATTCCTCCAATACTTAACCCTTAATTCTTTCATTTCATTCTTGAACTCATCTCTTGTCTTCAATTCTCCTCAAACATGATCATGAACCTTCCAACTTTATATTTCGATTCAATTTGGTTCTTTCACCTCAAACACGAAATTTGATGAACATCTCCACTCCATTTTTTTTTCACACTTCAAGCACTATAATTACATAAACCACTTTTTCCAATTTCTTGCCTTTGCTCTTGCAAACTAGTCATGACAACATGTTGACTTCAAACTTATCTTGATACGAAAACACTAACAACAAAGTTAAAACAACTGCTGGAATTTTTCATCTCAATAGTAAAAAAAAAACAACAAATAAAATAACTAAAAAATAGAAAAGAAAGAGAATGGATAGAATCCTTATTACTTAGCTTAGGTTGCCTCCCAAGAAAGGCTGTTCAGTTTTAGAGTCAGCTAGACTCATTGGAAAAGTACTGATGCTTCCATTGACCAATCATTCATCTTGGAAAGCACTTCCTCTTCATAACCATTATTTCCAGGATGTTTTCTTTCGGACTTTGAAGAGGGAAAAAAAAACTCAAAATCCCCTTTAATTATGTGCGGTGGTTGACCACAATTTCTTCCAAAACGGAGTCCCTCTATGTGAGTAGTGTAAACACATTTATGCTTAAGAATTTGTTTGAGCATGTTCCCTTTTGAAGTTGACATTTGTAGGGTACTACGCACATGGCTCTTTCTTGCTCAGTCGAGGTAATAATTGGTGAAGATTGAACTTTGCTTTCTCCTCACCCACAAGCAAGGTAGGCTCCCCCTTGTTGATGTCAATCCATGCTTGGCTGAGGAAAGAGTGGTCTTCTGCCAGTATATAGAGAATTTTGTAGGTCCCTTCAATGCCCCCGAGTCACCAATCCATGGGGAAGGTAAATGTGTCAATCTTCACCCAAAATGTTTTCAATAGCCATTACTTGACTTACTTCTTCAAATTTCAGTTTATCAATAATGACTCTTCATAATTTAAGTTGTTTAGGAGTGCCTTGTCCTCCAATTTCCAGCTCATTTTCACCTTCCCTGATTTCGGGATAGGAAATTTACGCTGCTTGCTCGAAAAGAGTATCAATGCATTCTTTGGGATTTGGCAAAGTGTTACTAGGAGAGGTCCTAGTGAATTTTTCCTTGAATGCTTGGACCAAGTGTCCTATTTGAGCTTCTACATTTTCCAATCTAGCACTAGTGTTGACTTGGAAGGCATCTAAATCTGGAAATTTGCTCATGAAGATTAATCCTCTTCTTGTTCCTTCCATGTAGATAAAGTCTGCTCATAACGAGAGGCAACTCTTCTTCCTCTCCTGAAATGTAGGATTTGAGGCTCCCTTGATAAGACAGCCTCCTTGTTCCATGAGTGAGTCATTGTGAATTCTTTGGTCAATTTATGAAGAGTAGTTCAAGCTTGGCTTTTATGGAGGCAAATCTATCTTCTGGTAGATGTTCCTCTAAGTACCAACAAATAGAAGAAAAACAAAAGAAAATAAGTACAAAATACAAATAAAAAAAATTAACTAGAAACAAATCACAACAAAGATAAAAATAATAAATAAAAAGGGCCTAAATTAGCAAATTACAGTTCTTCAAAATGTCAACTTCCAATGAGAGAAAGAGTGAACCAGCGCCAATCCGACAACGGCTTGCCAAAAACTTGTAAAGTGACCCAGACATATCTGGAAATTTATGACACTAATACAAAGGCACATTGTCTAATCCTAGGCAACGGCAAAAACTGTAAAGTGCCCAAATAATGTATATGTGAAAATATAGCCAAGGGAGTGGGCTTGGTAAATACTCAAAAACTGATTTGAAACAAAGTAAGTATACTCAAAAACTGAAATGAAAACTATTACTGACACTCGACCCTTTATGAGTGCACGGGTCATACAAGTAATAAAGTGGACTCCTAGGAGTCGGATATCGTACCAGTTGGGTTCTCTAATTTAGATTTGATCACCGATTACAAGGGCTCTTCACTATTTAAGCGACAAGTAGGATGTCGAATAAAATCAATTTAATTGAAACAAAAACTGATTTAAAACTAATCCTAAAATCTGCAAATAAACAACTACTTAATTCTAAAAGGTATGTAGAAGAGAGTCAGGGATGGGGATAATTATTTACAAAAACGGTTGCATTTCCTTGAAAGTGCAACATTTGTGAGTTGAATGCTGGGTTTGTCCAAGAGCAATGTAGTATAGCTTGGATTTCTCCATACACCATACATTTCACTATCTAACACACCATATTCCTTTTCGGAGACGAAATGGGTCTAAATAGTTACTTGTAAAAATTTGGCACTCTTTAAGATTTGATTGTTTTCTTTTTCAATACTTCACAACCATTTCGGAATTTGAAGAATTCTTGCCCCCATAGACAGGATAATGCAAGCCTTCTCCAATGTAATTGGTATCTCGTCCTTCAAATCTAATAAAATTTTCTATCTCCTTTATTAGATCTTTGCTAACACGGGATCAAGATCCTTTCATCAGACTAAGGAGAAACCTATGATCAACTAAATTGATACATCATCTAATTAATCCTCACACCATGAGTAAATTAGTGATCTATCGAAGTAATTTTTCAGAGTTCATTAGTTCAGATATTAGTCTAACATACCCTGAGATTCACAGCTCTTTACTCTGGAATCTCCATCTCTGTGTCACTCGGAGGCCTCCACGGAAATCGAGCAAAGATATATACTTTTTTGGGTATAAGCTACTAATATTCCGAACAATTCATTATATGAAACGGTACCAATTATATAAATTCATATTCAAACCCACAAAATAAGCGAAAAGCGCAAATCCCAAATGTTCGACAATTAAACCCCTGACCACAGAAATTGTTTAATGTTCCATTCTCTTTAGTTCCAATCATCACTAATCAAACAAAAAAGTAAGAAAATGAAAGAAAAATCAAGAAAGAGAAAAACCCAGATTTGAGCTTCAATCTTAGCCTCGACAGTAAATAAATTGAATATATAGTGCAGCTACGAAATCTCTTGATAAAAATAAAAATGCCTTTCAAAAAACTATTACAGATCTATTAAAAATAAAAATGCGGCAAAAACTAAGAAAATGGCAGTTTAGAGAGAGAGAGCCCATGAGGAGAAAATCCAGATTTTTGCTTCAATCTTTATGCGAACCTTAGTGAAATACGAATCTATTATGGCCAAGAAATCTCTTGATAGAAACAAAAGCTCCTTTCTAGCGCTCCTCAAATCTAAAAGAAATAAAAATCTACGAGAAAAAGCGGAAAAATGGCGGAGTCTAGAGAGAGAGAAACCCAAGAGAGGCTCTCCAATCTTCCCGCTTGCCTCTTTACCTAAAAAACGAGTATATATATGGTCCTAGGGTGAAATGGGCTTGAAATTAGGTCAAAAACTCAATTTTCGGCCTTTTTTAGGTTTCTGCAGCATTTCTGGTCGCGACACAGGTTTTCTGTCGCGACACCATTTCCTGTCGCGACATCGGTCACGACATACTCTCCTGTCGCGACATCGGTCACGACATACTCTCCTGGTCGCGACATACTCTCCTGTCGCGACAAATTTTCTGGACAGCAACTGGTTTTTCTTCTCTAACTTGTCGGGACCATACTTCTTACGTTTAACTTTCGGTTGGGCGTATGAGTACTGTTGGAAGATCTTTGAATTTAGAATGCAGCCATGAGAATTTGAACCATTTGATGTTCCCAGATTAGGTACAGAAAAATTAATCTTCCCAATGCCTTGTTGTGGGAGCTCTCTCGGTTGACTCTTCTTTTGGAAATATATTGCTCATTTCTTGCCAAATCACTTGCTTTTGTGTAATCCTACAAAACTAGGATTTAGAGGAAATTTTATAGGTTTTACACTTTGAATATGGAGATTAAATTCACAAAATAGCATGAAATGAACTTCCAAGCATAGATGAGTTTTACTTTTCATCAAAGACTCATTGATTCTAATTGTTCTCGGCCTCAGTGAATTAAGCCATATTTTGGCTTTGTCTTTGAGGGTTAATGGGAATGCCTTCAACTTCAAAAAATCCATATCGGTTACACCCTTCTTAAAAGTTATGCATACTTCCTCAAAATCTCGGATGTGTGTGTATGGATTTTCATTTTCCATACCATGAAAAGTTAGGAGTAGGGGCCGCAGGATAAGGTCTCACTAGCCACATCCTCAAGGTGGTATGATGCGGGAAGGTGCACCCCTAACTCTAGGAGGTGTGTGTGTTATCATTTGACCTGTATGTTTGTTGGATTCATAGGATCACAACTGGCCTGTTGTTCCTCTTGAGGATCCATTTGCTCTTGTGCTGCCCGACTTCACAACTTTGCTCAATTGGTGCACTAACTCTTTGCAGTCTACCTGATATTCCTCTATCCTAGTGATGCATAAACACCTGTGACACAAAAAGAGATAAAGCAAAGAACAACAAAAAGGCTTGCCAAAAAGATTAGTGTTAATAAAAAAAATAATACACTATAATAATAAAAAAAACCCAACAGTGACTGTTGAGTAAAAAAACACTTGAAATTCTAAATAATGAAACTCAAAAAGGTTTAAAAGGTCACCAATACTTGTAATGAGGATTACAAGTACCCATCCTTCATCATCGTAGTTTGGCACCATCCCCGGCAACGACTCCATTTGATTCGTGCCACAGTAGGTGTACTTAGAATCAATGTTATAACCTAGGTTCCTTTGCTTAGTAGCAAAGTTCTGCTAGCGGTATGGCGGCTCCTAGGATCGAACACATGGATGGGTTTTCGTCTTACAAATGACTTGTATAATGATTCAAAATGGTGAGGCTTGTTTGGATTTTCGGATTTGCATAAAAGTGTGGTTGTTGTTATCACTAAACTAGATGAAAGCAATTTAAAATAAGATGTAAAAAGAAAACCTTGAAGTTTTGGGTCACTAGTTTGGTATGATGGGGTTGTAGAGGTGTCCTCAGGTTATTTCCTCGCATGAGGGCAAATGACATATAGTCATTTCCAAAACTGGATCTTGGTTTAACTTTAAAAACCAACCCTTAGTAACATTCCTATTTGAACCATAGCATTTACTAAGCATTTAATGTTCCTGCAGTTGAAAATAAAGCATTTAACCTACTTTCAATGGCTCATAAATGACATCTAATGGATGTCAGTGTATCTACCATTAAGAATACACTGAACCCTAAAACATGCCAAGTATTGACCAAAGAAAATACATTAAATAGCATTTAAACCTAGTTTGGAAAGTTTGAAACACACAAATCTGAATTACTGCTTCATGAAAACATAGGAACACACTGTGAGCCCACATCGACCGACCCTAGCAACCCTTACTGCCCCGAGGTTTTGGGGCTTAGCGAAACATCCTTTGAGTTGTCATCCTCAAAGGGGTGTGTTTGGCAGCACAAATGAAGAAAGAGGAGAGAGAAAGAGAGAAAATGGGAACCCAAGCCAGGGGGCCAGTAAATGAAGCTGCGTGAAATGAAAAGCTAGGTTGCAAAATGTTCATAACATGGCTTATATAGCCTGCGAGCATGCGAAATACCAAACTAACCTAATAATATGATTACGTTGAGGAAAATAGGAATTAATCAAAACGAAGTCGTTTGGATCAACAAAACACGATGCAGAATTTTCGCTATGCACAGTAATTTTAAGCTATCATACTTGAAAATTTAGCTATGATGTGTTCGCTATCATTGCGAAATTTTAAGCTATGCCCTCACAATTTCAATCTTCTACTTCTTTGCTTCTGCATCCTCCAGCTTTGCATTATGCATCTTCCGGTTGTTATTTCTTAAATCCAAGCTTGATGAATCGACCAAATTCATACGAACTCGGCATAAATCAACCTGATTTCAATGTCGAAGCTTAATATGATGGTAAAGGTTTGCCGAAACCTGCAAAAACTACAAAAACAACCTCGAAACAAAATCGATGGTACTAATCGGACACGCACATGTCAGTCGGCATAATTAATATGATTAGTACGCAAAAAGCACTCAAAACCTATCTTAAATAGGACTCAAAATATCACTTTTTGGGTACTAATCACTTGTGGGCTTAGAATATGATTTGGGCCCGCTGTCAACCTTGAGTGAACCTATAGGGTCACACATAAGAATGAGCTATAATGGGATGTTAGAAAGGCTCTCTCTTTAGCCCATGATTAAGCCCACGCCCATTAATAGTTAATGGAATTTGGTTTAAATTCGTTTTAATAAAAGGGTTTGGGAGGCTTGATATAAATATGGGATTTATCATAAAATGAGGTGGTTCTTTTGAAGTGGGCATTTTTTAGAGAATTATTTTTAGAGTTTTGGAAGACACTAAGGTGTCTTTGGTTTTGTGGGACAAAGACCTATCGTAAGGTGCTAGCACATCCATCCCATCCATTAGTCGTTCGTGTGGATACCTTTAGGGCGTTTGCACCTTTGCATCGTCTTGGCTCGTTCTTTGCTTGATGTCGTTTCGGAGAGGAGTTCTGTTTTGTGTTTGACGTGTGTGTGATCGAGCAAATTTGCACTAGTCGAAAAGGATTCGGTCTGAGGTAAGATATGGATTTCCTTGATTCATTGTTTAGTTTCATCAAAGCGCGGATCCCGATGCGGTTCGACGTTAAATTTTTATTTCCATTTGTGTTTCGTATCGTTGGATTCCTACGGTGGTATCGGAAGCGACTTCTTCATTTAGGTGAAGCGATTTTTATATAATGATATAACGTGATGCAATTTTAGTGTATTTGTTTTTCCATATGTGATATGCCATGATCCATTAGTTCATTTGTTTTATAATCAGTATAATGTGAGTCATGTTTTTTTTCTATATGAAGTCTGTAACATCATATCAGAAATTGAAAAATGATTCGGTTTAGAAAAGCTCTAATAGGATTAGGACTGTTGATGATCATAATTAAATTCTGAGTTTGTAATTCTTATGTTCTAATCTGATTAGGACTGTTACAGCTTAAGATTAATTAGTAGGACTGTTACATATTAAGTACGTCTATTACAGATTCTTATTAATTAGTAGGATTGTTACATATTAAGTATGGCTGTTACAGATACTTATCAATCAATAATTAGACATTAAGAGATAATTTACATTCACCAGTTATTCTTAATCGGTAGGATTGTTACGTGAATGTTAGACATTAAGAATGGATTGTTAAGTTATTCTTAATCATTAGAGTACATTACACATTAATGTTAGATATTAGATTGGGCGTACAAAATTAATACACATTAAGTAGGATTGTTTCCAAATTAATGATGGATTGTTAGATTAAGAGTAATAAGCATTGGTGAATGACCAGAATTATTAGTGTGATTAATGATGAGGAGAAATTTCCAGGCAGTAACTCATTCATACTATTATGTAAATTTGTTTATGTATTTATGTATGATTGAAGAGACCATATTCATAATACGATTATGTCGCTAAATATGTTTATATTCAATTTTGCATGGTGCATATCATGGCCCTTAGTTCAATGTGATTGGTAGGCATTAATTATGGGTTTGTAATTTTTTAAATACGGCCTACGTGTCGTTATTTTATTGACCTGACATGTGTCTCTTTTTTCATTATATTGGCATACGGCACATTGTCGTTGTTTCATTGACACAACATGTGTGTCTCTTTTTTTATTATTTTAGCAAAAAATGGCATCTGATTATTACTTGCTTGTAATGAAGAAGAGCGAAGAATGGAGGCCCGTTCATTCTTAGAGACCAAGCCGTAAAGCTAAGGTATTGGTAAAGGCAATCCTGCGTCTCCATGGCTTATGGAGATCACCTTAGAAATGGGCCATGACGTATCCGTTTACATTTATGCTTATAAATATGCTTGTATGTGATGCATGTATATGTTTATAAAGTTTTCCTAACAACTTGATAATTTCATCACATAAAATATTAAGTCATAAAATGTCTTCCATAATTTAACACTTGTCAATACTTCGATCGTCTTAATATAGTTTCTGCCAAAGCAAGGTGTATTAGGCCATCTTAGGAAGACATGATGGATAATGGTGATATCCATAAGATTGAATATGGTTAGACTTAACTAGGCTATCATAACGGTTTTTGGAGCTGAGGCGTAAAGGAAAGAGTTTTCTACCTAGTTAGCTTAAGTTTAAGTGTTATGCCAAAGGTAGCTTAGATTTAAGTCAAACATGGATTTTTCACCCACTAAACTATAAGATTGTTTCTCTCTTAGTGAGTTATTAATTTTAGTGGGAGTATTAAAGACCTCATTTATTAAAAGCTTTGCATATTTTTGTATGTAGACTAATGGCATCAAACAACACATCAACATTTACTCTGTGATCTATCCTTGAAAAGGAAAAACTTAATGGTGGTCTCGAAATTTGAGGATTGTCCTTAAACAAGAGAGGGAGATGTATGTTCTTGATAATGAAATCCCTAATGAACCTCCTGCTAACAATGCCTGATAGAAAGGATGCTTATTGTAAGCATTTGAATGACTGCAATGGAATATATTTTGTCTTATGCTTACAACCATGAACTATGAAGCGAGGAAGCAATTTGAGGAAATGGGGCATTTGATATGATGGTGCATCTCAAGGGAATGTTCAAGAGCAAGCACATCGAGAAAGGTTCACAACCACGAAGCATTAATGCATGCAAGATGACTCCTAGCACTTCGAGTAAGAGCACATGTGCTAAGATGAAGGGTCTCATCGATCAACTTGATAAAGCGAGATCATCTATTAGTCATGAGTTGGCTATTAGTCTGATTATAGGTTCGTACCTGAATCTTATGATCAATTTGTTATGAACTCGATATGCCATATGGAGAAATCTATTCTTGAGTTACATGGAATGTTAAAGAACGTTGAGGCAGACATTCAATGTGGAGCAAATCCGGTGCTTATAGTTCAAAGGGGAAGGCATGAAAAGAAAAGGAAAGACTAAAGGCAATAAGGCCAAGAAAGGCAAAGGACAGTCGAACTGGTAGAAGCCAAAACCTTGAGGAGGAAGTTGCTTCTTCTGTAATGAACAAGGTCATTGGAAGAGGAATTATAAGCTCTACTTGGAAGATCTGAGAAAAGAAGGTAAGCGAGGCTACCGCTTCGAGTATTTATGTTATAGAAGTCGATCCCTATCTACCGCCACATTTCATGGGTATTAGACCTTTGGATGTAAGATCTCACATTAGTGTAAATGTGCGAGGCACAACGACGATAGATATTAGCTAAAGGAAAGTGGACCTACAAGTGGGAATGGAGCAGAAGTTCTTTGTGGAGTTTATGATTTGACTTTACTGTAGTGGACTTGTTTTCCAATTCTGAAGAGATTTATTATGTGCTTCTTGTGGCTTGGCTGTTATTCGGTTCTTGTTTGAAGCGTGGATGGTTCACTTTATTATTAAGAATAATATTTTCTCCATCTATAATGCGAGACATTTTTATGGGAATGCTCATTTATCCTAATGGTCTCTACATTCTAAACTTGGAACAACCAACTATCTATACTTGTCGATACTAAGAGGTTCAAGTCAATGACTTGAATCCAACCTACTTTTAGCATTGTCGTTTGGAGCATGTTAATGAAATGCATCTTGATGCTCCATCAATATGGGCTTCTAATACATTCATTGACTTAGAGTCATTTTAAAACATATGAATCTTGTTTACTAGGTAAATAATGAGCTCCTTTTCTTCAGTTCCTGATAGAGGGCTAGTGACTTATTGGGCCTTATACATACAAATGTTTGTGGACCAATAAGCTCAATTGCTAGAGGAGGTTATCATTACTTCATTACTTTTACCGATGACTTTAGTAGATATGGTTACATCTACTTAATGAGGCATAAGTCTGAATCATTTGAAAAGTTCAAATTATTCAAGAATGAAGTACAAAATCAGCTTAGAAAGAATACCAAAACACTTCGATTTGATCAAGGTGGTGAATATTTAAGCCAAAATTTCAATGATCATCTTAAGGATTATGGGATAGTCTCACAAATCATTCCACCAGGAACACCACAATGGAATGGTGTATCTGAAAGGAGAAATCGAACTTTATTAGATATGGTTTGATCTATGATGAGTCCAACAAATCTTCCAATATCCTTATGGGGATATGCATTAGAGACTGTTGCGCTCTTATTGAATAGAATTCCATCGAAAGCGGTTGAGAAAACACCATATGAGTTATGGAAAGGAAAGCGTCCTGGTTTGTCTTTTCTTAAGATTTAGGGTTGTGAAGCTTATGTAAAGTGTTAGGCTTCTGATAAGCTAGCATCAAAATCTGATAAGTGCTTATTTGTGGGATATCCAAAGGAAACAAAAAGGTACTACTTTTACATCCCATCTAAGAACAAAGTGTTTGTTACTCGTAATGGAGTCTTTTTGGAAAGAGAGTTCATTTCCAAAAGAGTCATTGGGAGTAAGATCTCTTAGTTCAAGAACCACAAGTTGCCCTTAGGAGCCTTCATGGAAATTCTACAAGACTCACAACCCGGTACTTGGTGACATCTTACATACGGGCCACGAGGAGTCTAGAAGGATTCATCATGAGCCTAAGAGATATGGATTTCACCGTAGCGGCGACAAAACCATAGAGCTTGTGGATCGAAGATGAGCCTACAACCTATCATGAGACAATGATGAGCTGATTACGAAAAATGGCTTCAAGCCATGAAGTGCGAGATGCAATCAGTAATACGATAACCCGGGTTTAGATTTGGTTGATCCACCTAAGGGTGCTAAGTCATTGGTTGTAAATGGGTTCATAAGATCAAACATGATATGACCTTCAAGTCTTGACTTGTTGCAAAAGGTTTCAAACAAACTCATGGTATTGACTATGATGAGAACTTTTCACCTGTTGTCATGCTTAAGTCTATTAGGATTCTTTTTGATTCGTGCCACAGTAGGTGTATTGGAATCAACAAAATTTATATCCTAAGCTCCTGCGCGTAGCAAAACTCTTTAACAGTATAAGCGGCTCCCACAGGTCGAACACAGGGATGGGTTTTCTTCGTACAAATGATTTACAGTGAGGTTCAAAAATGGTGAATTTCAATTTGGATTTTAAGGTTTGGGTAAAAACAGGGGGTTGGTTTGCAAACGAAAAATAAAATGAAGAAAAATAAGAAAAAGAACTCCTTGAAGCATTGGGCTACTGGTTTTAGGTCCTAAGGCAACTGAGAGGTCCCCGGGTTCATTTCCTCGCGTTAGGGAGGATGACATATAGTCATTTCCCAAACCGGATCTTCATTTAGCTTTAAAAACTAAACCCTATGATTTTCCCTTTTGAAACATAGCATTTAAATGGGCATAAATGTCACACTAACGGTGAAAACATCTGTATTCTTATGATAAGCTAATAAGGAGGCAAACTAGCTGGGCCTCGGTGGATCTTGTGAAAGTATCCTTGAACCCAAAAAACTTGCCAAATACACATTAAAGAGAGCATGTAAGAGATTTTAACCTATGGTGAAAGAAGGAGCGTAAACAACCATAAATGCATGCGTTAAAAAGCAGGCAGAGTGAGTTACCTCCACGCCCCTAGCGTAACCCTCCTCTTCCAAGGAGGAAGGAGTCTAACCAACCATCTCTTAGTTTCATCCTCGAGAGAAGTGTTTGGCCCGTAGAGAAAGATGGAAAAGAAAATGAAAGAAAGTGGGAAAGGAGGAGCGGTAGCGAAGCGCCTTGTCTATTGCCGACGTGAAGTGAAGTGAGTTGATTGTTTTGTCTGGCCAGGACATATATGCTCGAGTCAAGAAATTACAAGCAACCCAAAATCATAAGGTATTACAAGGGTTAAAATAGGAAAAAACCAAAAATTGTAACAAAATTTGGCGTCAAGCGAGGGAGCAGTCTCTTTGGAGGAGCAGTGCTCGCGGGATGGTATCCTGGAAAACCTTCCTATAATGCTCCAATTTAACTTTTGTTTTATCTTTATTATTTCCTCACGGTCTTTGATCTGCAATCTTTGAGTTTGACTCGGTGCCCGTTGCTTGGATCGACTCAACAATTTGGCATAATTAGCTCGTAAAAGCGTAAAATTTTCCACAAAATGCGATCAGTAAGAATAGTAGGGACCTTAATGTGCAAATCGGGTTAATTAGAATGATTAGTACACAAAAATCACTCAGAACCTATAATAAATAGGGTTCAAAATAGCACTTTTAGGGCACTAATCACTTCTTCTTAATGGAAACTTACTGGAGGATGTGTACATGACACAACCTGAGGGTTTTGTCGATCCTAAGTATCCTAATAGGGTGTGTAAGCTTCAAAGATCCATTTATGGATTAAATCAGGCTTCACGAAGCTTGAATCTTTGTTTTGATGAAATTTCATTAAAGAGTTTGGCTTTATGAAAAATGAAGATGAGCCTTGTGTATACAGAAGGTAGTGAAGTGCAATTGTCTTCTTAGTGTTGTATGTGGACGACATCTTACTCTTTAAATGACATCCACACCTTGTAGAGTGTCAAGTCTTGGTTGAAATGTTTTCAATGAAGACTTAGGCGAAGCCTACATCCTAGGCATAGGAATTTATAGAGATGAATCTCGTGGTTACTCGTACGAGTCAAAGTGGGTACATATACAAGTGTTAAAAGAGGTTTAGCATGCGAATTCCAGAGAGGTTTCTTGCACATGTCTTATGGAGTCGCTTCGATAAGTCTCAATGTCCAACCATGAAGGACGAGAGAAAGTGCATTGACAAAATCCCATATGCTTCGGCTATTGGTTCTATCATGTATGCCATGCTTTGCACCCAACCTGATGTCTCCTATGCCTTTAGCATGACAAGTAGATTCCTGTCAGATCCAGGTGAATGTCACTGGATAGCAGTCAAGAAAATCCTTAAGTACTTGAGAAGAACCAAGGATATTTTTTTAATCTATGGTGGACAAGAAGGCGAGCTAATTATAAGTGGTTATCTAGATCTTGGTTTTTAGTCGAAGCTTAGATGACTTTAAATCGCAATTTGGTTTTTGTGTTTTATTTGAATGGAGGTCTTGTGAGCTGGAGAAGTTCAAGCGAGACACGTCAGCCGATTCTACTACGAGGCTGAGTCGCCGTATCAGATGCAGCTAAGGGAGCGGGTTTGGATCCTGAATTTCATTTAAACTAGGTGTTGTTCCTAGCATTACAAACCGAGTGGACGTCTATTGTGACAATAATGGGTTATTCTCAAGCCAAAGGCCCGGATCTATTGCGATCAAACACATACCAGATTTTCCACCTCATTCATTGAGATCATTGAGATAGGAGATGTTAAGATATGTAAGAGTTCATGCGAGTGACAATGTTGCTAATTCTTTGGTAAACCTCTTCCACGGTCAAAGCATGATAGTCATACTAGATCGATAGGCATTCGATTTATGCCTGATTGAGTTTAGAGCAAGTGGGATATACATTGTCATTATATGTTTATATACATGAGGCATTTATCATTTTATCTTGTTATTTAAATTGTGGTTTAACTTGATAAAATTAGACACTTGAATAGTTGGCTCCGCTTTATGTCATCAAGTATGTGACTTGATAGTAAAACCTTAAGGCATAAGAACACTATTCTAAATAGTCCATGATCGATCATTATTGTGGTAATAATAATGAATTAAGAGTATTATGTTTTCTGAGAAAATACCATGTTTTGATGGTCATGAACATAAGATGTTACTCTGAACATAAATACACGTTAAGTTCATGTTATTGGACTGACCCGCTATGAGAAATACTATATGCATTATGTCATCAGTAATTCTCATTGCAGTAGTGGTATTTGAGTCCTTCGACCTAAATTCACCATGGATTCTTGCATGAGGAACTTCATGTCTTGACCATCAAAACATGGTATTTTCATGTGGATAGTAATACAGGCTATGGTTGGGCATGCAGTAAATCATGTGGAGGAATGTGAGTGATAGTAAAGGAATTTGTCCCACTCTTAATTGAGTGAGATGTCTATTGGCCTCTTGATAAGTGGGAGGCGAGAAATGCATGGCCATCTTTCGAATGATATTGATAAGGAGTTATCAATATCATTTGTTGGTCTGATCTACTTGAGAATCGAAATGATTAAGTTGTATAAAGATGACTTCATCCATGCTTTGTGTAATCGAGACATCATGTGACAAGGACTAATATCATACTATGGTAAAGGTTTTTCGAGTCATCGAATTCCCTTGATTTAAGCGGAGTTATAATGTCTTGTAGAGCTGAGTATAACTTGTGGAAGCTAGGAATATGATTTGGGTCCACTTGTCAGCATTGAGTGAACCTATATGGTCACACATAAGAATCATTTATAATGGGATGTTAGAAGGCTTTCTCTTTAGCCATGATTAAGCTGACCCGAGCCATTAATAGTTAATGGAATTTGGTTTAAATTCGCTTTAATAAAAGGGTTTGGGAAGCTTGATATAAATATGGGGTTTTTCATCTAAAAAGGAGGTGGTTCTTTGAAGTAGGCGTTTTGAGGAGATTTCTTTTAGAGTTTGGAAGACACTAAGGTGTCTTGAACAGGACAGACCTATCATAAGGTGCTATCACATCCATCCATATTTAGTCGTTAGTGTGGATACCTTTAGGGCGTTTGCTGCTGCATCGTGTAGCTCGTTGTTCTTTGGATCATTTCCAAAAGAAGTTCTATTTGTGTTTCAGCGTGTGTGTGATCAAGCAAATTTGCACTAGTCGAAAAGGATTCGGTCTACAAGAGGTACGATCTAGATTTCCTTTATTCATTGTTTAGTTTTATCAAACCGCTTGGAACCTGATGCAGTTCAGCGTTAAATTTTTTTATTTCCATTGCGTTTTCTTATCGCTGGATTCCAACACTATAAACTTATAAACTTTGAGCTTGTTCATTCATATAATGTTAAACATTTAACTTGTAGTATATTCTGTAGCAGCGGATTACAAAATATATATATATACAAGCTCCATATATGGAAGTGTTCAACATTTACAATATTTACATTGTTTGCAAAAGAAACAAAAATACATATACATTATACCGAATGGTCTTCCAGTGGGCACCTATTGATGTGTTGACTTTGACTGCTTATGTGGATTGTCCTGTCCTCTGGTTTCCTCTTCTGTACCTACACGGATGAAACACCCGTGCTAAGCTTATACCTTAGTTCGAATTAATACATATGGACGACCTCTATTAAGGGTGGTCATCACACTTTAAAAACATGCATATCACTTTAACATTCATTTTTCATATACACATGCTTATTCATGTTTGCACATATCATTTATAGATATACTTCTACATAAATCATCCTTATTCGTATTATCATATTTCATTTCTTATCATATTTCATATACTTTTCGTAACATTTTACACTTTACTTCTTGTTCTTATAACTGTATACTATCATCACATAGCAGTGTTATGCTTCTCATATCATGTCATATACTATATACATTTCATTTGCATATACTTGTTATTTTCTTTTATGTTTAATGCCTACTAATACCTTAGAAGTGGATACGGGAATAACTGTATGTACCCGAAGGTACTATCCTTTGGCACGGGCAGTGATCTCTATATCTTGACCCAAATGAGGCCCTATAATGATCGACGGGGATCTATGTCATCGGCTTAAAAACGGGGGCCTCGATATCACGTAAGCGTATCTTCTTCTTGACTATATCCCTATAGGCATGCCTATCTTTCCAACTACCCGGTCATAAGCAGACAATCAGTTTTATTCTGTTTTCTTAACAATCTTTCAGGTATTAGAAAAATATATCTCATATACATGAATAACTACTTATATCATGTATACTTATGAGATATTCATTATCAAATAATCTCTTATAAACATTTAACTATACTTTTTCATATAACAAAATTATATATGTATTAGCTTTAATTTTCATAACACATGTTATCATAATCATATTACTATGATACATTATTTCATATAACAATACATTTATATAACTTTTATATAATTTCAGTTTCTATAGCAGTGCTGAACGGAGTTCTAGCGGCTCCCAAATCCATTTTTACTATAATTTTGACCCTGCTTTCTTCACGAAAGTTGTTCTCCCCGATGTCTAGTTTGTATAGAAATTTGAATCACCTCATTTGTACCAGTATAACTCAATTTATGATTTAAACAACCGGAATTACTCCAGTTCAGGGGACTATTATGAGACAGATTTCAGGGACCGAATTGTTCCTTTACTTTGACAAATTTTCTAGGTCCTATGGGGTCCAAATTTAGATATACTTATTTGAGGAATATTTGTTTTCCTAGAAGTCTAGTTTATTCATAAATTTGAATCACTCAATTTGGAATAGTGAAACTCAACTTATGGCCTAAATACTAAAACTGTTCCAGAACCCAAAATTGTATCATAATTGACCCAAAAACAAAGCATCACTTTGACGAATTTTCTAGGTCTAATGGAGTCCAAATCTGGATATAGTTATTTCAGGAATATTTGTTCTCCTAGAAGTCTAGGTTACCTAGAAATTTGAATCACTCAATTTGGATGAGTGATGGCCAAGTTATGGCCAAAACAAAAACATGAGTTGAAAAAAAAACGGACAGCATATCCCCTAAAACCCAACATTTTCTCTATACAAACTTTTCCTCTATTGAGGACCACGACCAAACCAAACAAGGATTCTACACAAAAAAAGAGGTATGCCAAACCTCCAACAAGTATCCATAAAAAAAATCCATACAAACAATTCCATACAAATTCCATACAAGTTCCATACTAGAATCCATAGAAAACCATACAAATCCATACTAACAATTTCCTACAAGACCATGAAATTCCATACCTTTTTGGCTCTTCTTCTTCTCTTCTCTTCCTCTTCCTTCCTCTTCAGGTTTTTGGTCTCCCAAAAATGAGAGACTGATTGATCTTATCCTTATTTGATATTTTACATTTTCCTTTTAATTGCACTTTAATCTTTTAACTCAATATTCTCAATCTAACTTATTCAAATTCTATTTTGGCATACTATCTTTTTATCATATGACTTTTGTGTCCCATTTGACAAATTACTCATTTACCCTTTCTTATTTCCGGTTTCTATGTTTTCACGTTTTAAATTTAAGTGAAATTTCATAATTATACTCATAAATACTAAACATGTTATAAAACAACTAGGGTATATTTCGGGGTGTTACAAATGCTCCCCGTGACTTCCGGCGAGTGCATCATTACCATTTTTTCCTTACGGGGTGGTAATGCAAAGTAAAGTCATAATCCTCTAGAGCAACATCCACTGCGTTGCATATTGAGGTCCGTTGCGATGATGTATTTGGACTTTGTAATCGATTTTACCTCAGATTGCTCAGGTATGGTAATGGTGCCAAATCTTCCAAGGGAGGCAAAGACTATGGCCACCAACTCCATCGTGTGTGGTAATTACGCTCATGGTTTTTCAGTGGCAAGAACCATAAGGCTCTTCTCCTCGATTCTTGTCAAAACACATCTCGATCCCCTTCGAGGGCATGCAATACCTGCTTTGCATACCTCTGCCCTCTCAGAACTATCAAAATAGAGCTAGTAAGCTTCCTTTTCAACTCTGGAATGCCTTCTCACATAGGTCATTCGCTCGAACTCAAACCTCCTTCAGTCGATCTCGTCATAGGTGCTACTAGTCGAATATCGTCACGATGTGCAGACCTGGCCTGTTTGCCGGTCCCAGCTGCGTGTCTTGAGGCGACTTAAGCCTCTCCTAATTCATCACGGCCTCGACCTTCTCGGGGTCCCACTAACACGCACGAAGCGACCTCGTGCCCCCGAGAATCGCCTCGGTAAGCGAAACTCACCTTTGCCGAACTTAGCGTATAGTTGATGGCCTCTCAAAAGCTGTAGAACAACCCTCAAATGATCCTCAGACTAGGAGTAAATCAAAATGTCATCTACAAAGACCACGACAAATCGATCCAAATAGGGTTGGAATACCCTATGCATGAGGTCTATGAGTCTGCTGGTGCATTTGTCAATTCGAAGGGCGTCACCGTGAACTCAAAGTGCCCATACTACGTCCTAAACGTTGTCTTAGGGATATCTGCCTCCTAGCCCTCAAGCGTGGTAACCGTGCGAGAAGGTCTATCTTGGAGTAGACTCTCGCTCCCCTCAGCGATCGAATAAGACGTCAATCCTTGAGTAATGGTACCCGATTCTTAATAGTAACCATTCGATTATCGGTGAAAATTGATACCGATAGAAGATCTTGTCTTTCTTCTTGCAAGCAGGCAGGGCGCCCCATGGTGAAGTGCCGGTCTAATGAATTCTTTGTCGGTAACTCCACGTATGCGGACCTTGAGTTTGCAACTCCAAGCCGGTGCCATCCTATGAGTCATAGAAATGGTGACGTGTCGAGGGTGTAACTGTCTGAGGAAATTCTCTGACCCTCTGCGAAGGTAATCCCGGTAGCTCATTAGAAAAAACATCCTCATACTCATAGACTACTCGAGGTAGACCCAAGTCCTGTCTCACCTCATCCTCCAGGGTAAGGCTTGCTAGCTAACCCCTCAACTACCCATGCCATCTGGAGTCATACACGGTCTGGGACAAAGCATCGTGCTTGTCCCCTTGAAACGTAACACGAGTACCATCCTGTATGTAGGTGGTAACCCTCCTACGCTCATAATCAATGACGACTCGGTATGGCATCAACCAGTCCATCCCAAGGATGACATCGAACTCTGACATGTCCATGACCCTCGGGTCCACTATGAGTAGAATCTCAAAGATCTCTAGCTCGTAATCCTGATATATCATATTTACACTCACCCTAGTTCCTAGGGGAGAACTCACATACAGGGGCTCCTCCAAGGTCTTTACCTCTAAGCCCAATTCTCTCACAACTAATGTAGCGATGAAAGAAAGCGATGCAAGAGAATCAAATAACACCCTTGCCTATAGGCGAGATAAGATAAACATACTATAGCTTACTGACCTGTTGGCTCAGTCGATGGTATGATGGCGCAGACACGCCCCTAAATCCCTAACGTCCCTGCCCGTGGGCCCTGTCCTATGCCTCAGCCCATACTCTGGCCTCTCTGGCCTCTTTGTGTAATGGAAGGTGCCTGTACAGCACCCTAGGACTGGTACTGGTTCCTCTGACCCACGCTAGGGTATAGAGGAATAAACCGTGTTCGCCTTTGTCCACGGATGGCGGGACACATTGTCCGAGGCCGGATCCACGCTGTGGGGCAATCCCGCCTCATATATCCAGGCTGTTGGTAGTGGAAACACGTCACCTGTAAGAGCCTTGATCTGACCTTGGCTCAGATAACCACGGCTCTTAAACCCTCGTGAACTAGAAGCCTTTGGCTTCTTTCCATAACCGAAAGACGACTAACTTTCCTTTCTCTTGCCACTAGTACCCGCATCTCGGATACTCCGTGCATTCTCTATCTCTCGCTCTATGGCCATGGTACATCCGGACCGTAGAGTGCATATCTGTAGGAGTAATCCTCTGATCTTGCCCCCGGATGAATAACTTATTTGTTCTCAAACTTTCTCACCTTGGCCATATCTGTGGCCACGTAGTCATCAACAAAACGAGTTAACTCTATGAACTTAGCCACGTACTCCATCATTGTTATCGCTTCTTACCTCAACTCTAGGAACTCTTGGGCCTTTGCATGTATAGCAGTGGCCAGAAAATACTTACCCATATAGAGCTCATGGAACTCTTCCCAAGTCATTGCCTCTACATCCCTAGAGGTCTTAACCTAGTCCCACCACACTTGGGACTCACCCTCTAGCTGGAATGCAACTAGTCTAATCTTGGTCGCACCACAGGTGATCTCCATGGCCTCCAATATCTTCTCGTCTGCTTGCAGAACCAGTAGTGCGCCGCAAATCAGGTTCTCACAGCCAAAGTTAGAGGATGATGTGACTTAAACCTCTAGAGGTTACTTAGACCTTCTTGCCCCCAAGCCACACTAGCTTGTGCAATGGCTGCAGCTGCAACACCCACGGCCTCCACAAAGTCCTATTGATAAAAAAATAGGTGGTGCACACAACTAGTACACATGGGCCGGCCTCGTCCTAATGAGTCAAAAACTCATTAGATTTTAATCCATTTTTACGAGTTTATAATGAGAATAATGATATAAATTATGCGAGCGATAATTGACTCAAATTCCAATTTCTTGAAAATAATGAAAATCAAATTTTAGCAAAAATCATAAATTAGCTGCGTGAAGTGAAGTGGCCCCAGATTTAAGTCCACGGCGGGAGGTGCCGGTTTCGGCTGATTCCAAGTCACGACATCGACAAATTTGGCTTTGAAGAAGAAAGCGAAGAGTGAACAAGCGAAGTCGTGACTGAAGGAAGTTGAGACAAAAAATGACTTGAGTCGAGATTAAAGAAGCGATCCAGATAAAAGTTCATGTCGCGACATCATTGCGATGTCGCGACGCAAGAAGATAAATGATGTGTGATGCCTATGGTCGCGATAAGGAGCTATCTCTGAAGCCACAGAACAGCCTTCTCAAGTAAAAAGAGAGTCGCAACTAATTTTGAAAGAAAGGACTTGATGTCGCGACGCCCAGCGGTAATGAAGAATAACACGAATTATGACGAAACTCCAAATCGGGCGACCCGAGAATTAATGAAGAGCGAGACATGATGTCGCACCGCCAGTCGCGACCGGGGTGGATTGCTTGATAGACATGGGGTCGTGACCTTGCGAATAGAAATTTGCGACAAAAGATTTTCAAAGAGGCCCGAACATAGAGTCGCGGCGGTTAGAAGAGATAGCGACATCAACGAATCGAAGATGTAGCGGCGCGTCGCGATGGTGCGCGACATCAGCTGCAAGGTATCATGGTCGCGACATCATTCAGTGGTCGCGACATCAGCTGTAAAGAATGGAGGTCGTGACATCATTTAGCTATCGTGACGCCGGATCGAGATCTTTGAAACCAGTCACGACAAAATAAAAACTTCGCGACATCGAAAGAGCTTATAAACATAACATTGAAATTATGGCGTATGATTGAAGTCAGCGACCTCGAAACTCTGTCTGAGAAAGGTGAAGTCGACATCATTCGGTGGTCGCGACATCGATTAAGGAAAGAAGGTAGCGGCGTCATTTAGCGGTCGGCGACATCAGACCCGAAAGGGGTGTTAAAGGCAAGTCGCGACGGATAAAAGCACGCTCACGGGGCGAAGAAAAAGCGAAGTCGCCACGTGATTGAAGTCGCTGACATCCGGGAAATAGCTCGCCGCGAAACGGTGAAATTACGCGGCGTGAAAGAGATGTCGTGACATCAAGTCAAGATCGACACCCACGGATGGAAATCGCGACATGAACAAACAAATGGGCCAATTATTTTGAAACCCACAAGGAAGTGCATCGAAGTTAGGGCCCAACTCAGAACCCTATAAATAAGCAGCTGCTACAGAAGGAAAGTAGCTCTTGGCGGCTCAGAACGAGAAGTCTAGGTAGCCTAAGGCTCGTGTATTTTAATTTTCTATTTCTTTTTCTTTGTTTTGCCGTTATTTTAGATTAGATTAGAGTAGATTTTATTTCATTTGAATTTCTGGATCTGGATGTTAGTTGTTGAAGTTGAAGGCGAATCAGAGATATTTTCTTCAAATTCTTGCACAGTTCGTTTGAAGTCCAAACAAATTTTGGAGTCGAACGTCGATTTTGATTTCACGAAGTTCTTTTGATGGGAGCTACCGTTAGTGTAATGAAGTAATTTAGAAACCCCGGCTTCCGTTGAATTTACTCTTACATTTGTTAAGCGAATCTCTGCGGGGAAATTTGCTCGAGACTATTGAACCCCGGTTTGGAATTTGCTGGTTTTGTTTATTTTGTATCGATCCAAATATCGATTAATCCTATACATGTAGGATTGTTTCATGCTCACGATTTCGAAGGGAGGCCCTGCGAGTGACACGGAGAAGGCATTCACGAGTATTGAACAATTTCTCGAGGGTATGCGAACCTAATATTGGGGATCTAATGAGCTTTGTGAATTTTAATCGATAAATCTTCTTCTCACTTGAAACCGAGAATGAGTTGAATGACTTATCGGTTAAAATGGCTTGAGAGTTCGCCTCGATTGACGGTAAGTTCAATCCCGTGTTAACGAGATCTAATCAAGGAAAGAATGGTGTTCCAATTTTGAGATGAGAAACCAGTATAGTGTAAACCCATGCTTAGTTTATGTCTCTTAGGAGCTAAGGTTTACAGTCCATGTTTTGGGTATGAAGTATTGAAAAAGAAAAATACCCAGAACAAGGCAACTCAGATTAAAAGTAGTTATCTAATCCTCTGTCTTCGAAAGAAACAGAGAAGATTAGATGATGAAATGTGTCATTAAGGAGAGATCCACATGGCATTACCATCTTCCTTGAATGGATTCTAAATCGAGGTACATGAAGCGAGTTACGAGTTGTCGTAAGGAATTGCGAGTGGGAATGATTAAATGGATGCTAAGAATGTGATTAATAAGAGAGTGAAAAGGCATGCGATCATGAATTTAGGGCATGTGCGGACCGTCGAGACCCGGATTTTATCGCGACGGAAGTTGAGGAATGTAACTTAGTCGATCTTGGAAGGAGAAACGAGGGCACGGTCGTGGCCGGTTGCATGTCGCGACATAAATTGATGTCGCGACAGAACATTTGGGTTGCGACAAGAACAATTCCTTCAAAAGAGTGGTGAGGGCCGCGACAACTCAACTATGTCATAAAATACCTGATGTCACAGCCTGATGATAACTTGTCCTCCCACAGGTTACTTATGTCGCGACAAACAATAATAAGTCGCGACATAAGAGAAAAGTATGCCAGCTGGGCAGTTTTTAATTTTTCCATAAATTTAATGACAGCACACAATCGCAGCCTGAAATTTAAGTCATGACAAGCGCAAATAAATGAAGTAATAAAGAGCCCACAATAATAATTGAATTACTTTTTGTTGAGAAACTCCTCGCTATCATCTCGCTTCCCCTTGAAGCAAATACAATATTCATGCCGCATATTCTACGGTTCCTCGATTCTTACCAGACCACGTCAGAACTTCTTCCTAAAACCTTACGATTTCTCTAATGGCGAACCTTCAACCCCTCATCCCAAATCGTCCAAATCATGGAGTATACTCGGACCGAAGGGAAGTTCATCACAGGCTGAAAGGGAGAGCAGGTCGTGGAACAACCGGAAGTTCAACTTGGTTACAAAGCGCGAGAGGAAAAAGGGAAAAGCGACGAAGTAGAGGAGAGAGCGAGTTCGTCTCGGAAAGCTTTCTCCGTCTGCCGGAAAAAGCACTATCTTTGGAAAGGGTTTGTAGGAGAGAAAGAGGCTTCCAGTAACTCATTTCTTCTTTCAAAGGAATTAATAGAGCAAAAGAGGTTGGGAAAGTGCGCAGGCTGTAAAATGCGGATATACGACGGTCGTTAAATTTTACTCCAATACGGTTTGGAATGAAGGAGAACTCTTGTTTATGTCGAAGGAGTTTGGGTGCCTTATGGAGCGAAGACTATTAATGAAATGTATGGAATGGAAGGCAAAAGAATGGATCAAAATTCAAGAAGATGATGAACAACCCTAGCAGGTGAAGATTGCGAGAAAATTGACAGAGACACGGTAAGGGCGGAGTGGAAGAAAGGAAAGGAGAGCAAAAAGACCACGACGGGGAGATTTGTGAAGAGGCAAAGTGTGGTTTTACTTCCTGGCCTCACGTTATGGTCCCTACCAAGCATGCGCACGATAAGAGAGAGCAGAAGCAATCATACTCTATGCTATCTTTGAAAGGGTACAAGATTGATCTTCAGGAGCAGGTTATTGAAAAATTCTATAATGAGAGTACCGTAGAAGGGAATAAAGAGGTTTGATCCCTCATCGGCTGACTATCACAAGGTTATGCTTAAAGAAATTTGGTGAAAGGAACGTGAGAAGAGAAGAAGAATGCCTTAAATGTCACCACTCGCTCCCGGCGGGAGTAAGCAAGGAGCCCGGGAATCGAGAAAAAAGGGGGTATAATAGAAGCGAATTTGAGAGAAAGAAAATTATAATACAAAGGCGGGGAAGAGGACACACTTAGTTTGCGGATCGAGAAGAAGAAAGATCAGCGCATCAGAAGGGAATACCTTCATATTTCTTTGATGACCAGAGAACAAGGTTATGGAAGTCCTATAGATTTTCAACCCCAGCGGCCAGCTCTCCCCTATAAAGCAGTGAATTGAGAGCAGTGAAATAGGGAGCCCGGAGGGAATAATCCAAATAGTAAAGGTGCTCGGTTCCATTCGAAGAGTATGGAAGAGAGAAGAGCAATGGAACCTCCGGCAAAGTTTAGAAAGAGGGGTTATGAAAAAGAGTGAAGAGAAGGGATCAACAATGGGAAGAAGAGATGAAGCAGAGAGAAGAAAGAAGTATATGAAGAGTGAGATGAAAAGAAAGAGATCAACACAATGGGAAGAAGAGATGAAGCGAGAAGGGAAGAAGCGAGATGAAAAGATCCTGGAGCATCAAGAGGAAGAAAATTTAAGAAGGAAATGGAGGAAAGAGATCAAGATCTCTTGAAGGATTAAAGCTAAGCCATGAATCATTCTCTGACAATCGGTATGATCGTGATTCTCGACTCCTAAAAACCTTCGTAAGGAAGGTTCGAGATCAAGAAGGCAAGACTAAGGAAGCCGGATCAAAGGATTCAAGTTCCTATACATGTCAATGTTCAAGGACTTCGAAGGATGAAGGAAAGAGATCAAGAGCAGCGACAAAGATGCCTTCAGAAGAAAAGAGTGCGGCAGAAAATTTGGATTTGATAAACAACGATCTTTCGGAATTTTTTGAAGTCATATTTGAAATGGAGCATGACAATTCTTGGGCACGAGACAGGATGATTTGAACAAAAAGATTGATCTCACAAATGAATTAATCCTTGAAGAACAGATAGAAAGGGAGAATGACAAGAAGAAGAAGAGAATGGAAATGAAATTCCCCAAATTCTCTCCTAGTTTGGCTACTCTTGATCTGGATCCTCCCAACATTTTTGCTCTTCACCCAAAAAGAAAAAGATGATCCTCCCATTGATTTATCCTTGTTTTCCCCTCTTCCTGATTGTTGTTCTCAAGCTGTTGCATCATCATAGATAAAACAAGAAAATTTGTGAAAAAGGAAATGTTTGCTTGCACTGTGATTGGGTGTATTGTTATTTTTTTTTTTTTGCTTGACTTGTTAGGAGAATAACATTAGGATTTAGTTCGAGAATGAAAATCTTGAAATATCATAATGCGAACTAGTTGAAGTAGTTTGACTAGGAATAAGCAGACACAAATAATTGAATGGGGCATGAATAAAGCGGAATTAGGAGTATTTCTTGTTCTATTTTAAATTCGGTTTAGTTACAAAAATTGGAAAATTGGTTGTGCGATGGAGCAAAATACTTGGTTAAAAGAATGTAAGTAGACAGTGAACAAGTACAAGTCTTGAAGAAATAATACACATTGGTCAACAAAACTTATGAAACTTTTGACAGGAATTAGGAATATCTTCTGGGGAATTCAGGATTTTGAGTCCATAGTCCTAGAACTTGTTTGATTATTGATTGAAGCAAATCTGGGTGAAGCCAATAGGAGAGTGATAGAGAGGCCATCGCTGCGAGCAGGCCTTTTAAGCCCACCCTCAAAATATGTAAGCATATTCTCTAGTTCACAGTTTGAGCCAAATAAGCCTTATTTCTTCAATAACGACAATTGGCGAAATTCCCTTCCTTACCAACAACACTTGAGTAAGAGCAAATTATCAATTTCTAGTTCATAAAAAGCACAGTATAAAGGAAGAAACAAGTTTGGGGGAATAATATTTCCAAATTTTGACAAGAAGAGGTTGAAGAAGTAAAAAAATAAAAAAGCAGAAGCTAGTGAAATAAGGAATAAGTTTTGTCTTGTGGCCTATTTCCCTTGAACAGTCTTCGTGAGGGTGTTTTAACTTTACTTCCCAATGCAGTGGTATGGGAGTTCTTTAGCCCAAGTTCTCTAAGAGTAATAGAAAGCCTAAAGAAGACAAAACATTTACTATTTCAGTCTTAGAAAAATAAGCAAAGAGTTAAAGAACAAAGGAATCTACTTGAATAAAGTACATATGGAAGTTGAAATTCCATAAAAAAGAATTCAAAAAGATGAATCAGGCTAAGATTGAGGAGAATCATAAAGGAACAAGAAGAAAAGGAAAGGATTGGAGGCAACAATGTAGAGACAAGATGGAAAGCTGGGTAATTTACAACCTAAATTTTTCCATTATCTACCCAATTTAAGTCAACCTGACTTTGAAAGACCTCATGATTTTGAGGTTGAATTTACCTACATTAGTGGAGATCAATATGAAAAACAAATATATGGGACTTTGATAAACAGTCTAAGAAAACTCCTAGAAGATTAACTAAATTCAACATGAAGATGAAAAGGATTGGGTGAGCACACTTTTACACACCCTGAGAGAACAAGACTTGTTAAATAAGCTGTTTAAATACATTAGTTTATCAAAAATTTTGTAATAAGTACTGCTATGCCTTGTTCTTGCATCGAAACTGAAATTTGAAATAATAGTGATATCTCTCAAATTCCATATCGGAAAGGGTGGAATGAGAAGGCGTGGAATAAATCGAGGAAAAATGTCCTTAAAATTTTCTAGCTTATTTGTTTGAGGACAAACAATTTCTTCTTTTCTTTAGCAGGGACAAGCAAAATTTTAAGTTGGGAATTTGATGAGTCAAAACTCATTAGATTTTTTAATCCATTTTATGAGTTTATAATGAGAATAATGATGGGTAATACCTTGGCCCGATAATTGACTCAACTTCCAATTTGCAGGAAAATACAGTAGAAAATCAAATTTTAGCAAAAATCATAAGAAATCGGCCCTGCGTGATGAAGTCAGCTGGAATTTAAGTCGCGACCGGGAGTGCGATTTCAGTGAATTCCAGTCACGACATGAAATTTGGCTTTGAAGAAGAAGAGTGAACAAGCGAAGTCGTGACTGAAGGTTGAGACAAAAATGACTTGGTCGAGATTAAAAGAATGGTCGAATAAAGTTCATGTCGCGACATCATTGCACGATGTCAGCGACACCAAAGATAAATGATGTCGTGATGCCACCATGAAGTCGCGACAAGGAGTTATCTACAAAACCACAAACCTTCTCATGTAAAAAGAAATTACGCAACTAATTTTGAAAGAAAGGACTTGATGTCAGCGACCTTGGCCGATAATGAAGAATAACACCATAATTCGCGTAAAACTCAATCCAGTGACGAGAATTAGCGAAGCGAGACATGATGTGACTCGCCGAATCGCGACATAAGGTGAAAGCTTAGCAGTAGACATGGAGGTCGTGACAGATAGAAGTTGCGACAAAGATTTTCAAAGAGGCCGAACATAGAGTCGCGGCGGTTAGAGATGGCGATCAACGAGATCGGAGAATGTCGGCGTCGCCCGATTGGTCGCGACATCGGTACCGCAAGGTATCGTAGTGCATTGACATCGTGATTAATTGTGACATCGAATTTTATGTAAAGAATGAAATTAAATTGACATCATTTAGCTATCGCGACATCAGATCCAAGAGATGCTGAAGACAAGTCACGACAAAATAAAAGCTTCCGCGACATCAAAATAGCTTATAAGCATAACATTGAAGTCACGACATATGATTGAAGTCGATACCAAAGAGCTCACAATCTGAAGGTGAAATCGCGGCGTCATTGATGATGCGACGCCGGTTCAGGAAAGAAGATCGCGGCGTCATTTAAGCGGTCGCGACGCTCGGATCAAAGAGTGTTAAAGGCAAGTCGCGACCAGATAAAAGCTTTGCTACAGACGAATAGAAAAACGAAGTCGCCACTTATGATTGAAGTCGCGACATCAAAACAGCTCATAAGCAGAACAATGAATTTTAATCGATAAATCTTCTTCTCACTTGAAACCGAGAATGAGTTGAATGACTTATCAGTTAAAATGACGAGGATCGCCTCGATTGAGCGATAAGTTCAATCCGGAGTGTTAGCGGATCTAATCAAGGGAAAGAATGAAGCATTCCCGATTTTGAGGATGAGAAACGGTATAGTGTAAACCCGTACTTTATGTCTTAGGAGCTAAGGTTTTACAGTCCATGTTTTGGTATGAAGTATTGAAAGAAAATACCCATAACAAGGCCTTCAGTTAAAAGTAGTTATCTAATCCTCGTCTTCAAAAGCAGAGAGATTGAATGATGAAATGTGTCGTAAAGGAGAGATCCACATGGCATTACATCTTCCTTGGGCCAGTTCATCTGAGGTACATGAAGCCAGAGATTCTGAGTTAATACTGCGAGGAATTGATGTTCACAATAGTATATTTTCAATGATCCCTTTAAAAGCTAACGGATCAGTCGAGTTCTTTAATTTTTGGCCTTTTGCTGACATTATTTCATTTTGTTCTTAGTTTACATATCTTTATTCTTTCATTATTTTAAGGTTGCTAGGGATATATTAATTCACAAAATCATAGTCAAATAGTATAGAGCTTGAGTAGTCGAGGTAGTTGATTGAAAATTCATTGAGATCTCTGTGGGATCGATATACGGACTTTCCAAATCCACTTTATTACTTGTTCGATCTGTACACTTCTTGAATCATGTGGATCAAAACGAAAGAAATTTATCTACTCTTAAGAAACCGCTTTTAATCAGTATAATTGTGAAGAAATATAACAAACAAGTTTCATGGCATTATTGCTGGGGATTAGATAATAGTCCTATGGTAATAATGCTATAAATTTGTGTTGATGTTTTGATCCATCACTCACACTTACATAGTGGGAGGGAAAATCGGATTAACAGTCCCCGTCCTCGACTTGCCATCTACACATGTCAATGGCAACAAAGTTATTAAATTTCCATCTCAGTCTAACTAGTAGTGCACATGCCAACCATTAATAGACTTTGTCATCATGAACTGACCCGTCCATCACCTTTTTCACTAGTAGTACTAATTGCCAACCACCAATACAATTCAATTCAATTCCCGAATTTTTATGTTCATTTTACTTTTCCGAACCTCTAAGGTTATGTTTTCCAACCCTAGTGTTCATATACCAGTCATCATATGTTTCATACATTCAAGCCCACATCACACTTATCATTTCATCAAATGGCTAATGAATGCATGATCTAAACCGTGCCCATCGAGTCGAGTATTCATGTACCTAGTATCATACCATGTTATGAAAATTTGGTATAAAAAATAAAACTTATGAACACCCCAATCAAGAGCTCCTAGGTATTACATTATATCTAAGCGATACCTAGCTATGATACTGAATTCACGGGGTCATTTTCTTACTCTTTTTCTTTTTTAACGTGCTTATGAGCGGTGTGTCCATTTATGGTATTAAATAGTTACCTGAACTAGTGCCTTTATTACGAGATCTGTCGCATGCACGGTGCGGCTCGCTGCTTGCGTCGTGCGCCTGTAGCGTCATGCGCGGACCTCGACCTCTGCCTGACCCCACGCCACGTCGCGACCACATGAAACTCTATCGCAACATGGGGGCGTGCGAGGACTGCGTCGCGACGGGAAAGCTCTATCATGACAAGGGGTCCTTGATAGAAGTCTGTCCGCGACCAAAACTGGCATGCGGCCACTTTGGGCGTGGCTTGTCGCGGCCGCCTGGCAGGACTGTCGTGACATCAAGACTATGTCACAACATTGAACATCCAAATCCAGTCGCGACGCTAAAATCTGTATGACAGGCTTTTAAAGGAGCTGCGGCGGCAGGCCTTCCTAGGCTGCAGCGTCGCGTTTAGGTCGCTGGTCTTGTGCGAAGCGCTGCCATACAAGCCCGACCCCTCTGCCAGACACCCTTGTAATGTCACGACACTAGACTGAAAATGGGTAGTAGCCCACCCATTCGATCCCCTGCACTTATTTTTTTTTCATTCAGAATACTATAAAATCAACATAACATTGCCTTATTACCACAAAGGCCACTGGAATTTGGAAAACTTGCCAAAATGTATTCATTATACAACTCTTGTTCTTTAAATAGTACAAAACTGGGTTTTCTACCCAGATTTTCACAAAAATACAGAATAAAGACAAATCTTGCCTTCTCTTCTCTCCTAAGGTCTCGAATGAGCTTCATCCCATGACGTACCTCCAGTACCTAAAATTATTTCCCACGATGGGGTGACGATACTACTTGAGTTGAATTTTTTTTCTTATGGGTTACTCCCACGCCTAAGTGCTCGTACAATGTGACCACCTGAAGCATTCAAGTAAATCATGCATATCCCTACTTGAATGTCTACATGCCCCGTCCCATGCCTCGAGTCATCACCGACTCCCTCACACATGCATTTTCCATATATGAAAATTTGTTTTCAAAACAAAGATATTTGTTTTACTTGTGGACAACCCTCCGATATATATTGGTGGACATAATCCGATAAATAATTATGTGGACAACCCTCCGATATATTGTAGTAGACATACTCCGATAAATAATTGTTGGTCAATCCTCTGAAACCATGTCATTCACTTACACCTATTGTTCTATGGTGTCCCCGTGCATATGAAATGCAATATGTCATTCTTATGCCAATTCATGTTAATATATCAAGCACGCGTATACTAACATAATTACACAAACCAACATGTTATTCATATTTACATGATAACACAAGCGACACACATGGGCCAATCATGGTTAAACGATTCATCTTGGAGTTGCCCCGAAACAATCTAGTCAGGACTTTCCAAAAGCGATCACTGAAACCTAGCACTCGGTTCCATATCTTTGGAATTTGAAATGCGCAACCATTAATTTTTAAATACACCAACCATTCTTATGGTTCTTAGGCGGATTAAACCAAGTAGGAGAAAAACCCCTACCTCTTGGATTTTTTCAGAACTCTTTGATTCTAGTCTCGGTGCGAACCTCCTACCGCAAGGAAGAACTTTGTCTCTTGCTTCGCCGGAAACCGTTGATCCGATCGCCGGGAAATTTAGAGAGAAGGTAGAGCTTCTCTCTCTAGGGCTCTTCCTTCTTTCTCTCTTTTCTCCCTTTTTCCCTTCTCCCATCCCACCGGTTTGGTCCAAGATGGGTCAAGTGAGATGTCCTCACTTGCCACATGTCACTATCACATTGGTTCACTTGGATTTCCTTATCTCCTTATCCATCCACCTTGGATTTCCACCCAATCATGTGTTTCCATATTTCTCATGGGCCTGCCGGAAATATTTTTAACTCATTCTGCACTTGACACGTGGCGCATTGTGAGCCACTCAGCATGTGCCAAGTGTCTCGTGCTACCCTCAGTACCTTAAAAATCGTGAAATTCCGACTATCTCGAATTTAGTGAGAACGATGTGGTAACTAGATTAACGACGATTTGACCAGGTGAAATTAGTTTATTAATAAGAGATCTAGAAAAATTCGTTTTAAACCAGAAATTACTGTTTTACCCTTTCTCAGAAAATTGAATTTTCTCGAGTTTTACATAAGGAAACCTAATATTACAATAATATAATAAGCATGAGTTATCCTATAAATATTATCTAAAAGAACAATATTAAATAGAATTTAGACATATCCTAACAAAAACATTTATCTTAAGTAGTATCGAGGCGAAGAGAGCATGGGTCGATTAGAATGAGTTGCCCCCGGTGGAATTTTAGATTTTTTACATTAAGGTTTATAAGTTTTAACCATTGTTGCCCCATTTGAAAATCCTAAAAAAATTGCAACTAAGGTTTAATTGCGATACATTGTGTGAAATATTACTTTAACGAAATAAAATTCTGTCATGAGTAGTATGATGTTGAAAATTAGTTATTACTTTAGTCAACCTTAAGTGCTAACTTAACAAACTTTAGTTATTTCATTTGGAATTACGTTTTAACATATTAGTGGTTTTTTCAACTTAGGTGTTTACTTAGCCTTATATACTACCTTTGTGCATTTTGGGCACTATCTTATTGAACCTTTTGTAGTACCTTTGTGAATGTTGAGTACTACCTTTATTAATCTTATATATACTATCTTTTTTAAACTTAGGCAATTAATTTATGTGTGAAGTGTGAACCTTATGTTTTCTTACGTTAACCTTAGTTTGCATCTTTGAGTACCTATATACTAAGATGGTATTGTGGTCGACCCTTTATGTTAGTCTTCCCATATGGTTGGGAGCTTGGCATTTAGAATAATTTCTTCATAATGGTTACTATCATAATTTTGTTTTTTCATATGTTAATTATTGAGGTAATCAAATACTATTTATATTTGTCTCAATTAACAAGTTACGGTAGATTAACTAATAATAATTCTTTATTAAGATATACTGCGTAATTTTTGTTGGTCACAAATTATGAATCTTACCTTGAAAGTCAAAAAATATTGTTGCTATATAAGACATCTACATAAATTTATAATTTTAGAGAGCAAGCTATTCAAGCTTACGTACAATATCTACCAAGATGGAAGAGCCCCAATAAGTATGATATATCTCTAACACCATACCATCTTGTGCAAAATATTTCTTCTTCTTATCTAAGCAATTTCTTTGTTGGGCTCTTTGTAACATGTCTTATCATGATCGTAATAACAAATTTTACATAGGTTATCTACATATGTTATGAAAATGATTTTGTACTAAGATGGTTTTAGATGTTATAATCCCTATGACCTACCCAAGTTATTCATGTTATTAG